>VWPW01014076.1:1918518-1999778 GCA_013389825.1 Crypturellus undulatus | reverse complement strand
GGAGGAGGCACCGCTGAGGGACTACAGCCCATGGAGCAGCCACCTCGGAGCAGGGACACGGCGGAGTGCAGACACAGGGGACCAATCACAGAGTCGCATAGGACCACAGCCTGGATGAGGTTGGAAGAGACCTCCAGAGCTCATCTAGCGCAAGCCCCCTGCTCCTGCAGGGGCACCCAGAACACGTGGCACAGGGTGGCATCCAGGGGATACCTCTGCGGGGCTGCAGCCTACAGCAAAGGAGCAGCAAGGAGCCAGAAGCAGTGGAAGAAAAGCCCTAAGCACCAACCCTGGCCTCCTCCACCCACTGCCTCCCCAGGGGAACTGAGAGGGCCTGAGCACAACGTGTAGCAAAAGTGAGCAGAGCAGAGACCCGGAATGAGGAAATAGGTGTTGGACTGAAGCCAATCCCAAGGAAGGGATGCTTCCCTAAGTGTTTGTTTAATTGTTTATATTTATTTTTTCTCTCAAGACCTGAATCAGTAATTAAAAGTTCCTGTTAATTGGCAATCAATTAATTTAAGTGAAATTCCCTGAGTTGAGACTGTTTTACCCACAACAGCTGGGTACACTTTTCATTAGAAGAAGTTTCTGCAGACAATTGTGTTCTTCATGCAACAAAGAAGATTTTTGACTCTTGAGGAAAAAAAATAAGTTTAATAAAAGAAGTACTATTCATACAAAACTTACAGCAGTATATATACAGGTAATGAAACACAAAGGAAAGGAAACCTTTAAGTTATATCCCCTTTTTCCCCAAACTCATTTCCAACATATGGAAATCTAGCAAGCATTTTAGAAAATTAAACACCAGAGGCAGGAAATAAGAAAGTTTATGTTAAATGGCGGAGAAATGCATGGGATTTGTTAAAGAACTTATGAAGAGAATTTGAAATATTCTCTCTTGATATCACTTGCACCATACAATAGAAAAGGGTGTTATGAATCACCAGTATGAAGAATGAGTGAATGAAGAAATGACTTCTGATTCCTCCCAACTAATTTTCTTACAATATCATCTCGCAGAAATAGAAAATTACTTAGTATTCATGAGAAAAGAACATCATAAACACTGAATATTATACTGAAAACTTTATAAAATAACTTTACATAGCCAAAATAAGTTTTTCAATAATAACAAAGAAGTACTCTTAAGATGTATGGTCTTCATTTCTATAAATTGTTTTACAGGGACTATGGAACATCATTCCAGAGAACATCCATTAAATAGAGAGAATCATAGAGAATAAGGGTCACCAAATTCATCCAGATCTTCAGGCAGGATCTGCTTCACCTACAGCATTCCTGACACATTTTTTACAGATCTCTTCTACTGCACCCCCTAAGTCAGAGCATCTATAGTCTTCCTAGGCAATATAAACCAGTGGGGTTTTCTTAAAAACCTCTACTGACAAAAACGGTCTTGTGTCATGTTTTGGTTTTGTTTTGTTATGTTTTGTTTTGTTTTGTTTTCCTCCTAATAGACAACCTAAAACTCCCCTGCTGTTATCTGAGTAATTTACCCCAAAACACAAGTCAGCATTTTACAATTGGGATCGCTATGCTTGAGTTAGCTGGTTATAAATGGGCACACTGTTAATTTACGAGCTGATTCTCAGAGTTCCATCTCCAAATTGCCCTAGATAATAACTCAGCACTTCATTGTGAGGCTTCCTTACATTTAGAACTGAAATGTTACAGGGAAATATAAATTATTTCCTAGTTTTGACATTCACTGTGTATGCATATCCCTCACTACTAACTTACTACCCCCCAGTAATTATGGAATAGGACATGATTGCTTAGGTTGGCAAGGAAGGGGGTTGCAAAGAAATCCCTTTCACACCCATGTTCCCATGATGCAAAGCCTGAGTAAAGCAAAACAGAAATCTGGATAAAGAAGTCTGATGAAAAAAGAGGTTTGGATGTCAGAGCAAGGAGAACATTTGTTGCTTGTTGTTACTCTAGTCAGCGGATGTGGATTATGGAATTTGTAAATAAACATGATCTGGGGTACAAGACATGCCTGACTAATCAGATCAATTTATCCACCTTCCGGAAACAAGCCAAAAAAGCTTTGAGAATCACTGAACATCTGCAGGAAAACAATAAATTTAAATCACATAAAACCTTGCAAGAATAAAAGTTTTTCTCCCAAGTCTTTGAATAAACTTTAAATACCACAAAACACTTCTTAATGAATGGCTCTTCCTGCTGGATGCAACTGGATGAGCATCTATTGACGCATTAATTGTCACCACTACTTCCAGATCTTCATCAGTTCTCATAACCGTCCATATGTTCTTTGGTTTGAAAGTGCAGCTTTAAGACAGAAGAAAGTGCAAGCCAATTTATCATCCTTCCTTAACCTTTTGCAAAATAAATTAGTTTTTATGTGAAACAATCACTGTAAATAAAGTAAAAAGCACTTCAATTCTATCATAATATGTTGTCACTTTGTATTAAATCTTAATGGAATCACTTAGCTATAAAATGATTTAAATCAATTGTTATTTAATATTTTGCCTGACCTTTGTGTTTCATGTCTGTAGAAGAGGAGAAACACAGACTAACTTTGCAAATAGCTGCAAAGGTTTAAGATGACATCCACAAAGTGCTTATAAGCCCCCTTCACCTGAGCCATATTAACAATTTGTACAATATAACCTTTACTTTCTTACTTACACTTACACTAGTATAAAGTCCTTTGTACTACAGGGATTTATTCCCCTTTCAATACCTCTATTTATATAAGGGATTTTTACCTGTATAACCGAATCCACACTAGAGGGTGCTACTATTTTAATTGTAAAAGGTTTTTATGGTTAACATTGCTGTTTCAGAGCAGTAAATCTTATAAATAGAAATAGTGCTTCAGAAACGTTTTGTTGTTATCGGGGACAGCAGACTGCAGCCAAATGGGAATTAAACACATGATCACAGACAGGCTGCTGTGCTGGAGTCCAGGATTTGTCATGTGTTGCCCTGGCTAAATGCACATTAAATAAATGGAACATACTTCCAGCCTCCCACAGTACACAGGAAACTCTGCTGCATGCTTGAAGTAAAATAGGACATTTTCAAAGCAACAGCACTACAGAGCTCATAATAAACACTGGAAACCCTTCCTTTTCCTCATCTGCCTCACTACACACCACGAGATACATCCCTGGTAGCCATTAATTCTCATCCCGAATCTAAAATATTTATTTTCTGCTATTTTGAGTGCACGTTGTATTTTTCCCATATTTCATTTTTGCTGAATGAGAATAATTAGTTTCCATTAAAAAAAAGTGAGGTTAAATACCACGTAACCTCTGAGCAAAAGCATTCAATATCTTAGAATCATCTGTCTAACATTTATAAACAGATTTTAAGTGTTATGAATGTGTCAAATATTATTTAAATCTATATTAAGAAGCTCTTTTCCTCTAAAACCCCTTCCACATAACTTTTCTGCACATTTTCTTCCTGTTATGTGATGGCCTGCTGTATTTGAAAGAATAACAAAAGTATAAATGGCAACTTGTAAGATCCCTTCATTTCTGAAAACCTTTTCTTTCTTAGGAGTAAATCAGTGAAGTCCAAGGAGATGAAAAATAAAAATAAAGCAACTATGCAGGTGGCAGGCACTGGAGCAGGCTGCCCAGGGAGGCTGTGCAGTCTCCTGCTCTGGAGATCTTCCAAACCCGCCTGGATGCCACCCTGTGCCACGTGCTTTGGGTGTCCCTGCTGGAGCAGGGGGTTGGACTCTAGAGGCCTTTTCCTACCATAATCATTCTGTGATTCTGCAATGCAGGGGGAAAAAAAAAGATAAAAAAGGAAAATCCACTTGGCAAAACATATACAGCTAGAAAACTTCAGACTGAATTTTGCCTCAGGGTGCTGGGTAGCCTTTGCAGGAGATGATTCTCCATACCCTCCATCTTCCCTCCATCTTCCTTTGACCCAAATGAAGCAACATTAATTAAATACGATGTTACCTCACATCTGATCTCCCTAGTGATACTTTGAATTTTCTGCGTACACGGACAGAAGGGAAAGGTCTTAAGTGGAGCATGTCAGGGCCCATTTGTCCTGGTTCACAGTTACAGATTTTACAGAATTTTAAGGGTGCTCATTTCCATCATTCACAAAATATCAAGTCAGCTCCCAAAAGCACATTCCCAGTAAGGAAAGGCAAAGCACAGAAGAAATAGTACATTCTTTATTTTTTTTTTCTTCCTCAGAGACTTTCGCCTCTCTTACCTACAGATTCTATTCAAAGAGTAAGGGAAGAGAAGAGGCCTTCCCTTCTCTGCCTTCTCTCCTCTAGCTCCTTTCCAGCTACTCTTACAGATAAAAGGAAAACATTCAAAAATGCAATATAGCAAAAGAGAAATTTTGGTCTATTACATGGTAAATAACTGATCAAGCAGGATTTCATGGAAAGATCCAGAGAGAATTTTTTTCTGCTAGCTAGGAGGTCTACATCTGCTTGATCTGAGCTAGACCGAAAAAAGACTGTTTTACACAAGTTCCAGTTTTTATTCTTCTGCAAAAAAATGTACAGCTATGTAGGATAGTGCAGACAAAAAGGTCTCGGTATTTTAAGTGGATTAAATTTACAGATGAGAAACCTCAGGAATATAGGAAATGCACACACTGATGAAGCAGGGGTCCTGTGTACACTGCACAGGGGAAGGCAGTACAGGTCCAGGCCTAAGAGCCTTAGATCTCTAAGCCTGGTTGACTTCTGTTATGGCTCTCCACCTCTCTGGCTCTCTGGGAAAAAAAAAAAACAGAAAAAAAAAGAAAGGAAAAAAAAGAACAAACAATGAAAAGTATTTAATTAGTTATTAGAAAGAATGTAAGTATTATTTAATTTTTTCAGTTACATCCCTACAATGAAAGGCTTAGTTTATTCATCCAAGAAAAAGAAACAAACTCAAGTGGCTGATCTCAGGCATCAGGTAAAAATTACAAGTAAATAAACCTCAGAGATTTACATCAGAATACTTCACGTTTCCAACAGAAACCACTGAATCCAATACTTCTAAAATAAATGACTTCAGGGCAACAGAATGCCCCACTGGCGCTTACGGTAAAACTTACCTAGTTTTACCATTCAAAAACATGCGTTGAATACATGAGAAAGGATAGATTAAGAAAATTACCCTCCTGACTTCCTAAAGATTTTATAACAAAAAGAGGTAACTTCAAAAAAGGGTTTGCTTTTAACATCATACAGTCTCTCGCAAAGTTGATCACTGAATCATCAGATTCTTGGCTTATTCTGTATAAGTTTAAACCCTGATTTTTAAGAAATACAGTTGCTGATGCAGCCTCATAAAAGCAAAGGATTGTAGACTTTTCATTTAACTGTTTGCAAGGTAAACATTTAACCATTTCATGGTGATTCAAATTATATTCCTAGGAAAGGTTTTCACTTCTATAGGTCATTTAGCAATTATCTCTGCCATCTAATCTTATAATAATATATGTGTATGTATGTGCATGTATACATATACATATATATATATAAAAAACGCCAAGAGATATTACCAATATTGATTTATTATGCATGATATTGCTAACATGTATAATCTGCCCTACTCAAGGCATTCTGTCTTTCCTTCAAGAGTGAAGTTACACATCATGAAAAGACCTGTACAGTTAAGATTTTGATGCAGAAACCTAGAACTGAATGACTAAGACAAGAATGGCCTTGTAAAAATACGATTTCATTATTGAAATCTCTCCCTTAGAATCTGATTTTAATGCATCAGGAAAAAATGATGGCCCTCAAAAATCTACTCCATGACCAAAAGCATTTGTGACTGTTGCTTATTTTACTCTAATCTGTTTTACCTAACCTTGTCCTCAATTTTTCTCCACAACACTGGAAACACTTGAGATTTCTGTATGCACAAAGTTTCATCAAATTTGATTAATTCAGACAACTTTCTGTAGACAAGTAATCTTGCTCATTTTATTTGATCTATTTGCTGAGTTTCATATATTTAGATGTCATCTAATTGATAAAGCTGGGAAAAGAGAAAGTTTCCAAACTGCAGTGGAATCAACCACTTTATGTAAGTCCATCATATTTCTACTTGTAAATACAGTTTTTGAAATATATAATGCATTTTTCATACAAAAAGAAAGATATTTCCTGTTTACAGTAGTGGAAAGAGGACAAGATATGGGCTAGATAATACTTCTGGGGAGAAGCTATGGAGCTAAACAGCTTGAGGTCTGAACCAGCACAGCCATTCCTGTGATGTTGTGTAATGCACTTTGGAAAAAGTCAATTCCTATGTATATGAAAAGAGTAACATTAAACAAATAGAGATATGAATGCTTGGAAAAGTATATGTATTCCTAAAGAAAGTCCTCAGAAATGCAAGCTATATGAAGTGAATAAGGAAAATAAAAGAATGAAGCCTGAGCTCAGCTTTCTTTCACTGATCATGGTAGCCAGGTACAAGATCACTTTAAATAGTTCTGTCCACAGAATTTACTAAATAAGGAATTTGAGAAATGTCCTTTAAATGATTTTGACAATGTCTAGTAATTCTAGTCTGTCTAGTGCAAGTATCAGGCTGGAACTACATGAAAATGTTAGATCTCTCACAAATATTGCAAAGCTACCTTCTCTGGGAAAGGGGCATGCCCAAGGGAAAACATTTGGCCAGGCCCTGTCAGCAGATTGCACCTTCTGTTGACATTGCTGCTGTTGCTAGCAGCATGTCAGGCTGAATATCCACAATACAACGCTGAAAACATTCTACTGCTGCAAGAATATATACAATATGTTAATTATCTTTACATTTGGTGAACCCCTGTGCCACTGCAGGGCGCAGGGACCCTGCTCCATACCACCCCGTGGGCCACCAGTGTGCCTGGCCCCAGCCCAGCAGGGCCGGCCGAGGGCTCACCTGGAAACGTCTTTTCCTTCAGATTCACCCAATTTACATCTTTCCACATGCCTGACACTGAAGCGAGCGGTTATTTAGCCTGGAAATTGTGTTTCACTGCCTACAAACACCGCAAAGTGGAGGCAATTACGGCTTGGGGAAGATGCCGCGATCAGCTAATAACCCTCCTGCTCCAAAACATGCAGCTTCGCACCGTAAGCAAGGAAGGGAAATTGAGATCACGCCTTGTGCGTAACCACAGATGCCTCGGGGGTAAACTGTCAGCATGGGTAGGAGCTGCTCTGGGCTGCAGTTACTCTCTATTCCTAATGCTCACCCCAATGCACTGTATTTATCATCTTCTTTAAAGTTCTTTTGTTTATATCACTGTTACAGTCTTATCCTGAAAGTAAGTCTGTTGTGCTCTTTCAACTAATGTCTTCCAAAATATGTTTAACTTTAGCCTTGTATATGAAAATTTAGCAACATTTCTTTAAAATCAAAGTCAAGGTCAATAATAAAATGTAGCATGCAGGACTAGAAATGAAATGTAGTAAAGAGGAATGAGAAATGATGTCTTGGGAGATTATAAGGGGAAAAGTTTACTGCCAGAATAGAATAAAGAGAGAAAAAAAATGGGAATTTTCAAACAAAATAATTTATAGATTTATAGCAGTTTCTTTCTGGAAAACATCAATGCTAAACACATTCTTACACACTCCCCCTGTTTACGCTGTTAGTAGTGCCAAGGGTTGTGAGAGCTGCTCCCATGAAGTCTCCCAGCTATAAGCAAGCAGGATATTTCTTTTGGGGGATCTTTGATACTCTGAATAACTCTGTGTGAGCATCATTTGAACAAGACCCGTAGAGCAGTGTATATGAAAAGGCTCTATGTCACATGTCAGTGACTAGTCATGTAGCGCTAATACTCTCATTCAGGAAAGAAAAAAATATTGATTTACGAGCTGTTTGGTATTTAGGTATCAGCTGAACTAACAGCATGTACTAATTTTTTAACATCACAAAATTTTTGAGATTGTCTTGAGATTTTGTATGCAGCTTTACCTTCTGCTTACTTAGTGCTAAGAACTTCCAAAACCGCATTTCCTCCACCCACGCTCTCTGTGCTATTCCTAATTGCCACTCATTAAAGGAGAAGCTGAGAAAATTCATCCAAGAAAACACTTCTGTCAGGACACACAAATTCTGTACCTGAGCCGAGGTAGCTCCCTGACGAAGGAAAACAGGTTGGTGGCACATGCTCCAACTGCACATCCTTTGCCCATGTTTGTAGCAGACTTTCAAAAAAAAGTACTATAGAACAAAAGCATAAGAAATCAAGCAAAAGTTCTATTTCCATCCTCACAACTTAAAGTAAGTACATCTTGTACACACAAAAAATGTGTGTTTCACATTAGTGTCCAGCTCTGCATAACTAGCTTTATTTTCTATTTATTGGGATTGTCATAATATGAAAAATAAATACCATTTGTTTTGAAAGGAGCCGTTACACAAAATTAACAGACGTATTCTGCTTGAGGGCATGAATATACAAGAAATTTGTCAGACATTAATAATGTAGACAAAGCATTTTCCTGGGAAAATGAGGATCCAATGGAACAACAGATAAATCATGCCCAACTGCTCACTGTTTGTTGTTTCACAATCTGTTGTATTTTATTGAATATGACTCGTACAAGTCTGTTACAGCCATAAAAAAACATTAGCGGAAATTAATATGTAAATTACTATAGTGCTTGTGAGGGATGCCATTTCATTAATTTGAATTCAGTGACATGACTGTGTAATCTAAATTTATGAGTTTTTCAACTGCCACTCCATGGAGAATAAAGCATTTATTGAATTTTGCCTTAGAAATATTGCATGCATTAAATAATAGTTGTATGGTAGTAATGTACATGAATGGTTTGGAATTCCACCTATATAACATATACAAGGCATTTGGCTGGTGAGAAGACATGGCAGGAAGCAGTGTTATAAATGACAGGTGGATATTTCCTTTTCAAACTTCTTTTTAGTCAGCAATGAAAACCAAATTACTGTGACAGGAAACAAAATCAGCCTTTCAAGTTCTCAGTAAAATAGATATGGCTCATAATTATTTTGCTGAAACAAATGTGAAATTTCCTCTTGTTAATATAATGGGGTTTTGATGTATAAAACTTTGTGTCACACTTCAAAGTTTAAAAATAAAGAAAAGCACATTCAAAGAAGCACCTAAGTATAGCAACAAGAATCCTTATCAATAAAAACCCACCTTGAGGGTGGGTTACTCAAATACTCATCCTATAGATGTGTGCAAATTTCAGGGTTAAAGACTGTAAAACTTTTTATGTAATGGCTATATTGTGAAGCGATACTTTCCTACTATCATTCTAAACGTTTTGAAAGTATCAGTTTACTGATAAGACATGCTATAGGGTTGATTATTTTGCAAATTTGCAATTTTGCATAAGCAACAGGATTGTTCCATTACCTTGCCTCACCACAGTGTCTTATCTAAAAATGTCTGTTGTAATTTAATCCTTAGACAGTTCGGGCTTTTTCATATTAATGAGATTGTTATTCATAAACAAAAATTTTGGTTTTGTTTGTTTAATGTATCATCTAGCCTTTGAATGTCAAAACGTCACCTTGCAGTGCACGTGTGTTCACACGCACCTTGGGTTTCTTTGCAATATCATCTTGCAGGGAGTTCTGACATCTGTGTCATTTCCCTTATTATTGATCACAGAATAATTATACTTTGGGAATCAATGTGACCTTGTACATTAGGACCTTGATATAGTTTGCCTGGTGGCAGAAAGTATGCACAGAAATGATGCAAAAATACATAAAACATGATGTACAAGGATGTATGTTACAATTCACTTTTTTTTTTTTATCCCAGTTATATTAAGATTTATATGGTTCATTCCACTCATCTGCTAAAATGACCATCCTTTTTTTTTTTCAAATTAAGGTAGAGATGTGAAAATATCATCTATTTCTTCCTTCCTAAAACATTTCCACATACTAGCAATCACAGAGTCTTAAATTATATTGTATTTCCTACTATCAAATATGCATACAAATTAAACAGCCACCACACATCCACCATATTCAAGTGTAAATTATGAGAGCAGATAAGAACTACAGTAATTTAGACTTGAACTTGGCCTTAAAAAGAGTGCAATGCATAACTCTGCTCTGTTCCCCTGGGCAGTTGTAACTTTTATTAGAAACCTATCCTCTGGTTGTTCTCAGATCAAAACCTCCTCTTCGTGTCTGCAAATATCATTTTCTCCCTCATTTTCACCTCAGTTTTGCAAAACAAAGCAGGCAATTGTCAGGAGACACTTTTCTCAGCAGCAGTCAGCCACCTCATCCTACAGTGAAGGCTTTTGGATCTATTTTTCCTTTCCACTGCTTCATTTTCAGCAGTTGTTTTCACCTATCCAAACACATAATAATGGATTTTGTAGGTCAGAAAAGCAAAGGCCAGAGGAATACCAATGCCATTGGTGCCCCTCAATAAATAAATCTCTTTACCATGGCAGAAATCAATGCAGAATTTTCAAAGAACTCAATATTATGCATCTTGGAAAACTTCTCGGCCTGCTTCTGCATATGCAAAACAAATATTTTTTATGAAAAATGTCAAGAGTTTCTATTGGAAAATATATATATATATAAATATATATATATATATATATATACACACACATCTAGTCTCAACCAAAACTTAGCTAAAGAAATCGCGAGCATGAAAATCCTCTAAACCTCCTGCATCCACTGTCTGGACTTCTGTTTTCATAGCATTGCCTGGCAGTTTATTAACTCCAGGCTATTTAGCTACTGGTAAGTCAATAGCAATCAGAGTTAATAAGAATCCAGATATTGAAAGTCACTAACGAAGATCAATCACAGAGGATTGCTGCGGCTGTGGGATGCACTCCCCACAGATCTTTAGAAAGAGACATCTGGTATCTTGCTGCCACAGCCGGCTGTCTTAGGTGTCCAGCACTCTCCTAACAGGGATAACTAGTTACAGGATCAAAACAGGCACTCCACCAAATCATTTCAGCAAGTGATCTAGTAGAGAGATGTATGATGCACCCTTATACTCCTCCTTCTGTTGTCATTACTCAGGTTCAGATCTGCTTTTGGCAATCTGCCTATACTCTTCATTTTAAGTATAACAGCTTGTTAAATTTTCCACTATATTGTGTGAAAATACTTCAAAAGCTTTTCTTGTTCCCAGCCACTAGATGGATGAGGAAAGAAAAGAAAAGCAAATGCAGGAATTATTTGTTTTGCTCATGTCTGACAATTTCTTTCCCTTCCAGTAAGAATCTCATAACGTAAAGAGCTGAACGGCTAATCTTTTAGATACACAAGTCCATCTTCATATCTGAAATCTGTTCCCCTAAAGCTCCTCTTTTGTCTGTTGATTTAATGACCGCAGCCAAGTCTCTATAGATTTTTCTTCAGAGAGAGAAAAGCTGTGGTGCACACTCTTCCTGCTTGTTAGTTCAGCACCATTTTTTCTGCTGAAGTCAACAGATCAGTGGGGTTTTGTGGTCTGCAGCAACACATGATGCCCCCAACCAACCCCTACCAAAGGCCCTGCTCTTCGTGCCTAACCTCTCTTCCTCCTCCACCTCTGCGCCATTGGCATTCACTATTTTCTCCCTCAGATGATGCAAACCAGTGACCATAACCAAGTTAAACTTGGAACAACTGTTTTCAACTTACGGTTGCTCTTCAAGATCTCTCTTGGTATTGCAGGCCTAAGAAGAGGCTCATGAGCTCAAAAGCTGGTCTGTTTTTCCAATTAATTCAATTGGTCTAGAATATTACCTCCTCCTTCGAAACTTGGGATGCTTCTATCCCAAGAACAGCCCCGGCAGAATGCTATGAGTGCATGAAAGTATGTTGTTGTTGTTTACATAAAGGCTTTTTAGTGCTAATGGCTGTGGAGATAAATAAAACCAAGCCATTTAGAACTTCAAGAGCCTGATTACAATGTGGCTTTGTCTACAGCAGAGAAAGTATTTCTACATTAGACATAAAACTGAAGCACTTATCCAACATTTTAAGGAAGCACATAGAGGCATCAATGCAGTAATAAAGGCAATTAACGTGTGGTAAACTAGTTAATAGATTTGAATCTTTTGCAAAATAAATAAAATAATGATTTCACAGCAGCTTTCCCTATAAAAAGTCAGCCACTCTCCTTTTATATACCTATGTATTTAGTTTTTAACACACTAAAAGTTTAGAAAAACTGCATTGTAAAAGAGATGCTAGGCAACAGTTAACAGATATAGTAAGTATAGTGACAGTTATATGGCTATCTATGCAATTATTAAATAAAATTTCTATATACATGTAAATTACAAGGCATAGATGTATAACAGCATCCTAGTGATTCAGCTAGAGGAAAAATTGTTCTTCTGAGATATTATCTGTTTTCATTAAACAAATATATTGTAAGGAGGGTTAAAAAAACTGCTGAGATTGGCCAGTTAAAAGGTTTTTCTGATTTTGAGTAAGACTATTAAATTTTCCTAGCATTATTTTATTAGTCAAGAACAGCATTTCTTATATTTTTTTCTTATTTTTTTATTCATTTATTCAATATTTATTAATATTTAAAATATTTCTTATATTTTAATAATTTTCATTTTGATTGTTTATACGGACAGAAACAGTCTAAAATCTGTGAATCTGTGAACAGTCTAAAATCTTGAACTGTCCTATTCTTACAGAGGTGATCACAGCCATATGAAAAATTCCCAAGTGCACGGACAATGCCAGATGTGTTAAACACTATCATGAGACATCTGACCCACACACCAACTGCTTCCTTTGAAACACTGCTTTTCTGCCTAAAAATATAACAAAAATATAATAAACAACAGTTACATAACAACAGCTCTGCCTGAATGGAGTGCCTGTGAAACAGCTAATACAAAGGTTTAATATAAATAAAACTGCCACAAGGTTAAAAATATATATATATATCATATTATTTTTGTGCAGAAAAATGGAGAGATATTATTACACTAGACAACATTCTCAGATAAGTTATTGATTGCTTAATGAAGAATGTTAAAAAAGGTGGCTTTCAGATATCTTTGTCACCATCTATCACTCAGCTTGTTTGCCCATTTTAGTTTTCTTATTTTGGTGATAACAATTATCTTGAGGCTAATGATTGGCATACTGTTCAAAGCTTTAATCCTAGAGAGCTATAACAAATTAAAGATTGGAGAGGAGCAGATCTGCTTGATTTCTATACTCACTTAATTTAAATACCCAAAAACATAGAAGTTACTGGTTTCAAAGTCCTCTTTATGCCTTTTATAATTCTTCACAGACTATTAAATCCATAACGTGGATTATTGTCTTTGGGTATCAAAACCAAACCATTAAAAACAAACATGGTTTTATTTACAAAGGCAGTACGCACACTAATTTTCTGCAACAAAATTTTCATAAGGTCTTTGGTATTTCTTCAGCAGTTAGATCATCCGGATAAACCTAACAGTCCAGAGAGAACGATCACACTCCACTACTTCAATAATAAACCATGACATAAAACATACTGGTTTAATGCAATATAATTCATTATGATCTGTTAAATTCATCAGGGAAAAAATCTACACACACATACAAATATATTAAAAGTGCCCTAAAAAGGCAGATCATGTCAATACATATATTTTCAAAGGAAAAGAAGCTTTCCAAAAACAGTACTACTCTATTGAAAGAGGCTTTCCAAAGTAAAAGCAAACAAGTTCATTTGCAAAAATTCCTGGAAAGAGTGGTAGTACCACTGGAATAGGCAGGGATTTGAAATGTTTTTTCTATGACTTTGGAAAATCTCCTTGTTCTTGCATGTGCAAACACTACGCTCAGTCTCCTAAGCAGCCCATCCAGCTCACGGCAATCTCAAATGTTAGCATATATGTAACTGCAAATATCCTACACGCTGTGCACAAACATGAAAGAGGCTACAGCAGGTAACTTGCATTAAAATTATGTAATCAAAATTATTTTCTGCAATGTCACCGCCTTTTTATCTTTTAATTTCACAAATAAAGGCTTTTCAATGAACAGGTTTAGTAAATGGATTTTTTTTTTGAGCAAGAAAGGGTTCCAGTTGTTTGATTCACTATTGTAAATTTACAGAATAGGTGCAAGGTTATTTCTAATAGTAACCACTGGATAAAGACCAGATCTAATCCTGGCAAAGATATCATATATCAATATATGGTATATATTACATATTATAGACGGTAGCTGCTGGAAGAATCCCATCATCTTGCATGGCACCCGACACAGCTGCAGAGGGCAGCTAAGGCTGTGTCATTCTCCAGCTATTCTCTATTTGCTCTGTTCAGTTTGCACAGGCTCCATCCAAAATCATGGGCCTTCGCACGGCCCCTTCCCTTTCCGCTAACAGAGCTGCAGCGCCTTTGCACTTGGCCGGGCAGCTTCCGGCCTCCACACTAGATGCAACCTGAATATTAAATTTGACAACTTTT
Source organism: Crypturellus undulatus (assembly GCA_013389825.1). Taxonomy (NCBI): domain Eukaryota; kingdom Metazoa; phylum Chordata; class Aves; order Tinamiformes; family Tinamidae; genus Crypturellus; species Crypturellus undulatus. The sequence continues at coordinate 1,985,323 of VWPW01014076.1, read as the reverse complement.
ATTTCATTGTTACAATATGTTTACCAAGTTAAAAAAAAAAGGAAAAGATTTGCTCTTCCAAGTGTTACACTCCCCTGGCAGTATTATTTAAAAAATTACAGATTGAGAAAAAAAAAAAAAGCTGATTTCTCTGAGAATTTCTACACATACTTCATATACTACTCAAGCCCATTTAATTTAATGTAACCTTTTACATTTTATTCTGACTAAGGATGGGGAGAAATTCTCTCAGGACCATATGCTTTTAATGCTTTTTTGAGGTGTTCTATAAGTAACAAATATTTTGTTACTTATATTGTTATTTGTTCTATAAGAACAAATGTAATGAATTTTATTAACTATTCAAGGCTTTACTGCAAGATATTATGCATTATAAAACAAAGGTGTACAATTTGCCTCAGTAAATGCAACATTTGAATATAAAACTTAAATAAATCTTCACATTTTTCTCTCAACAGTAATAAAAGTAAGAAAGACCATCAATCACACTCAAAGAAAGACATATCCTTCCTCATTTGAAACTATACAAAGTAAACTGAATTATGTTTTCAAGTGCTGATCAACAACTGCATGGGGCAAAATACTGCATTTCCCACTTCTCAGTCATTTCCTTTTAGCTAAAGGACACTGGAGTATCTAAAACGAGCTAAAAATATCTAAAACATAGAAACTCTTCAGTTCCCAAAGAACAGCTGAGGCTGGAAGGGTCCTGTAAAGACCGCCTAGCCCAAGTGCCCTGCTCATGCCGGGTCGCCCGGAGCAGGCTGCTCAGGACCCTGTCCAGATCTTTGGAGCATCACAGATAGAGACTCCAGTTCTCCAAGCCTCCAAACTGTTGTTTGCTTTACAATTATAAAATAATTTTAAACTGCTTAGTTTTTTTTTTATAATACTCATTTTTGAATAGACTCTTATTTCTAATAAAGGAATGCAAAGAATTAAAAAAAAAAGTTTAAGCTAAAAACCTTTTCAAATATTGGAGACATTCCAATAAAGTGGTATGTATAACATTTACTACAACCACTCCTTTGAATTAACTCCTAGTTAAAGCAAGAGACAAAGAACTACTGTTTGAAAGGCTCTTAGGACAGAACCTGGTTTTCCTCAGCAAATACCTCCTTCATGCTACCAGTGCAGCGCTAATGCTTTTTTGCTAGTGGAAGGCTCAACAGTAAGCACGTACAACTTATGGTATTTTACCTGTGGCTTTCTGGATCTAAATATAATGCAAAGGGAACATCCAGCAAGATCAAAAAGTAAGGGAAAACCACACTCAGGAATTCAGCTCAAACTACACCAGCAATTTGGACAACAGAAAATAAGTGCCTTTGTGCATGGCTAACATCACCCTCAAAATATCTGTAAGAAATAAACTAGATCTAGAGTTGTATAAATCAACACAGTTTCATTAACTTCAGTGATATCATCCCAATTTGAATCAGTTGAAAATCAGTCACAAATCTATTAGGGATTTTTGAAGCATTAGTATTTCACTTAGAATTTGCTCTCAAAAGAGAAGTGCTGTGAGCTGACTCAAACATTTGTAAAGATAGATGTCTATTAAAAATGTACTCATTTGAAAAATCTGTTCTAGAGCTACAGTTCTGCAATCTACAGCCTCAAGATTCTATGCTAACTACTTACAAAATATAGAAGCACCAAAATAGAACAGTGTAGAAAAAGGAACTGATCTGCATTTTATTTTAAATTACAAGCAACATGTATGTAAGCGACTTTGCATTTCCTTCTCATGAGAGAAATTTAAATTACCAACACAGGAGATGAGGTGCCTCATTTGTACCAACACGGACTTTTCTTTCAAGAGCTGAAAAGTTTAAGGTTAATTTTTAGGATCCTGAGAAGACACAGATGCCACTTTGCACTTTAGACTAGATGGCTGAATACCTAAGAGTTAAAGGCTTACGCCATTACTGACCAATTTTTATCTTTGCCTACTCTTATCTCCTTCTCACTCCTGGCCTACTCCTTCACATACACTGCATATAAAACTTGGTTATTTAACTCCACTTGGCAAAGGCTATTCACACAATTTAAATGCTGAACATCGAAATACTTTCATTGTTGCTTTAGACTAAGTCTTGCAAAGATCTGCAGATAGACTTGAACATTCCAGAAAATATGCTCTTTAAATCGGTACACACTCTGGCCCTTTTGAAAACTGTTGAAGTGCTTAGAATTTGCTACTGAAATGGAATTTAATGGCAGTGCATATTAATCCAGGCAATTGGATAACTAATGTAAAATATTAAGCCAAAAGCAACACTTGGTAGTTCTGCAGATAAGTCAGAGGTTCCTATCGCAAAGAGGAACTGAAAGACTGCTGAAGCATTGACAAGTCTCAAAAGTCATTCAAAACTCAAGGAGAAGGCAAAGCAGCCTCCCACTCCACATCCCCCAAATGAAAAAAAAACAACAGAAACCAAAGAACACCACATGAAGCATCACACACTACGAGTAGTATCTTGAATCAGCATAGATATATTAGATATACTGTTTCTTGGATCAGATAATAGTTGGATTTCAGACAGAATTAATGTGCTTGTCTTGGGTGTTGACATTGCCACATTGACAGGCCAGACGTGTGACATGTGGCTTGGGAAGTGAAGTGCATAATTCCTTGCCATTAAACATGGAGCAACTGCTACATCAAAGTTCCCTACATAAGCATTGTTTGCAACTTAAAGACACCCTTCAACAGCAGTACATATGTATCTATCCAAGACAAAATATCCAAAATGATTAACAGTAGTACACAAAAGCATATACACTGATTTCTTATGACAAATTCATAGGTGCCACAAGTGGTAGTATATGTTATATCTCAACTAGAAGGCAGAATAAACTTTAGAAATTACCCAGATTTGTCTATTTTTGAAACAGTAATATCAGTGATTAATTTATCCTAGAGCATGAAAGAGTGTTGGTAGTCTCAAATTCCATTAATTCTTGTGCCATTTCATCCTATTATATTTTTAAATTCTCTTTTCAATCAACACAAACCTAAATATTTTCTGATAATCTGTTTTAGGTCTTGCTGATGAGGCAGCATAATCTAGTCAAAGCTATAACCCAGGTGTCACTTTGAACAGACTTGCATGAAGAATTTAGTATAATGGACAGAAACAGAACTGCAAAACTTATTGTTTCATATCCAACCTCTAGTTTTGCTAGAGGTTTGCTATTATGCAACAATTTGCTATTATTTATTTCATTTTGTGTGATTTCTATTTCATTATACTCATGATAATTAAGACAGTGCATTTGTAGAAAGACAGATGTACTGGTTCTCTTTGAAATCTTTTATCCTCACACCTCTCAGAGTATGCAATAAGTCCTTAAAAATCAGCATTCATTACCATTCCTTACTGGCAAGAAAAGCAGAAGGGTATAAAAGATATTATTATGCAGGTGCAATAGTAAAGAAGTATCATCTCCTCAGAAGTTCCCTTGAGTCTGAGCTCCTATTTCTTTTCCTTTTCGTTAGGTCTAAGAGTGCTAAGCAATGAGGGAGCACTGGCTGCAGATCTAGCCTGACTGTATATTTGAAATTTCTCTTTTTTAATTATTAGCTTCGAGAGCAGTTTATTTAAATTTCATCATCATGTTTTGCTCCTCACATTAAATTTCTGAAAAAAGGCACGAGTTAATGCAAAATTAAAAATGAAAATAATAACACTATTTAATCTTGTGAGTTTTCTGAGTCATATCAAAAAAAAAACTCTCAAAATTAGAACATTTCCCAAGCAAGCAGGATACTGACATCTTCCTTAAACTGGCACACGCAGCATTACATATTCTTTACAGATTTATGTTTTAGTGTTAGCTGCAAACAAAAACATTTACAGAATATGCTTGCATGTGACATTACTATACATAAATCCATAATTCCCCAAAATAAAGGGAATGCTGATAAAGATATGTGCTTCCTCATGATGGAGAATTTTGTATTCTGAGCCTGGATTAGGGTATGTTTTGTAAACAACTATTTCTAAACCACATGGGGATTTCCTTCAACTGATTTTAAGCATCTGAAGTAGGCATGTGGTTTAAGCTAGGGACCTAAATTCCCTCTTTGGTGGGTGAAGAGAGAGAGAAATACTTTCAAAATGATTCATGCTGCTTTACTTAGCAGTCTTACAGTGTGATGAATTATTCTCTGAAGGTGTTTCCTCTCAGCTGAGGATTTCGGTAGCCTGGATGACCTACCTTTAGGTGTCCTGAGCTACTTACGATGGATCCCACCTTTAATGGTCTGCATGTCATTGTTTCTAATACTTAAGCCAAACAAAACTTCTCATCTGAATATTAACTGCCCTTGAAATTTTTTTTTGACAGGGCTCAACAAATAAAATAAAAGAGAATGATTTACCTCTTGCTCCAATAATGCCAGCAAACACATCTTATATTGTAAGAATTTTTCTTCGCCTTTGTTTTCTTTCAGACCACACTTTCAAGGCCTTTGATATTTTGATATCTACAGTCTCCTCTTCAGTATGATATTGTGCAAATGTAAAGAATAAAATCTATATTACCTACATATGTGCACATCTACTATCAGAAACTAGAATCTCTTTCTTCAATTTAATTTGATTAGAGATAACATTCCTAACATGCCCATTGCCATTTGCAAGGGCAAAAACAAAGAACCTGGGGCAGAGTTTTACAAACTGAGAGACTCAATAACAAAACATTACTTCAAAGCATAAATATCTTTGATTCATAAACAGGGATGTTTTGGTAGAAACTGGGGGGATGGAGGAAGACATCCTAGAAATATACTGTACTATACTGTAATGTGCATTGTGATATGCCTGGTATCTTGCTTGTTTAAATTCATTGAAAACTGGTAGACATTACTACCAATAATCAGTAGTAAATTCTGGATATGACTGTGAATTATTTTTTTTATCAGCGGAAATGGAAAAACGTACATAGGATTATATATAATGCATGGAACATTTTTCCCACTGTTTTCAGTACCAGTAATTCTTGGATGAAATACAGAGTCCCAGTTTGGATAGTACAATTCCCCTAAACTGTCAACCAACTACAGAGATTTCAAAAGTCCAAATAAAAGCAATAAGAATGATCAGAAGTCTATAGACATGTTCTGGGAGAACAAATAGAGAAAATGCTGATTTTGTTTAATATCACAAATGATTAAAGCAAAGACTTAAAGACTTCAAGTCTTCAAACAGAGAGAAATATGCTGTAAAGAGGAGGGTAATATACAGTTCTTCATTCACATTGTTGATAATGCAAAAAGCAATGGGCTAAAATGGCAACTGCACATTAAGATAAGGAAAGGAGAGGAAAAAGGAGTTCTTATTTGCAATCATAATTACACTTAGGAAGCTATGTAATCATCACAATAATATTGTATTTCACAAAGTAATTTAGAATACTGATTACAAACAACCATAAGCACTGGTCAAGTCAACCCATCACCTGCTATTGCCACCCAACATCATCTGCTGTGTCCTCTGCCACCCCATGGCAAATCCCTGCTTCTGCTCTCTCAGACAGACCTCCAAACCTCTATCCCAAGCGCTGCGTCAGGAAGCACAGCACCCAGAGCCCCCTCGGTCCCTAGTCCTGGTTTCTCTTTTTCCACTTGAATTACATTGTCATCAGTTTAAGAACCAAGACAGCGGACAATGACAGTTTCTACAAGCTGGAACAAGAAAGATGTGAAAAATAAGCCTGAGGAAAGGAGAAAAAGGAAATGCAGAAAGTGGTAGGAAAGTCTTGCGAGTCTTGCTTCAAAAATGGTTGAGGTAGACTGACCCTGCAAGGCAACAGCATGAGTACCTCTAAATCATTATTTTCATCTCTCATATAAAATGGATATACTCCCTTATTCTTGTGAACATACAGAGCTCACCAGAGAAGCGGACCTTGGACTCAGTGAGCCACACTGCACAGGCTCAGCAATCCTCTCTTACATCTTCTCCCAAAGTCTCTTAAGACCCATTTTGCTACAAGTCTATGCATGCAATTTCTTTGATGGGTGACCTGTCAAAGCATCCAATGCCTGGAAATTGAAACAGATCTTCCTCAAATGTGTATCAGTATGTTTGATTGATGGCAGCTGATCTACTAAACTTTATATTCAAACTTCCAGCACAAAACCTGAAAGCATCAGTAATATGTCATACAAAATTGCAGGCCTCTCCAGGACATCAGTATAGAAAAGTCTGTTTAGGTTTCCAAGTCTTTTAATAACTGCCAGAGCTTCCTATGTTTGAGTTAATTAAATTAATTCTTTCATATTAAGATCAGGAAGCCTTCAGAGCCATTCTTTATCTTCATTATGTGCTTGTCTTCACTGATGCACATCTTTAATTGTGAATGAGCTGATTATATGAAGCAAATATCTAAACTCCTGAAACATCCAAGTTGTCATATTTACAGTTTACTTTATTTTGAGGTTGCTTATTTGGGAAATTTCATTACTCAGCTACTTACAGATGTAATTCATTCCAAATCACACACAATGCCAATACAAATTGTTTAGATAAAAATCATACTCAGAGGTTTATTTTGACATACTCCTAAGCACTACAAGAAAAAATATGAAGTGCTTAACTGTGAAAAAGTAATCATTTTTTGTAAAAGAAGAAGATATTTCTGCCATTTTCCCACAGATATTGCATTCTACTTGCAATAAAAATTGAAATCCACCTTCTTTTTATTTTTCTGACTTTACTTTTCACTCATGTCTTTCATTAACTCCGTTGCACCCGTAGAAAGAATGACTGGAAACATGAAGAAGAATAATTTCACTTGCTTTACTCTTTTCCTCAAATTTTCATTGTTCATTCATTAATAACAGACCTTTTCTGTTTTTTTTTTACTGTTACATCAGAAAACAAGTATCAAAGAATTGCACCCAGACCACATATTACATTATCACAATAACACAACAAATAATACACAAATTAAATGTGAAAATCAATGCTGCCACTTCTCCAATCAGTATTAATTTTGCTCCCTAATATTTTCAGGTATTTGATTTTCACTAGAGAAAAAAATAATTGAATGAGAATATAGACATAAGAAAGCAATCAGTGAGTATAAATATTTTTTTTTTTTCCTTTTTTCCAGCAGGGAATGGAAGCACTGCCCTTCTGTTCTTGGCTACCATCAGAAAGGAGCAGACAGTTTTTCTTTCAGAGATTTCTCCAAAGATGTTTGTTCAGACACCCTCGAACTGAGGAGCGCCCCATTTCCCCCAGCCTTTTGTGTAGGTTACCAACTTCCAAACTATTATTAAAAAGCCATTTTGGATCTGAAAAAATTCACTGAATTTTAAAATACATATATGTATAAGAAATTGCTAGGAAGATTTACCACCCTCATCCATATCACGGCCATCCATCAGCAGGCGATGATAAAGACCAAACAGATAATTTTATTAATCTCTCATAAATATGTTTCTTTCCTAAAAATTGACTTACCCTATACTGTATATTCACAATATCCCCTGTTGCTTCTTCCTTCAGACTGAGTTTTACATAATGCTACTCATGTGCTACACATGGCCCAAGTAAAAGAAAAAAAGAAATAACTTTTCTGCTTCAAGGTATTGATACAGACATTGTATAATGGCATCTCATTTTTGTACTTATTGGGATGATATTTAGTAAGTAACCACTTTCTTGGTGATTCTTATAAGTCAAGAAGTGGTAGCCATTTATGCATATAAATCCTCATATTCAAAACTTGTGCACACAGAATCATTAATTCAAGAGTTTCCTAAGTCTTTGAGCCATCCTCTCTTGCTGCAGTTCAACAGTGCTAAAATCCTTATATCCTCTGCATCTAGGCAGCTGTCTTCATGGCTGATTATTTTACACTTACAGGTGCTTACAGGTCCCTTAGCAAACAGAAACCAATATCTTAGGATGGTTAACCACAAATGAGCCTTTGGTTCAGTTCCAGAGTCCTGAATTCCTCCTGTGTTATTGCATAGCACCAATAAAAATGACTTTCAAAATACCTATTAGCAGGTTCCTGGACCTGTTAATTTTTCAAACTATATTGTTAACAAAAGATATGTGATGAACAAATGACACCAATTCTATCTTGTATTTAATTTAAAACTGAAGTCTCAAGCTTAGTGGATGGGTGAGTGGAAAGACAGGAAGGAACATCATGTCCAATCAGTCCTGCCTTTTGCTTCTGAGTTTATAGGTATTCCTGTTGCAAAGTAACCCACACTCTTACTCCTTCAGTCAGTCTCTCCTGGTGAAAACCACTTTGATCCCTTCTGCACAGTAAGACTGACTCCCAAGGTTCCCTGTTCACAAACTGCACTTAGTAGATCCAGCTACATTTGGTGTCTGCTAGAAGTTTCCATGCCAGGGCACGCAAATGCTTTCAAAAGACTATGACAGAGCACTGATTATGGATTTAAAAAAAAATAAATCTGTATTTTCTAACACAGCAAACAGAAGAAGGATTAGGATGCTAATATATATGTAACTGCAGCTTTTCTATTTCGTTACGAGTTTTGCAGCTCACTTTTCTTCAGGCTTCCCCTGCCACGTAGTTCTAGAGAAGGCAGGCTGCACTATGTAGCCTGCTCCTCTGAAACCACATTTCCAGTTTACAAATCAGTCTCTCAAAAGATACTTTGTGCTGTTACGCCTGCACTTGATAAAGCTGTTCAATTCCTATCTCCAGGACAGCCAGTGGAAGACTTTCAACACATTATTTACATTTCAAATCAGGAGGTGAACAAGAGTCATTTTCTGATCTTTTGCATTTGCATTTCCTCTAACAGGAACTGCCCATCAGAGCAAGTGTGGCCCATTGAACCAGTTGTCTTGCTACCCTCAAACAAATGAGAGGCACAAAATACTGAACAGCAGCAGCAACACTGATCTCTCTCACTACCTGATTAGAAGAACCAAAAACTTAGGTCCAAAGACAAGTTGTACAATGACACACTGTCTAAACACACATTTAGATATGAAATATCCCTGTTTATAACATGAGTGCATTTCAGGACATCAGTTGCCCATGATTAAAAAACAGAAAAGGAAATGAAAACCCTTTTGTTTTTTTGGAGAGAAGGTAAAAGTGTGAGGCACCATTTTATACCATTTTTCTCTTAAATATTCTAAAACATAAGAAGAAGTATACAAGACCTGACCAAAGATCTCACCTAGTTCAGCATCCTGTCTCTGACAGCAGTGCATGACAGCAGGGCAGCAGCAGTGCAGACAGCAAACCCTCAAAAGCGCACGGGCCACGGAAAGTCCATATGATACCAACCACTCTCTCAGCCTCATGTTCCCCTAGTTCACTACTTTGATCTCACTGAATTTCTGAGCCAGGTGTGCTTTTCCTAAAACTCCATTCCATCTGTGTATCCACATCCAAATGTGGTTTCCATCATACTGTTGTCTTGTCAAACTGATTTCATCCTGGTTCTCGGAATATTTTCACTGGCTAAAACAAACAAATGAAAGGGAACAGGAAAAAAAAAGAAACTATTAACTGACTTTTTTATAGTTGCAGTGGAAATTTTCAGATAGTGAGAGATAGTTTTAGACATCAGAATTAATAGTTTTCTTGAGCACGAGCACTTTTAGTGCTAGTTTTATTGAGCATTTTGGCAGAAAATTAGTGGTTTCAATCTGAAAATAAGAATTGAAACAGTTCTATTTTTCAATAGATGATCACAATAAATAAGCAAATTAAGGATCATTCCAGATTTAACCAATTCCTTTCCAGAGCAGACAGCAATTGTAATCATAACATAAACAGTTTGTGTATGCAGACATATAAAGAAAGCTAAAGAGAGCCACTGTTACAGAAAAGTATTTTAGTTATATTTCGTCTAGAATCAAGTCCAGCCTGAGCATTTTCAATATACACGGGATCATTTGATATCTGGACACCAGAGGCATATTCTGTGGTCCACTGCCCTGCAATAAACAGATGTCTGAATGCACTCAATGCTACACATAACATCAAATTTGACTTCTGGGATTTACAGGACATTGGTTCCTAATAAGTAAATTCAATACTTTGGCAAAATACAGAATGTGTAAGATAATACTGAGAAAATAATGCAAAAGTCTTTGATTATCCAGGCATCTTCTTTAACTATGTTAAGTATTTTTCTACGCACTAAAACTATACCAAGATGCAAGTAAGTGTGTATGTCTCAGTATTATGCACAGTAGAGCACTAGTTAGCTATGAGAGTAAAAATAAAACGTTGGCTTCTCTAAAATGGTCCTTTTCTTCAGAGACGAACCACTGTAAATTGCATATGAAATTCACTTTATGGTCATAAAGTTAAAATTAAATATAAGTAAGAGGATCAGGGAAAAGAAAATAAAGCTTTTCAGCAGGGACAGTTGAGGACAGGATCCTGTAATATGCACACTGTAAGAAACTACCTGAATTTCTGAGGTTAGAGTAACATTCACAGTGCACCCAAGCCACTTGCAAGGCTTTGGTGCAATCTGGCCTCAGTCTCTTAGCCTTTTCCAATCTTCAGCTTACAGGATATATCCAAAAGGGATTTTTATACTGTTTCAGCATGTAACGTAAAATAGTATTAAGAGGATTGTGGGTTTTCCACAATAGCATGAATGCCAGTTTCAGTTAGGTTTTTCTTATGTGAAATAGAACTAGAGCAGAAATTCAATTTAATTGTTTAAGCTTCATAAACATGTTTTCAAAGCTATACCACTAAAAACATAGGTTAAGAAGGGGTTTCTGGTATTCTGCAACCAAGACGTAAGTACAGTTGAGAGGAATAAACATGGTGCATGATAGATCCAGAAAATGTAACTACCATCCATAATCAAAGTAACACATTTTTATCAAAATTATAAAAATATGCTTTATAAAATTTTTAAATTCTGATTTATTACCTGCTAGTAGTGTACATCAAATTCTACTATTAAACTGAGTGCTTTCTATACATATAGAAAGAAAGCACATTAAAGTCTAATACCTAATTGCATCAACAATTTTAGCTATCTTTAAGCCATTCAGTATTTTATTACACTTTTAGCTATATAGAGCAAATGAGTGATGAATGACAACTCCCTCTCCTATTTGTCACTACTGTATCACACACTTATTTTACCCCACTTTATACTTTGGCAGCTTGTGCCTTTCAAGAAAGCCGTTATCCAGCTACTCAATATATCCCGTTTGATTTATTAATGTAAACCACAATGTGATTAGACTACCACATCTCAGAGAAATAATGTTCAGCTACATTAGCACTAGTTTCATTTCAGTAAAATGCATGTTGACATGGCAGCTTTCCTTCTGTCATGTCAAAAAACGTCCTTCGTGTCTGCTATGGATTTATGCTCTGGCTCACTACACCTGTAAAGTACTTTCTGTACCACTTTTGTGCATGGATCCATACCCAAGTCCTTTGCAAGTGTGATTAATGTGAATGCAGCCTGCAAGCCTGAGCAGGGCTGTCTGTGCAGCAAGACCACTGCCAACACGGAGCACCCCTGTACGCAGATCTCTGAGGGTGACCTCCATGGTTAGGGCTGAGCTCCGAAAACCTGTTTTTAAAATGTGAACTTTCTTGGCATTTCTCCACCCAGATAATATCCAGAAACTTCTCAGTGTCCTACAGAGCGAGGACTATGTCACAGAATACCCTGCCATCACCGTGTAGGAAGCAATGTCTTTGCCATTAGTTTAAGGAAGCTGTAATAAACACTTGCACAGGATTTCACTCAGGAACTAGCCTTGAAAATGAAGACATTTATCTATCGACTCTAACAAAAGTTCAAAATTCACATAGTTCAATCTGACAGGGGAAGAATATAACAATATAATTAGTTTATTTAGAAAAGTCTCAATTAACTGTTTTTAAGAATCTGATGATTCAGGCATCATTACTTTTTCAAAGGCAAAGAAGTCTTTTTCCCCTCAAATTTGCCATTACAGACTACAGTCAATTAGATTCAGTGTCTGTGTAGGACTCAAGATACTGCATTTACTAAAAGTATGGGAAATACTTCCAGGGCGTAGCCAAGCGAATACTCATCACTGCCTGATTTCAATCCTCCTTGTTAAAAGCTCATAACAAAAATTTCAGAGCACGTTAAAGTGAAAGGAAATATTCAGTGTGGATGACTGAAAGAGGTCGTGTGGACTGCGACCTAGCATTGCAGCACAACACAAGCATTAGTTAATGAAACAGGAAAACCAGCTTACAAAAACAAATGGAACAGGGTTATTTTATTCAAATTTGTTGAACTGAAACCATTAAAAAATATATATAGTTAATAACATAGAAGTCCTTCTGCATCCTTCGGCATCTTCAGGTCCTCTAGTAAGCACTGAGGGCCTGAGGAAGGAATGTTTTAACCATTTCCTTATGACAGGGTAACAGGAAACCAGATACAAACTCCACTCCACCACACACACAACACACATTATATCTTTGTCCCCTGAAGGCAAACTGTCTATCTTTTAAGAGTCTGCAGCTAACTTAGAAGCAGACTAGATAATACATATTAAATCCACAGGATTTGCTGTTAACTGATTTTCTGACTAAGCATGAAGTATTGCTTTAAACTAATAGTTTAATTTATTCCTTCTGAACTTCTTCTGAAGTTCAGGCTTCTGAAAAGGCCTCCAGGCCTTTTAAGATTTTGGTCCAGCTAGAGCCACTGCTGCAATTTCCTTATAAAATGGGCCCTTCAACTCTCATCTGACTAGAGATCCCAATCAATCATGGGCAGTTTCTACATCACTCCCAACCTTCCACAATACCCAGAAGGTTGTTCACCGAGACATTCATTAAAAAGATCACAGAAGATATAGAAATATAATATATAAAATAAATAAACTGCAAATACCATATGAATCTTTAACACAGCCTCCAGACTTTTCTGGATTTTTCGTGCGTGTTACTAAAACGGTTATAAAGATTGTATATTATCCTGGATTAAAGAAGCGTGTGCTTCTGTGTATTCTTTTTTTTTTTCCCTGTCAAAGGCTCACATTTTATACCATTTTATACAGATCATCCTTCAGTTAAAATATAAATTTGCACAATTAGAATTTGAAAAAATAAAGTTTACTTGAGCTTAAAGTTTGTAAACAAACGTTTTCATGGTACAGGCTTTATGGTGTAAATATTAGGTTATCAGCAGTTTGTTATACATTTGTATTTCCTTTGGTCCCTTGTAATCTCCCCAGCACTAAAACTGAAGATCTTTTAAAAACAGAGTAATTCAGATCGGAAGGGACCTCATGACATACCTAGTTTAATCTCCTGTTCTGAGCAGGCTCGGTTATGAGATCAAACTGGATTGTTCACTCACGCTGTTGAGTCTTTAAATTCTGCAAGGAGGGATTTGAACAACCTCACAAGGCAAACTGTTCCAGTGCTTGGTTGTCCTACTGATGAAAAATACATCTTTCTTTCTGTAATGCCAGGTCAGCTTAACCCTTGTTCCACTACTCTCAAGAAAAGCCACTTGCCTTAATTCTAATAGAGATATGATATCCTTACTAAGTCCTCAGCTGCTGGGAGGTCCTGCAGCTCTCTTTCAGTCATGTGTATAAATTAATCTCCCAAATTTGCAACCGTTGATTATCTTGGCTGAGCCTCCTACTAAGCCTACCCTGAGGTAGAACATAATGCAGCTTCTGTGCCCTCTGAGCTTCACCTACAGTTTCTTCCCTGCATTTCTTACTCATTTATTTTGTGGTACCTCACACATCTTTTGAGAAAGAAGTATTTAATAACACAACATATTTGGGAGAAAAAAAAATCAAACAAACCCCCTCAATTTAGTAAAAATTCCTGAAAAATTCCCACAAAAAGAGTTTTGTTGTTCGCTACTTTAAGAGAGATCTATCTTTACATACTATTTTTCCTAACTAATAACTGATATTACCAATTTCAATATTCATGTTTAAAAAAGAGAGAACTACAAGCAGAATCACTCAATAAAGTGCTTTCATCTTTAAAAACTTTTTTGCTACTAAGAACTCAGAATGGTTAGGCAGACTATTAGTGTATAAACCTAAAGATATTATTATATGTAGTTAAATAAACCTACTGTCAAATTTTCTCTATTAAAGACATAAATTTGAGATCTTAATTAGGGGTATAATGCCTAGCAGATACTAGAACTGAAAAACACAGTAAGTATAGAAGTCATGCTTTTATGAAAACAGTGTGCAAAGAAACTAGGAGATGACTAAATTCTGAGATTCTGCACCAACTACCTTGATAGAGCATTAAGAAGAACGGTTAAATGTCTAAAATTTATGGGGGAAAAAAGTTTTTTGTGACAAAAACGTTCTGCCCATTCCTTAATTCTATATTACAAAAAAAACACTCATTGGACAGTTTCTTTGGAAAAACTGACATTCGCTTATAGTACCTTTAGTGAATTCTTCCATTTATTCCAACAAAAACTGACATATCATGAAGTATCATCTTCTACTAATCAACAATAAAGAAAAAAAATCTATCCATAATTAACAGTGAAATTGAGTCATCTGCATTATTTTGTGATGACCCTAAGAGCCATAAAAGCTTGCTAATTCCTGTAGCTTCTAACCATATTTATTTGTAACATTAGAACAGCAAAATGTATTCATCTGAATAGCAATACACGGAAAAAAGAAAAATATTTGTCTGTTTTAACCCATTTTCTCTCTTTTTTTTAACGTTTTTCTTCTGTGAGAGAGCTAAATTGTTTGGTACCAGAGGCTGATTTGTACACTTGTAATACAAAATTTAAATCAATTAGCATAATCAAGTCCTTCCAAGTGTTTCCCACCATGATGAATTATTGTCTTTTGTTTGCCCGTGAGCTATTGTGATGAACAAACTCAGCACAGCAGTGATATATAAAATCTAGGGATGTGACTTAGAGCCTCAGCAAACTATTCTACCAAACTAGGAATGACCATAAATGTCATTTAAAAAAACAATCCTACAGCAGTATAGCAGCTGTTTTATTAGAATGGATTTAGTGCTAATATGTATCTTAAATACTTGCATATGTCACAGGAAGATTGTTTTATAGGCAGCACTTAAGTATTGCTGTGCCATATCTAATCCAAATCCTTTCTCAGACTGTAATTAGTAACAAGCTTCAGGGAAAAAAGAAAGTGTAAGAAAACTCAGATTAATTCCATTTTACTTAAAACTCTAGATGATTTCATCACTTGTAATATTTTGAATTCTAATAAATTCTTAGTTTTGTTTCAACACTTTTTGTCTTTATGTTGTTACATACATATGTCATTTACATGTGTTCTCATAGAGGTCTGTATTCTCGTAATAACTTCCTCATAACGTTGCTAATAGGAGAAAAGAAAAGCTAAGTGAGTGCTGTTAACGCTCAGCTTCACTGATAGCTTCATACACTGGTTTAAGAAAACATTTTTGAGAGGTATGGAGTGTGTGAGATACTTAGCCCCTTCTTGGGAACGCAGGACACTCTGGAGGGAAACACTGTTGTTTTTTTCTTTTTTTTTTTCTCCAGATAATTTTCAACGTTTTTTTTCCAGATCTCTTTAATTTCAAAGCAATATTTTGTTGCTTTATTTTTTATCTTTCTTAATATGTTGACGGATAGAGGAGAAATTTTCCCAATGAAAATGAGTATTAACCACTACAGATAAAAAGTAAAAAGAAGGGAAGATGTCCTTTCTTTTGCAAAGAAAACACGGTTTGCTCACAGCTTGTGCAAGCTGTTATGGCCTTGAGACAGCATGACTGGCTATGAACAAGAGGTGACTGGAGAAAAATGAAGGGACCACAATGCAAAAATATTATTGCCAAAAAAATCGAACCAGCTTTGCTGACAAAGGAGGTTTCAACAACTGAATGCAAAGTGGTAATTGAACAGCAAAGTGGTAATTGAATTCACTAAGTTTGAAGTAAAAACAATACTGACAGCAGAAACCCTAAAAGTCAAAGGGAGTCATATTAAGGGTTGGATTGTTCTTTTACATTGAAGGTGCAGCAATTTGAATAAATCAGCTGGAAAAAATCCAGGACAAGTGGGATGAAGACTAAAATAATAAATAGCTCTGAATGCTGTAAACACTTTCATTTCCAGTTTCATTTGTCAAAAATTAGATGTGCCAGCATTCCTAAAAATCAATACTTTACACAAATATTCCAAGATAATGCAGAAACACCTTTCACTTCTTTAGTAAGACAAAAATGACTTTCTTATCACTGATTTTAAAACATTCTGTAAATCACAGATGTTCGAAGCAGAAAGTATTCCTAATTCATAAATATTGTAATATCTTTAAAGTAAAAAAATCTTCAGAAACATTTTTGGAAATATGAGTCAAGGTGAAGATTTTAGCTATGGATCTACATAAACTGTGTCTAAATAGTAGCGTGTATTCTCTAGAAGAAAGATTAATCCATCCAAGTTACCTGGATGTGAAAAAAAAGAATAAGCAAGACTCATGAGTAACCAATGCCCAGCTGAGCTCAGACTTAACATCCAAGGAGCAGGAGGAATACATCAGCTGAAGAATTCACTGTAAAACTAGAATCTTTCCACATTTGTGTTGGAAAAGGCTATAGAGAAATACATGTGCTTAAATTGCACAGCATATGCACAGCAAACTTCACAATCTCACAAAGTACTGACCTCACTACACACACACACATATTATATATGTTGTATACATAGGACTAGTGTCTAGTATCTCTGAAATGCAGCAAACTTGTAATTAATTTCAAGGATAGTCTAAACTAGCATCATTGGCACAGCATCAAATGAAGGATATTTTCTGTGCACCCTCCAAGTCCTTCTGCCTCCTAGTTCATTTCTTCTCCAGTACTACTGCAACAGTAAGCGTTTGTGGAGCTACTTAATTATGGAATGCATCTAGCTTACAGTTTTCCAAGGGAAAAAAAGAAGTGACAAATAAAGAAGTAAAAAAAGATTGTATTTACTAATGTTCTGCCATCAGATGTTCTCCTGTTGACTTGTTGACTGCTTACAGCATAACAAAAAGATGTTATAGGAAACACAAATAATTTCCCTTAAAAAAAATGCCAAAATACAAATTTTATAGTTAGTTACTCATAAAAATAACTCCAGGAGAGTACAAATGCAAATTCAGCTACACACCTATGTGACTTTTCTTGTCTCAAACACAAATTCAACTACATACCTATATGACTTTTCAAAGAAAAAATAACAAGGTTTGGTACAAGCCTGTACAAGACTGAAAAGATGTTCCACTTCCAGGTTCTAAAACCTAAATGTAGGTGCCTACATGGGATCATCCATCTGCTTCCAGCCTCCACTAATTACATTGACTTGATCTCCACTGAGCTTTGTAAGACTTTTCTAGATATCTAAATTTAGATATTTAAATTTAAATGCCAATTTCACAACAGAATGTCTAACCATATTTAATAGCTCACTGGACACTGACTGTCACTGTTACAATACAATAGCCACTCACTGGAGTTCCTCTGATTAAATCAACACACCATGGTGATTAGAAAGGCCTAGAGAGTAGTTTCTGAAGCAACATGCATAACAATTTTATTTTAGCAGCAGAGAAGATAATTAATATTGTAACAACAAGTATCCAGATTATAAAGAAACAAATCAAAACAATTAGAGATTATATTTGTCTCATAACAACACAGATGACCACGTTAAAAAAAAGTCAATACATTTGATGAAGGCCTTATTTGAAGCTAGGCCATTTATGACTGTTTCTATACCCTGCTGTGCCCAAACAGCCTTATAATTAGTCTTTAAAAGCACCTGCAATTCTCCCCCCATTTTCCTAAATCCTCTTCCTTTTTAATTCAATTACCACCTTAAATTTTCACTGCTATAAAAAGGATGTTGCCAATGAAATTATAAAAATACTGTAATGTATCTTGTTGTGTCTATTTGCAGTAAACCTAGCTGAGAAACCTCGTGCTTCACTTCTGTAATGCTCATGCTTGTTTTCCCATGAACAATTTATGTTCTAAAATATATAATACACTAATACATGTTTCTACTTCTTAGAAGAAACTAAGCAAAATGTTTTGCATAGCTAGGAACTGTCCTACTTTGAAACAGGCTAAAGACCATTTTTAAAAAGGCTTTTCACCCAGTGATCTTATTTGCGCAAACGTGAAAACCCAATCTTGGCAGTATCCATAGCGCTGGGTCTGGTCCCAAAATGGCAGGAAGAAGCTTCTCTTCACACTAAGAGAAAACTATAAGTCTAAACTGATGAGATACCTGGTAAAAAATAATGGATATGTCAATATTAGATATTCAGAGCATTCTTGCATAGATCAGCCAACAGACAAACTATTACACTATAAAGAAAGAAAGAAATGGAGTGTATTAAAGTGTGTTATAGTCAGACTATAGACCACATACATGTGAGTACTAGTCCCTCCTATGCCAGTTCTCAACGTCAATGATTCCTGTTAATACACAGGAACACACAGCTATACAGCACAAAGCTGTGTACAATAAGAGGAAGATGGGGGATTCTGGAAGATAGACAATATTTGAAGAATATCTTGAATGCAATGGGCAGCCTGTGAAGTCTAACAAGTCTTTGCATTTATTTTAGCCCAAAGACATAAACCCTGCCAAATCCTTTTCCATATTAAATGACTGACTCTGCAAACCTCAAAGACAGAAACAACTCCTGCCTTAACAGATATCTATGACAGGTTTCCTGAAAATAAAGATGGTAGGAACAATACACAAAAAGTCATGTACACTTTCCTCCCACCTGTTTAATACTCTTCTATATAAAGCCAGGCATAGGCTTATGCACTAATTACTGAGCCTTCTTAATGCTCTTTAGGCAATGAAAGTGGGAAAACACTTTCCCACTTTCAAATTCTGCTTTTAACTTACTGTCAATATGTCATCGATGTATGGAATAGTTATGAAATATATATGGATGAAACAATCTGTGGAACAGGACAATTATAGTTATTTACTTCTCCCATGAATATTTTTCCTTCTTTTTCTTTTCACCCTCTGGCCTATTTTTATTCTCCATCTGCATCTCTTTTGCCTCCCATAATCACACCTTACTCATCAGCTGTTATCTTAAAGGGGCAGCATCACATCTTACAGACCATGCTGAAGATAGTAAGTCATTCTGAAGATAAAGCCATACTGTGGTACAGAAGCAGAATACAGGGTAAAATACATTTAAAAAGATGAAAATACATGTATATTGATATAGAGCAGCTCTCAATGCAACAATGCCTTTTTTTTCACTTTGAACATTTTAACTATTATTTTGGAATTTACTGGGAATATAAGGTCAGCAGACTAGCAGATTGACTATGAAAGCTGTAGAATTACTGGTGCAACATTTTTTATGGAAATGCATGCTTTCTCTCACTACTTGTCTTCCCTGTCTAACATAGGATGAAATAAAATATGAACTACACACCTAGTTAATTATGTAATACCTAACTGATACCTAATCTGTCAGATTAATATACTCAGAAAGTTCTCACTGTAAATACCACAATAATATTTTCTGAGATATAAATGCGTTGACACAATAAAAATAGTATAGGAAATGGAAAGACAAATTTAAAAGAAAACTCTATGGTTGATTCTATGACACTTTTCTAATTTTAATTTCCTCTATTTTATATATGTTATAAATATCTACATACTGGAAATGTCAATATGCACACTGTAATTATCTTGGTCTTTTGCAGTTGTTTTTATTAGCACAATTACACAATTACTTTAATAGATTTAGAGCAAGAAGTTGTGTTCTGTAATTGTAAAAAAATAAAATAAAAGAATACAATGATCAGATGATTTTTTCACCAGTGGATGACAAAATTCCATACCAACAGTAATTCATCACTATCTCGATATGGAAAATGTTAAACAGAAGTGCTTACAAATTAATAGGTTAGGATTCCTTGCTCTAAAAGAGCTATGCAGCCAGTTCTCTATACCATTAATGTCAACTTGATAGTTCAGGAACGCTGAGAATAGGAGAGAGCTAATGTTATGTCAATATTTTACAAGTCTAACTAAATGATCTGAGTGTTAATAGTCCTGTCAGTTTAACAAAACAGTAGTGTTGCTAATATGGGATTTAATAATGAAAAAGGACAAAATTAATACAGACATATATATATATATAATGCAGTTTGCTATTTTAAATGAGATTATGAATTTAGTTAATAGTGGAAATTTGGTTAATGTACTACACTTAAACCTCTGTAACGTTTGATTAAGAAGTAAGTGAAATGCAAAATCAATACAGCATAAGGAAACAGACCTGAGCCTTTGTCTTATGCTTTATTATTCAACAAGATACAGGTAAAAAACACTTCATTTCACTGCTTGCTCTATATTTCAGAAAGATATTCCATGTAATAAATCTAGATTGATTTATCTAGGTAGATAAAAAAGGTTCACTGGAGATCTAACAGACCTGTTTTGCAGGAGCATCTTAATTTTGTGTTATTATGACTGCTTGTGCTTACAGCATAACATATTCCTAATGATGGAATCTATTTCCCCATGGATACTGAAAACAATTAATCCAAACACTATCTCCTGTGATAGTGTAAAAGAGTTAATCGAGAACCACCTAAAAATAATAATTATGGACTTGTGAATATCTGGCAATATCTGAAAATCTTCTGCTGGAAAGTTACTTCCATGGACTACCAGAGTAAATCTGAAATTTCAAATGGATCAAATTAACTATTTAAAATTTAAAAATATATATAAAATATAAAACTATAATGTAACTACGAGGAAAAAATGCCTTATATAGTAAACTATATAAACCCTTATATAATCTTCTGGTACTGTACTATCTGCATAATAAAAATATAAAACTAGTATATTTTCTTTTTTGAAACATTGTATTTCAAAAATACATTTAAGGACATAAAACATCATACACAGAGCAATTTTAAGATAAGCTTTTCAAAAAAAGTACTCTTTTTCACAACCAATATTCAGGATACTAAATCTTGAAAAAACAACTGCTCTTCAGATCATAACACTTTTTTCTGAATGGAAATCAGTTTTTCAAAATAACTCTGTCATCATGAGCTTGAACTTCAGTTTTGCTGCTCACCCCAGAGGTTTATACCCATCATTTTTATGGACACCATGCTATATGTTTGACCAATAATACATTCCTTAAATTGGGAAACAAACAATCTTGCTAATTCTTTGCCGAGTGACTTGGAAGAGTATTTAGGAGCACTGTCATAGTTGGTGACAAAGACAAGATGCCTTTACCCCCACCATGCCTGTGCTTAACACTACGTAACTTTTTTCACAGTGGGTAGAACACCCACAAAGGTGCCAGCTGCACAGTTGGCTCACATCCACACTACTCACTGATCAGCTCAGGAAGGCAGGCCATTTTTTTATGAATGAATCCAACTGAGCATGACCACTCTGAACAGAGGATTTTTGAGGGGGGAAAAATGTGCACTTTGGGAAGCAACTTAGATAATGTATCAAGATGCATCTTTCCTTGCATGTATAGTGGCATTACAGAAAATCACATTATTGGGGATACTACTTTGCAATGCTATTACATACAGTTAATAAAGTCTTCATAGTTTGGGGGCTACAGAGTGACACCAAAGTGAAGGTTACGGCCAACTAGTATGTTGGCCAGACTCTGACATGGCTGATCACATTCACACTTGTAATGCTGCCAGATTCAACTTCTGTGCTCCATTGGCTGCAAATTCCTATCTTCAATCCTGACTAATATCACTGTAAGCAGGCATGGGGGCACTTGTTCTCTTTAAATATCTCATCACTGTTGTTAAAAATTAATGGCAGGATTAAAACTCTTGTGTCTCTATAGTGCTTCTCCCTTTAATATCCCCTCATTAACTTTAACTACTATCATTCTAGATAGTAATGTTATTCTTAAAAAAAATCAAGCAAGCCTACTTAAAGTTACTGTTCTAGAAATATCCCGTGGAAACATACTACTGTCCAGTTTTTCATTATGTGAAAAAGTGTCTCCTTTCATCCTTTAATTCTTACTCACTTTGGTGATCATGTTAAATACATCTGTCTGCTTGTGCTGTAAGTCAGTGAAAAGAGCGCAGCGCCAGGGGGTGGTGTGTGGGATGGGGCTGGCGAGGGCTGCAACGAGTTTGCAGACGGACGTACAAACATCCCTAATGCTGGAACAGCTGCAAAGGGTGGCACAAGAAAATTTTCCTGGGATTTTGAACAACTCACTTTGTAAAGCCAGACCGTTAATTTGGAAATTAAAGCAAGGAAACCAAATATTGATGCTGGTTGATCAGTTCTTGTCACAGTTTCACGTGTGAGATGTTTTGTCTTTACCAAATTTGCTTAAAACAAAAATCATACTGGGACAGTCAGACCCTTTAAAAAGAAACTTGCAATTCCAAAACAGAATATGAAGGAAAACATTTACATTTAAAAGTAATTCTTATCAGATAAACACAGCATGAAATGACAGTAATAAACAATAGAGGCTCTGTCAGGTCTGCTGGACTCAGAAATACTGGTTGTTCTTGCCTTCTCTCAAGTGCTTGGTCAAAGCAGTGAACACTCTTTGCAATAAAATATTTAAGATTAAAAAAACACAGACTGAAACAGAAGAGAACTGTTACTGGCTACTCAGTATCATCATTTAAAAAGATTTTTTTTCTTTTTAAGGAATATATGCTCCTACCTGGAAAATCAAATTTGAGAGCAATGCAAAATATTTCATTCTAATTTCCAGATTTATGGAAAGGAATTCCAAATGAAAATACAGCTATAACTACTATACGCAAATCCCAGACTGCATTAGTGCCATTTTGTATTAAGTCTCCAAAAAGAGAATGTGTGTTTTTATAAAGTTTGCCTACTTTGCCATAAAGATTGCGAAGTATTGAGTATTTAACTTATCTTGACTGGTCGAATCATGTTCTGACAGAAACACAATTTTCTCCTCTGTTTTAAACTTCTGTTTTCTGTTATTTATAAAAAGAAATAGGGACGAATTAGAGGCATTAAAAATATTGCCAACATATGTGTGATTTCTATAAGAACAGTATGAACATTTGATACATACCATTAGTTCATAAGAAATAGTTCATTCCATTTTTCAGAGTTGTTTTTTACATCTCAAATAAGGCACATCTTTAAAGTACACAGAGTCTCAAAATGGATTAACCTTGTTTTGACAATTTACTTTCTCCAATCAGGCCTGAAAAAGCCCATACCACTAAGAAACTTAAATAAAATATTTGTACTGGAAATCTGTATTTTTCTCAGGAGAAATGTAATTTTTTTTTCTCTCCTGTGACAATAGAATCTGTTAAATTCCTGCTTCGGGGTTGCTAGGAGTCAGATACGAATTTCAAATGTTACTGAAGACAAAACTTCCTTCCTTTTCCTGTCAGCTACATGAATAAATGCTATATTTACAAACAATGTAAGATGAAGTGGATAAAATATTAAAGGAGATTCCTCATAATAATCACTAAAGCGCTTTCCAGCTTGTGTTCACAGTAAAATGTATCAAGACATGTAAAATATTTTAACAAGGGTTGGTATTAAGATACAAACGTCCTCTTGCTATCTAGTGTGAAATATTTTAAGCCAGTTAAGTGGCAGACAACTGGCTAACAGATTAACTTGTTCTTTTGTTTGTTTGTTGGTTTGTTTTTGTTTTTTATTCTGTGTACTATTTACCTGAATTACTGGAGCTTTACACAGTTACTCAGTTTAATATGAGCAGTTTTGTGTATTTGCAGTCACCATACAGCCTGACCATTTTGATTTTCATTTCATTTCATTATACACTGTAGCCAAGCAGATATGCATTAACCAACAAAGATAAATTGTTTCCAGAAGCAGAAGATTCAAGATGACATCTAGAATGTCTTCTACTTGAAAATAATTTTAACCACTAAGTCTTACAATGAAGATTCACACTACCCTATTATATACAGTGAGGAAAAATAGAACTGTGTCAACTAGGAATCAGCATTCATTTGTGTCCTGTTTCAATTCCCCATGTTAACTAAGAGCTACCATCACTAGCAGGGCTTAAACCTCTATTGTAAAAATAATTTTTCACCTCAAAATATAACATCGTTCTTTTGTGTGGGAGGGTAACGAGAGAGCAAGACAAAAAGTTAAAATAATAGCAGAAAAAAGAGCCTGGTAGAGTCTAATCTTCTTGCACGGCGGCTGACCCAAGAATACTTGGTTTATCCCCAGCAGAACTTTGTTCAATTTAAAACTTCTAATAAAGAAGATACTACATCTTCCTTATGACTATTCCATAGGTAGGACCCTAAAAATGAAGTCCTACTGTTCAACTTGAAGTTTTTCAGATAAATTAAGCTGAGCCTTTTTCTTCCAAATGTAACCAACGAGGATATCCTTCTTACTATAAACGTTACATCAGGAATACTGGGTTTCCTCATTATCTTGCTACTTGCCCTTAGCTGATTATACTCAGCTTTCCTGTCCTCGTTTGCAAGGTTTAAAAAAAAAAAACGCTCCTGGAATCTCTCCAATCTACCAATGCTGTATAGCTTGAGATTCCCACATTCTCACTGTGACATAATGCAGGGAAAATGATAAAGTAAACCAGTCTTTCATTTCTTGAGTATACATATGTGCATCACAGAAGTATTTTCTCCATTACTTCATCTGTTTTTTTTTTTTTATATTCATGCATTTGGCAACTTCATATAAACAATAGATCAATTTTTTTTTGAATCAGCAAAACAACATCCTAAATCTGATTTTTATGCCACTTATTATCTGCAGAACTACAGAATTGATTGCTTCACCTCTGTGGGAAAGACGATTTCAGCCTATTCAGACCTATTCAGCCTAGTTGATAGATCAGCGATCGTAAAAAACAGAACACTACAGTGCAGGAGATTTGTATCTGTATCTTTGGGGTTATGCTATTTAACAGACTCACATTCATCCACCATCACAGACACAATATGAAAGTGTAATAATACTCGGTAAGTCAATGCATTGTTTAAGAAATGGCTAATAAAACAGTTTTCAATATGGGAACTAAATTAATACAATGTACAATGGACAGCAAATCATCACAGTGGAAAAAAAAGGATGGCACAGGGATGCAATTTTCATTTATTATATTTTCATAACTCTAGCAGAATATTTAGACAGAAAGCACATCTGATCACAAATGGTTTGGTCAGTTGAGACAACAGACCATATTTAGTCACTAAGAAAAAAAAAAAAAGCAACTTCAGCTTTTGAAGAAAAGAAACATTTGTTAACTCCTTAGGTATCTATCCTACTATATATCCTTCTATGATGTATATATTCTTTTTTATATCCTTCTATCTATAAGGTATCTATCCTTCTTTCTTGGGTCACTTTGTTCAGCCACCTTTATCTGTAGGCAAAAAAAATACAGCATCTCCCAAAACACAGCATCTTTTTAAAAAAAGCAGGATGAAAGTCTAGTTGGGGCCCGAGGCTGAGGAATGCACAGCAAGGGATGGGTGAATAGAGCTCATGAGGACCCTGCTGCACTGCAGCTGACCGTGTGGCAGAGACCTGACGACGGACAGGATAGGCACTGTCCCCAGTACGAAGACAGGGAAGTGGGAGCACCTGGGGTCTTGCCCTGCTAAAAACTGAAACGGTAAAAAACAAAGGGGCTAAAAACAAAGTGGGCAAGCTCACAAACACTGATAAGGGACCAAGAGTCATGATAATGATCGTGCTGACCAGGCAAAGAAAGCGGTCTCGTCTGAAGACTGTGGAAAGTGTTTTGAAAGAATGAGCACAGCAGAGTCACATACTCGTTCCCTAGGGGAGTCCCGCACTGCAGAGTTGAGTAGGGATCAGAAACAAACCTGACCAACTCCTCCAGCCAGACTGTGAGGCGAGGGCCCTTTCACTCCCCTGGGAGTCAACTAGGGATGCTGGGCTAAGGGGCCTCCTCGCGCGGCTGAGCATCCCCTGTATGGTCAGGGTGCAGAAATGCTAGCATATATTTTTCACTCCTTGCAAGGTTGAGAGGGCCCCTGTAGATTCAGGGTAAAGTAGCGCTAAAGCATTCTGTTTTATTTTACTTTTTTAAATTTTATTTTACTTTTATTTTATTTTTTATGTTCTTTCTCTATGGAATTCCTGTTTACTAATCGATCCGGAGATTCCTATACCAATCGCTCCAGTTAAAGGTGGATGTTGTTACTGCAAAGATCTTGTGCCACTGAGTAAAAGCAACTACCTAAAGCCCAGTGGCTGTTGCCCCTTTGGGTTATTTCACTGTCTCCTTTAACGACAGATAGCGCGACACCAACACTCAGGAGCAATGCGGTGTGCAGACAGCCTAAAAGAAGCCAACCACAAAACCTGCTCAGCGGGACTGGGGGGAGTCAGGTACCGGCAGGGCGCAGCAGAGCCAGAAATTTCCTGCGCAAATCAAGGCATCCGAGGGATTGAAAGGCACACGCTGATGAACATGAGAATGATGCACGTGTTCCCTACCCCTAAATGATCATTGCAATTTCATAACCCATACCAGCAATAATTGTAGGCCAAATGGGACAAACAACAAAGAACTGGATAAATCCAAAGAAAAACACTGTTTCAGAAAGTTTCAGAAAAATAAACCAAATTGCCTCTTCATACAGAATAGGAATTATTTTAAACCATGAAATAGCTCATCGCTTATGTAGTGAAATATTTTAAAAAGCGTTACATGAGAAATGTAAATATGCTTAAGTATATTTAGGGCAAGCCTAGAGAAAACATATCTTTCTATATAAACCTGTCACAACATATGCTTATATAAGCTCATATACATGCTAAGAATCAGCAGAAACTTTCTGATTGACATCATAATATTCAATGATATTCGATAGAGAAAACCTAAGTTGCTCTTTCAGCATTTGTTACATTACTATAAATAAGTATGATTATTTCTTTTAATGGTTGCCTGGTCTCACATTTCATTGTTCTTTCACCAACCAATATTATAATTTCACAATACTTGACCGAACATTATCTACATACTTAACTCAAAAAATCCTACTACAATCAGGCATTTCAAAAGAAAATTCCCTATTGACGCTAATACATCTATTAAAATCAGGGGAGTATAAAAGAACTGTCTGAAAAAAAATAATAAGGAAGTCTAAAATAATTTGTGCTTGCTGGTAGATTTTAACAGGAACACATCCAAAATTCCAGAACGCAAGGAAGCTTTTAAAGACAATTAGAATATCACAAAATATATGTTTTTCTTGCTTGTTGTCTGCAGCGTCTTGCACTTTTTCTTTAATAAATGCCCTTCCACTTGAGAAGAAAATTGAAATAGTTAGAATGCTTTCTATTCATACTGAAAATGAAATGCTATTGATTCACCCTTCATCAAAGAAAATTCAATACCTTTTCTCATAATTGAGGCAGTGACTGAGCTTAAACAGTCATTTTGCTGATACAGGAAAACAAGGCTAGCAGATGTGGCATTTTATAATTCCACCAACAAGGCAACAGCCTTCTGTTTGTTAAATATTACCCTTTACAGATATGTAACAAAGAAGGTAACTAGAAGGGAATAGAATAGAAGCAACATATAGAGAATGACAAGTAGAACAACAGGACTATATATCAAAGAAATTAAATTAGAATTCTGTTAAACAAATAAAAATAACTAAGAGTGAACCATTGTTTAAAGAGGATTTCTTCTCCCTTCTTAAACTTGAATTTGCTGAAATGTAAGTTCCTTAACTGCACCTCTGCTAGGCAGCTGAACATTAAGACTACTCATCATTGTCATTGAAAAGAGATTATTTAGACAGTTTTTTTACACATATATATGAAAAGCCAGTGTAATGAGGAATTAAGCACTTAGCTATTCAGCACCATAATGACTAACTTTAAACTGCCTGGGATGAAGAACAGAATCCAGAGCACAAAGTCAGAAATAAAAAGGCAGGCATAAAAATACCTCTTATATTCATGTTCATAAATAAAACCAGGTGCTTCACAAAGGCAGTCCAAAATTCATCATTTCTTTTTTCTTCCAGCAACAAAACAAAAATGGAAAATAGCCAGTTCATTGGAAGATTAAGTGACCTCCTGAATAAATTTATCTTCTATAAATACTGAATGTCTTGACAACATATATGTCAGTTTGCTTATGAGCATGACAGAGAGAAGGTAAGGTTTTAATGACAGTAACCTAATCTAGAAGTCAGACAGGCCTTTTGCCTATGATAAACTATTTGTTATTAACTGCTAAAAAAAGAAAGATCAGGAAGTACAGAAAGATCCAAAGCCAAATTAATTTAAGAAGTTAATTATCAGTTTTCAAATTGTCTTTAATACAAAAATATTAATTACAAAAGTATTTTTCCAGTTCCCCAATTTAATAAGAAAGAATAAGCCATAAATCAAAGAAGAAATATCTGACGCAGCACAAGAAAAAATGTTTTAATTTATGCAGTATTTGCAAACCTATAATTGAAATGCAAATTCTAATAATTTTCATAATTCTCACTTCATTATGATTTCTGTCCCCACATTCCTTTTATATTTTGCATTTTATTTATATTCCGCATATAATTTCTGTCATTAACTAAAAAGAAAAAGTGGAGGAGAAAACATGAAAATAAGCTTACTAATCTTTAAGTTTCAAGAAAATAGGCAGAAGCAAAGCATGGAGAAATCCTGAGATAATCCATTCAGTACACGTAATCTAGCTACTGAACAGATTCTGGTCGTGTACTTGTTTTTAAAATATTAGTGAAAACAACAAACAAGTTTATAGCATGCCAACACTAGGTTTTGCTACACTGATAAGACCAGTCCTGAAACTGTTTTATCATTTTGCAATGAAAGTGTTATCCACTGGCTATCCATTGCATGTTACGGAGATTTGGTTCTCTCTTATAGATGGGCAGAGTTCCAGGTATCTTATACATGAGTAATTAAGAAGGTGACTTTCATATCCAAACCACATAACTTGTAGAAAAGAAATAAAAGGTGAGATATTTTGAAATATGTATAACTGGGCTTACAGGAAAATGCTATTAGGTTTATGGAAGCAACAATCATTGAAAAAAATTGTTAAAACTCATACTAATCTTGGACCCAATCTCCTCCACATGTTATTTGTCAAAAAGGCAAAATAAAGCCTTTCTATTGATGAGAACACTTCATTACAATATAATTATATTTGCATTAGAATCAGTACAGATTTTGATTATGGACTTTTAAGTAGAATAAACCACTTCTCAACCCAGAAAAGACAAATGACACTACTCACTCTATTATATGACATAGTGGTTACTGGTCCTTCAAGTCTTCCTACTACATCACAGGTTCATTTTAAATAAATACATTTTCTGTGTGGCACTTTGCCAGGTCATATTGGTGACACATAATGTAGTCAATATAGTTTTTAAAATGTTTCTCTAAGATTTTGACCTTTAAGAAAAGCACTACAATAAAACAAAAACAATCATTAGTAAAAGATCTCCAAGTCAAAGTAATATAGCTATCCTGTCTGACCTTACTCACTGAGGGTTAATGACTTGCCACCTAATCATCTACTCAGGAGAGCTAATATACTTCGTAGGGCAATTAAAGTAAGCTGTTCTATTTTATCAGTAAGTCTTGATATTATAATGCCAACTGAAAATGTTACAAATCTTTTTAATTTTGAAAATGTATTTTTTTCTGAACTATCGCAAGAAGCAATATTTCTTTATTTTACAGCTAAACAGAGGCAATTTTCCTTAATAGTAGTTCAGTTGTCATTTTCAGCAGAAGTTGCTTTTTAAGGTGTATATGAATAAATTGGGGATTGTGCTACTAAGGTTATTGCTTTTATGTTTCCAAACACACATAAATTAGCCACAGAGTGACAACAGTAAAGCAATATTAAGGTTTACTGAAAGTGAGTCCTAGTTACTTTTCTGCCTTCACTAATTTATCAGTGCTTCAGAGAAGTCACATACTACAGACATGAGAATTTTACTTTAGAATGTTCTTAAAAGGGAACAATTATACTTCATTCTCTTTTATGCTTGTAAAACTAAAATTTGGAACTATATTGAATACTATAAACAAGTTGAATGCTACAGTGCTGCAATCTCCTCCTCACTGGCAACCATTAATTTGATTAGTAGGTAACTGCAGCACACCGACATCAAAACATCTAAATTCTGACTGCTACTGTAATATGCATAGGTGTACGAACAAACACCACCACAGAGGTCAACAACTGCAGCACAATGACAGATGGGTACTAGAGACCTGTAAGGAGAGGCTGAAGGAGCTCAGGCTGTTCAGCTGAGAGCAGGGCTTGAGTGGGGACCTAACAGAAGCCTGTCGATACCTATACGGATCTTCAAAAAAAAAAGCAAAGCTAGGCTCTTCATAGTGGCACATGGTGAAAGGACAAGAGACAGAGAATATAAGTGGAAAGAAGAGACTCAGGCTGGATATGGGGAAACACTTCTTCCCCAAGGACACTCAGACATTGCAACAGGAGCCTGGGAAAGTTGGGCAGTCTTAACTTACGGAGGTTTTCAAAACCCAACTGGATAAAGCCCTGAGCAACCTGGTGTGATTTTGCAGTTGGCCCTTCTCTGAGCTGACACTGGATGACAGACATCCTGAGGTCCCTTCCGATCTGATTTATGATCCATTTCTTCCGGTTTAGTGAAGACATAATGGCATCCCACTTTTTTTAAAGTTTTTTAAACACGTGGGGCAGACCTGTGCTCAGAATATGGCGTATTTTGAGTGATTACCACTAACTACAATAAGAGGGGTGGTCAGTGTGACTGCTCTTCCCAATTTTTGGCCTTCACGAGTCAGAGCTATGTGCAGTGTTGTTCTCTACTTTCAGTAGCTGGATAGGCTGTCTGAAACATAATATGGAAAGTAAAGCTCTAGGCATAACAGGCAGATCCATCCCTTTTGCCAGTATATCAAATTAAGAAAGATAAAGAAACCAATCCAAAAACATTGCAAAAACATCTGTAGGGAATTCTTCCACTCTTTTTATATAAATTCACTGTGCAGTCCAAACTATACAGAGAAAACAACTCTCTCCCTCTTTTTCAGTCAATCTGTTTTAGGCTTTTAACTCATCATTAACCAGGTAACTATAAAACCATGTGAAACAGCATCTAAAGATTAAATTAGCTTGAGATGTCTTAGCATGCTAAAGTGCCATGGAAAACTTCACTTGCAGTGAAAAAGCTGTGCCATCAAAATCTAAAATAAAATAATAAACTGAATGATCTCTGCCAAAAAGTGTACAATTAAAATGAAAGACGCATTATTAATACAGCTTTTAATATACCTTTTATTGGAGAATAATAGAAAGAATTGTAATTTAAACACACAAGCACAAAAGGTAGAGATGTGAATTGGAAAATGACCCAACATACTATCAAGTCTGTCTTTTCACTGCCAAAACAAAGTATTCTATATGATATATTAGCCTGTGTTTTATCCTATCCATTTAAAAATAAATTAACTGTTTTCTTAATGCTTTTCTTTTCACTATGGGGAGAATTTGCTGACAAACTGTTAAGTGAACCACTGTTACTCAGGATTGTCATAATGCTTAATGATCATTTCACTTAATGATCATGCACACTGCTCTATTTTTGACTATTGGCCTGAAACAAAATGTATGCAAGATGTCAGTGGGCTATAATGAATACCAGTAACATCCATAGATCTTTCCAATCAAAAATAATTCACACAAATAGCTCTGTATAGCTTATCTTTGCCAATTCCTTTCATGCATTTAGTTTCCCTATTTTCGTAAGATACAAGCAGCTGTGTCCATTATTAGTACTTCAATTTTGACTTTTCATTATGAAAAATATATGGATTCACCACAGTTACAATGTTTGGTGCAAGAGATAAAGAAGATACAAATTTTATCCTGAGTGTTAAATACACAGTGACAATGAAAATCTCTGGAAAACCTGCTATTTCTATTTACTAGGATTTAAATGCTAGAAAGGCATCACCTGATTCATGCTAAGCTGCTTCTGTTCTACAAACGAGATCCCTTCTAAAACACTGAATTTCCACTTTTGTGCTGGAACATAATATGAGGCTGTAACTTACAACTCCCTAAGGGAATGATGTCAATTGGCATTTTAAAAATGAATTCAGTGACCTACAATAATAGGAGCTTCTTATGCACAACATTTGCCAGTAGGCAACATGGGAAGTTCCGAATTCATTTAGACATCCCAAGCTTTACAAAGGCAAACAAAAGAATACCTGAACTGCTTCCTCTAACTTAAACATATCTTACAGGGAACGAACATCTGTAACAGAAGAACAAGGAAAAGCTGATGATATTTACTTGATCTGCATGTAGCATAGTTAAAATTTAAAATGCAGAGGAAAAAGAAAATGTTCGGGGCAGCGTATGTCCATTCAGCTGCATTACTGACCTGGTAAGACATGGAGAGCTTGTGCAAATTCTGCAACACTTCTGGAAACCATAGCACGGTAAGTCTCATATGCTTTCACAGCTTATTTTCAGCCACCACACAGAGAATTTGCAACTATAAGCAGATCTTTGGGGACAGAAGTCCCCATCTAGAAAGTTAATATTCAGTTACGCTAGCACTCTCTCCTTCTGGTCTAACATGGCACTGAAATGCCAAATGCAGCACCTCACCTAAAGGCTGTATAAAAGAAACATGCTCAGAGTGTTGCTTATTGTTCATGGTTTGGCTATAGTAAGTACATGTTGTCTTTAAAAGAGCTGTTTAGAAACAGCTTTTTTAAAGTGATTCTCAATCGTTCATGAAGTATGTTATATACTGTGCACTCAGCTGTGCCGTATCAGTAAGGTTTAGAATGGAGCTATCAAAATTACACTTTATGTATAGAAGTATATGAAAACTTAGCATGTAATAAGCAAGGATGAAATAGTGATACTATTATATGCAAGTACTGTAATTTCAAGTACACTCAGCATTTATAATGAAACAAAAATAGGATAGTGGTATCAAAACAGAAGTGAGTGGTCACCACTGAAAGCTTAAAGAAACAAGGTTTCAGCCTTAAACTTTAAAACCCTATTTTTTAAAAAAAGATACTCTTAAATTTTTAATCACATAGACGAGAATTTTTATTATGAAAACATAGTAAGTTATATCTAAATAGAGTATCCATTAAAATGAAGTACCTAGTGTAAGACACAAGACAACCTCCTCAAAATAATATCTTAAAGAAATTTAAGCAGTATATTTTAATAACACAAAATTCCATGAACCAGGAATGCAATACATACCTTCATACATTAATATTTTACCATAGATCCAGAGGCAGTAAAAAGTTCATAAAGTTCTTTATATGTAATTATCAGCTGTCCTTCAAAGCCTTCAATCTTCATTTCAAAACAGTGCTAAAATCATCTAAAATAGTAGATAGGAATAATTTTTGAATCTTAAATAGCATTTATTAACTATGTATATTTTTCCCTGGGAAAATACAACATTTTCTCCCTCAAGAGAACAAGAGTAAATCTTCCTCACTCAAACACTATTCTCCATTGTTTTTTCTACTATATAGAGGACTCTACAGAGTTTTAAATCAAGGAACTTCTACCATCCCATGGCATATCTCTGCATTTTCAGTTTGTCAGATACATAATATCTGAAGCAATATTTTGAGAAATAAAAATCAAAAAAAAATTTTTGAAATAAATACATGAGTTCATCTGCCTTAAGCACTGCAGCAAAGTGGCCACTGTCACAGAATGAAGAAATTAAACAACACCTAATAATACAGCAGGAATGAAAAAAGTACGAAAGGATTAATTTTCTAACTAAGACTAGCCATTTTTCTTCTCTCTCTCTCTTTTTTTTTTTTTTTTTAATATGCTCTTTCCATAACTGAGTGTTCTGGGTACACAGACCATTTCACTCATTCTAAAGCTGTATTCTATCAGCCATAACCACAGATCCAGCAGAATCACTGTCACTTGCTGCTTTATTGAGTCACATCAGCATCAAGACTAAGGTGAGCTCCATTACTGGAGATACTCGATTATGCTCCATGACATGATGTCACATTAGGTCTGCTTTAGCCGGTGCTTGTACCAAGTATCACCAAAGGTACCTTCCAACCTATGCTATTTTATGATTATCAAAGAAGTAAAGAGTAAAGACAGGCCACAAGAAGAAGGGAGAAGGAACAACAGAAGCGGAGCAATCAAGGCATCTGCCAAGCTACAACTAGTGTTAAGCTTCAGAATGGTGAGAAAAAAATCATGCAAGCATTTGATATCTGTATGGGAAAAACTGGAATATACATTAACTAGATGTTTAAAACAAATTTAACGGGTAAGTGCTTCTTTTATTTGCTGGACAGGTAAATACTGATGACTTAACTAGTTTTTAACAAGAGACAAAACGAAAGGACAAGCTATTAACTGTGTTCCCCCAAAAGCAACACTTTCAAAAGATTTCAAATAAAAGTGCAAAATGTGAGACATTTGACACTTGAACACTCGGAAGGATTTTTTATTCATTTTAAACTAATAAGTCAGACTTGTAATTAAGGTACTACACAGTATTCATTAGGTATTTCATTAGATATTTCATCAGATATTAATTCAGCTCAGATATCCAGAACTGCAGAATGGAGAGTGAGGGGCAAGGAACTAATGAGAGATACAACCTCCCACTTGGAAAGGAGGATGTGATATAGCAGGCACTCAAGACAAAAAGAAAATGCCCAAAAGAAAGACTAATACAAATATACTTACTTTAGCTGCAGAACTTAAAAAAAAAAAGGCAGAGTAAAATTTAGGAAAAACCTCACAAAGAAAATATTGCCAGAAACAGCCTAAGCAAGAAGCACATGGGACGTAAGGGCATGATTACTGCATAAACCGCAGGTGATGCAACCAAGAGTTCCCAGTGCAGAGCAGCACAAGAAAGTAACAACTAGAAAGCAAACATACATACATACATACAGCTAGGATGGAAAAACTAGCTGATATGCCACCGAAAACTTGCTTACAAGTAACGTCTGCAAGATCAGACTTGAAAAGTGATACTTCTCAGAAGCTCTAGATAAGCTGCATGTTATTGTGCCAAGGCCAGCTGCTGCACAGCCATTTAGAGTCATAGCAACTTCTCTACAAAAGCCGGTCTTCATTCTGCCAGCTCAAAGCAACAGAAATGTGATTTCATTTTCTTCCATGCTTAATTCATTCCAATATATGATAGTACATTCTTCAGCAGTTTTTTATTTTGAGAATTAAGGATACTGCCAAAGAAAAGGCAATATACAAAATACACAAAAGGCAGTATACAAAAGAACTTCCTGATAGTTGTGGAAACTAATTTAGCTAAAAGTAGGAAAAGAGAAGCTTTACCTTGTTTTTCAGCAGTTTGAAGCCTGCCAACAGAGGCAGTTTACTTTCTTTCCCTTTGATTTGGTGATACTCAATATTGATTTTTTTTTCCTCTGGAAACAAAAGACTGTGGATGAATAAAGTTACTGCATATGAAGTTTGATAGCATGGACACCTACCCTAGCAAAGGATTCTGAAGTGTGTGTACCCAAGGTTAATAAAATTTTTTTCATGATTCATCGCCAAAGTTACATTAAGTTGAAACAATACTGCATATTCTTCCTGAATCTCACAGCCGAGTAGTTTTTTACTCCTTTACTAGTTATATCAACAGTGTGAAGATGTTAAAACAGCAGTAGCTTGTCGCAGGGCAGAAATGAAATTCAGTCGACTGACTTGGCAGCTGAGCCAACGATTGGGAATGACTGCCTAAGCTGGAAAAGGCTGTTGCTGTGGGTCCTGTCAGATCAACCTCCCTCCAACTTTCACAAAGCAACACGGCTGATCAACGATCACTGCTCTCTCAGAAACACTTCCTTCTCTTGTGGGACTTACGAACTTACTAGAGTACTAACCCAAGCAAAAATTCACTTCAGTACCTAATACAAGCTAAAAACATGAGAAGTTTTCATGGCAGGGTATATTTTCAGAATATGAATATAGTCATCACCATCAAAAATATTTTAACAGAAATGGGTTTAACAATTGAAGTTCAGCTGATAAGGATTACAGATTTGCACTCTGAAGTTATTTTTCCATATTTCTATATGCAACATTGTAATTATTACAAGTGCTTTCTTTGTAAAATATAATATTTACAACATCTTTCCTATATAGACTCTAGTTTCCATTTTTTTTATATTTTAAAATGATGTGTGCTTTATTTAGCAGGAAATCAATTCTTGCCCTTAATTCTATCAGAGTATGAGTTGTCTGCCTAGAAAGCAATACATCAAGAGAAAATTTATGGATACCAGCCCACAGCTAAAAATTTGCAGATCTATATAACCAAGCACATTAAACAATCCTCCTGGGTAACGTATAACCAGAAGTAACTCCAATAATTCAGCACACACTATGGGAAGAGATATTACGACCATGTCTGTTCACCTTCTTTGGTCCAATCTATTTTCCAAAGAAACTGTGCATATTGTCAACATAATGAATGAAATCACAAGACTCCTCATAAATTTTAAATGGCCTAAGGGGTTTCTTCACCTTCAGGTGAAATCTGAGTACTGTATGCTAAACTGAAGTGGTTTTTTTTTTAATTAAATTATGCATTTTGATATATGTGCCTTTTTATTGGCTATATCAGCATTCTGCAAAATACCTGAAAGTGTAAATGTTCAGCAATATTTGTTGTGTTTTCTTAGATTAGTTCTGTTATACTGTACAAACCTTTCAAATCTCACTGTTTTTCTTTGTAGTAGAAGCTCTTCCCATATATTTTCCATCATGCTTTAGAGATTCTAGTATTTATTTTAGTATGAAAAAAATGCTAAAGTGAGAATATTTTTTTAAATGTACCATGAAATTCCTTGAGGGAGTGTTTAGGAAATTGTTCCATGAAATAATCTCTCAGCTCTAATAACAGAAAAAGAACACAGTAAATACTGAATAAAAATACTGCATGTCTTATGTTCTGTCTATTGTAGCAGCACAGAACACATTTTATTCTCTGTAAAGCAAATGTTTCCTAGAATAATCCATTTATAAAAGGAAGATTTGCCAAGTTATTTTTATAACTGAACTGGAAAGCAACCAGGTGAGTATTTTAAGGTGATGGTCAGAGAAGATATATTTAGTAAAATGAACATTTCTGTTGCTTTTGCACAGCAGTCTTCAGCACCATGATGACATTATTCAGTTGGCAAAAGGAGTGAAAACTTTTGATAGGAAGCAGATTTTAAGGGCTAAACCAGTAACTGTCCAAAAGGAACACAATGTATAATAAAGAGTGCAAAATCAAATTTTACAAGTTTAAAGACAATCATTTTTTTTCAGTATTTCTTGTTTCTCCCACTGAACGGTTTCTGTTGATTTTATCACAAGC
This sequence comes from Crypturellus undulatus, assembly GCA_013389825.1. Lineage (NCBI taxonomy): Eukaryota > Metazoa > Chordata > Aves > Tinamiformes > Tinamidae > Crypturellus > Crypturellus undulatus. The sequence continues at coordinate 1,947,859 of VWPW01014076.1, read as the reverse complement.
AGAGAAATATCAAGACTTTGTAAATACAAATAAAAGTATCACGTGTGTAATGAATCATTTATATCACTAGAGGCAAATAAACAAACAAAAAAAACTGCAGCATGGGTGTTGTTAGAGTTTTTGATAGTAGAATTTTAAACCTTCATGGAAGAAAAAAACAATAAAAACAATAAATAAATCCAAGACACTTGACTATAGGCACATTTCTCACCAGAATACTTCACGGAAGCCAAATTTTTGAAAATACAGTTTAAACATGAACCTCCCTCCTGTTTTCTCTTTCTGCACAGATTTCATGATGATTGTCTCCACAAATGCAAGCTGCAGTCCAAAGAAATGGCAGAAGTAATTAAAACCAAAAATACACCATCCTAAGAGCACCATCACTAAATAATCTTTGATATAGAGAAAAGTTACCATGGATCATTTTTTCTTCAAATACATCTTGATATCACTAAGATACCAATTTAGGACTACATACAAAATCTGCAGCATGGAACAGTATAATAGAAGACACAACGTAAACTTGAGAACTAAAGGTCTGATCTACTGATATTTCCCTGCAGAGCAGTATTGTTTTTTCCAAGTAAAATCTCTTTCACATACTTTTAAGTTGCATACAAAGCCATGCTCTTATAACTATTTACTGAATTTAATGGAACATAAGCCTTACATAACACTTCCACCTCCTTAGGTTTCCATCAGTAATTTCATAAAGTATTTTTTTCCAGCTGTTATGGCCTTCAATCTATCACTCTGTATGTTTACTTCACAGGTCGACACTGAAATTTCCAGTAGTCTTCTACATTTGAATGTTCAAAATTTAACAGAGAATCCCATAAACCAATGCTGTCTGTTATTTTCAGTGTTGCTTACCCAATCAAAAAAAAAAAAGTGTAATAGAGTACTTCTTAGTACTACAGATATGCAATCAGTTTGATTATTAATGGTGACAGATAACCTGAGAAAATAAAGGAACCAGAAAGAAGAAATTAAAAGGCATTCCTTGTTCTGATGGATTCAGAGATAATTGAAGATTATCTTAATAACTCCACTCATTTTGGAAATGTTCAATAATCCATGTTAAATTCCAGTATCAATACAGGAAATAAGGGTTTAGAGTTCCTATTAAGTCAATACCATCAATGAAGCCCAGACTGTTCAATCCTGCTGTTCAACTGCTAAAGTTTCTATTTAAGTATGAGCTGATTCTCCTAAATACTAAGTGTTCAGCAAAACATATATTTTGAAATAAAAATACTTATTTCCATTCATTAACATGATGAGAATTTTGGCATTTTCCTTTTAGCTCTTATAATACTCCTTCAAAATCATCTTGGACCGGCGTGGTGAGAATCTAACAAGTTATTGAACTATATCAATAAACAGTGGTTTTAATTCTGTCAATATAGTATCACTAATGCCAACCACAAATTTTGTCACAGTTACAAGGAAACCATGCTAAAATCACAGTTTTGCTACAAAGGAAGTTATACTCTCTTGTATGACTTTAGTGGGCTCTATTAGGAGAACAGCAGCCAGCCAATTTAGAATTTTCAGGCTTCATTTTGTCAGCATCTGTGATTCAAGGGGGTCATTCATTAAATTATGACCTTTTTTCTTCTGTGTGGCTTAATAGCCCAAGGGGTAGGAAGAGAGAAAAGAAGATATTGTAAATACAAGAACGATAAGGAAGACCCCCCAATATTATCTAATTAACTTCAAGTGTAACTCATTAACAGATAATTCATCAGAATACAATAAAATTTTGACTGTAGCATTAAATATCCTTTTTGGTGTACTCAGCTGCTATTACAGTCTCACAAAAGGAGGCTACAAGATGCATACAAAGAGTAACGGAATGGTACAACCAAGGAGGTAAAGAAAAATACTGCCATAAATTAAAATATATGACTTTAAATCATTATAAATTCTAGAAACAAATTCCATAATACCTATAAATGTAAGGCAACTAAATTTGTATTTATATTTATGTATTTGTCCATTTTTTAAAAAACAAAAAGTCTAAAGATAGGTAAAATAGTAAAAGAACGGTAAAACTGATTTCCACAACTGCTTTCTCTTCCAAAGTGTGGCGACTAAGCTTGATTTAAGATATCTATTAAAAAAAATGTTAGGAATAACTGGAGTACATTTTGTGCAATTACTCCCACCTCTTGGGGCAACAGACAAAAACTATGTGGAGTTTGAACAGTGAGATGCTTGTCAAAAATCGGCATTCCTGGACAGTGGAAATAGAATTAAGAATAAAATAACAGTTTAAAGGCTTCACCAGAGACTTCTCAAATGAAGTAACAGAAGATGCCATGAAGACAGGAAATAGATTTTCTTGCTGGTAAGCAAAATATTGCCAAACTTTTACATATAAAACAGTCTACTGTTCGCACTGAAAAAGTAATGTATTAATATAATCTGTTCATTTAAGGATATCTACAGCAATAAATCAGGATCAGAAGTAAAATGAAGGTGTCAAATCTTCTTCTCAAGACTATCTTCTCAGTAGAGACTTCACTAAAATGCAGCTGGGCTCAACAAGAATAAGACCATCTCAAGAGGTACAAGTCATAAATCTTTGTTCATCATCACAGCCCTATTTCCAGTCTCACCTGTGATATTTTTGGATGCATTTAGTAGGCCATGAGTGGCATTGAGATTTACAGACTCAAACAGAGTGGGGCTCATACATCTATAGTTTAACTATCCAGAAGCACATCTGCAGCATGGGGAGCGCCATGATCCAGATGCAATCCCTCATCAAAGAACATGGCTTGGAAACAAACACAGATATGTGTTTCTTCAGCATTCCACTATATAAATCTCTCAATTACCTTGATTGCTAGAAATTCCCTTCATCTTATTTGTACCCTCCTGAATGTAACAACTCAAAGATTGCCAGGGAAAAAAAAACACACAAAACAAAACAACAACAAAACACTTGTTCCTTGCAAGCTTCAGGAAACAAGACAAGGCTCAACCCAGGAGCTGGAAGAGGCCACACAGCACAGCTACATGCAGATGCTGGCAGAAATTTCTAGAGGGCCCTCAGGAGGACTTTTACAAATCATGAGATGAAGATTCCTTCAAATTTAAATTTCCCTAGGTAGTTAACTGTTGCTGCAATAGCCCATCCTGTGAATTGAAAATCCCTTCCTGAGTTGTCCTGCATATAGTTGTAACGCCATTTAGATCCTAAACAGATCCTAAATGAAAGTCTTTTCAAGGTCTAAATATTTTCAAATGCAATAGTTCATTCACACTTGATCTGAAGAGCCATTTTGTCTCAAACCTAATTATTCACCACAGGTAAAAGCTAATTAAAATATTTTAAAACAAACAAAATTCTATGAAGTGGTGGAGAGAGAAAATTGAAAACTGTACTTCGAATCAGGCAGCTGAAATAATGGCTGCTAAGCTGAGAGTAGACCACAGTCCTCCACCCTGCAGGTAACACACAGTCAAGTATCACACTGTCTACTTAGAATAACCTCAACTTACTTTCTGCATTCATAAATTCCATTATCCCTTTAACATCAGAAACGGCCACACAATTAAAAAATGAGAAATGACCAGATGCAAAAAAAAATAAGGCTAGATACTCAAGATGCTTTCATAACATGCCCACTATAAGGAAGAATCAAAAAAGAAAGGTGAAAAAGGAGACAAAAAGGACTGCTTCCATACAGAAGAGCTCCACTTGGGTCTAATGATCAAAAATGAGTGGAATCTAGACACATTTTTGGAAATTAAGACCAACTTTTTTTCTGCTAAATTGGTTTCAGAGATCCAGACATCCCTTGCTATCCTACATCAGGTATAAATCGTTACCTAACTCATTTTCAAAGAGCATAGATTTCTCTCAGTGAAGACTCATCTTGAGAAAACATATTGAAAAAAGTAGGATCTAGGACTTACCTTCTCATCACTGTCATTTTTAAAACGTATCAAATGAGGTGTCCTCTTCCTCTGAAATGATAGTACTGGAGTCCAGCAGATGCACTGACTGACCACAGAGAAGCATAAGCTCTAACCCAGTAAGGGAGACAAAAGTTAGGTCTACTTATTGAAAAATCTAGCTAATATTCATCATTACAGTCCAGGTATCACAGGATATTGTAAAGGTCAAATGTTCTTAGAAGGACACGAGAGAAAGATGAAAGATTATTGTTCTTTCTAGGTTTGCATGGTATTTTAAACATGCCACAACAAACATGTTAAACAGCTCCTTCCTATCTCCAAGGTGTGTGCATGTTGTTCCTGTTAAGTAATGGTTTTATTGACCCACAATACTCCCGATGCTCTTCACAAGTCTTACAGAGAAATCACAGATGACAGCAAGGAAAATGTAATTACAATAAAGTCAGTACTTCACATTCTGTTTTAATCAGAGATCCAAAACCATCTCACCATAAACTGTTTAGAATCAAGAAGCTAAGAGTCGACCTCTATCACATAGATTCAGCTAAGCTATTATTTGATTAAGGATTTGGTATAAAATTTATAACTAAATTTTCCTTTTTAATGTTAAATAGTCTTTGTTTAAGTGCAAACTAACACAAATCCACTGTAGAAAAAAAAAACCTTTCAGTGTCCTATAGGACTGAGGAACACACTGTGCATGATCATGCATTTAAATATCTTTCAGCAGTACCTCTTTACGAAGGTCATACTCAGCACCAGTTTAAAAATAGACTGTTCTGAGGGTAAAGGGGATCTTATGCAGACGCAAACATCACAGCAGGCCTTCTGGGTATAGAGGATGCTATTATCTTCAGCTTGCTGACAATATACTTCTCTTTAAATGGCAAGACCACACTTCTCTCATTATAGTTGCCCCAGTTCTTGGAACATTAAAGCTATTGTTCTGTCTGAGAATGTCACTAATTTGTCCCTTCAAGCAAACATATAAAACACTATGTGACACAAGAAATATGCTCACTAGGTGTCTCTTATTTGCCTTAAGATATACACAGTGAACTACAGAAATCCTAAAGGGTATTAAGCTATGTATCTTGATTTTAAGTGAACTATGACTTTTTATTCTTTTTTTCTTTTTTTTTTAAACATCTACATTTTTCCCTAATTCTTATTTTTCTTTATAAGAATTTCAGTTATAAGCCATATGTCAGCTTTATAAAATCAGTTATTACAAAACTCTACATAATACCTAAAAAGTATAACACAATTACAATACAACACATTACAATATTTCAGTTAATTTTAACTAAATTAATTTTTAAAACTTAATAAGCATTCCTTGTTACAAGATGAAAAGTGGTTTTCCCATGACTAGATGTTCTTTAAGTCTGCAGCTGAGTTTCTTAATGGTATGCTGCAGCGCAGCCAGAGGACCCGTGGTATGGCCTGTGCTGATCAGCAGGTCAGAGCACATAATTTTACTGACCAAGTCACAGTTTTACTGACCAAGTTCAGAAAAGATGAGAGTTCATTTAAGTCAAGAGAGGCACAAGTAGATTGCATTCAGCAGAGAACACTAGTTTCTCTTAGGAAGTTCAATGCATATATTTCAAGATCAGAATATAAACTGTATAAGCTTATTTTTTAATGGATTTGTACACATTCCTCAGTTCTTAAAAAAGAAATAGTTTATGATTTGCACTTTCAACATAGATTTTTTTTCACATAAACTGACTTGCAATCTCAACCTCAAATGCTGTATTCTTACTCTACATACCGGCAACAAAAACTGTTTATAGCTTGATTTTTTCCTCCATAGTATATGGAAGATACTATGTATATATAAATACGTATATGTGAAACATACCATAGTATATTTCTCCTCCATATGATATATTTAGATATGAAGAAAAATCATGATTTTGACTAAATATCAAACAAATACAGAAGAAAGTTCTAAAGTTTTGGTCTAGAAATCTACAACCAGAAAAACTAATTAGTCTTAAATGTTTCTTGAAGTACACCAAAACAGATTCCTTTTTCATCATCCAAAAGCTTCTCTTTTATTACAGATTATTAGAGATTCCAGAGTAAACTGTGCATACTTTAGAGGAGAAAAAAACGCTATTCTGAGCCATATTCAGCCTCAGAATTCAAAAAAAACCTAAGCCTTCTATACAATTAACTTATAACTTGTATATTCTACAGTCTGACAGCCTCCAATTCTGTTCTTGTCAATTATGCTTCCTAATCAAAGTTTCTTATGAAAAAATAAAGTTCAAAGAAAGAAGTTGAAAATGAACTAAGAGTACTTACAGGAATTTATAAGCAGTCTTATCCAAATTTTACTGAAGTCATTTTAGTAATTTAAGGCAGACAATTTTCTTTAACAGAGATGATACCAGACTACTTTTGTCATAGTTAGGATTAAGAAGCTCTGAATCATTTTCAAATTCACTTCTTTATATTGCCAAACTGCAAACTCTACACAAACTTGTATCTCTCAAAGAGATACAGTATGGATCAGTATTAGTAATCCACGTTTGAAGTTACTCAAGATAAGAGTTCCTTAAAATCCTTAATTAAATTCTTATGGATTTCTTTTTTTTTTCTCTTTGTTTTTTAAACAGGTTTAGGAAAATAACTTTTTAAACAGAACCAGCAACATTTTCCCCAGCTAATCCATATGATGAAAAAAAATTTAAAACAGTGTTTCCATATCCTCCTTTTACATTTCACATGGACTGACGTAAAATATTTCTACGCTACCAGGGAGAATCTGTGTTGAATGGCAAAAGAGTAGCAGGCTATATCTATTCTACTACATACTGGTAGAGGAGATATATTCAAATTCAAACCAATATAAGTTCTATTTATGAAATAAATGAAAAAGATTCTTACAGATTCTTCCTGAGTCAAGTCATTAACTTACCTCCATAAAGCTAAATTATCCAGGTAACCTCTCTCTCTGCATCTTTCCAGTAGCTCTTATTGTTCAACCTCAACAAATTGTTTGCCTTCATTTTGAATGTCTTTTATATTTCACTCCTGATATATTTCTCTCTGATTAATAATCAAAACGTTGGCCCTGCCTCTTATAAAACAGTCAGACCAGACAACTGAAAATTTAACAAGAAAGCAAACAATTACTTCATAGGCTCCTTCTCTCACTTTAGCTCTTCATATACATTTGCAAAACAGCTTTCTTTACCTCAAAGGCAACTTGAGCTTCAAAAAACCACATGCAGACTGTTAATTTTATCAGTCTCTATATATTCAGCATTTAAAACAACAGGCTTCCAAAACATGACTGGGTATTTTACATGGTACTGCAGGACAAAAATTATAACCATCTCTACAGAACAAGGTTATTTTAATTATCTTATGAGGAAAGACTAAGTGAGCTGGGCCTGTTTAGCCTGGAGAAGAGAAGATTGAGAGGGGACCTGATCAACAGGTACAAATACCTGAAGGGACAATGTGAAGACAATGGGGCCAAACTCTTCTCAGTGGTGGCCAGCAATAAGACAAGTGGTAACGGGTAGAAGTTGAAACACAGGAAGTTCCATCTCCATGTGAGGAAGAACTTCTTCCTTGTGAGGGTGACAGCCCTGGCACAGGCTGCCCAGAGAGGCTGTGGAGTCTCCTCTCAAGATCTTCCAAACCCACCTGGATGCCACCCTGTGCCACGTGCTCTGGGTGTCCCTGCTGGAGCAGGGGGGTTGGACTAGATGATCTCCAAAGGTCCCTGCCAACCTCAACCATTCTGTGATTTTAGGAACTTCATTCCTGTACTATAAAAGAAATTTAAAACAACATGGAGCAAAGTAAACACTAACTGTTAACTTTGAAAGGGTATAGCAATTACATCTTATATCTTAAAATTTAATACAGAAAAACAGACTAATTCGGGGTGCGAGGCACCTCCAGAACTCATCTACTTTAACCACCTATTCAAATCGGTCAACTTCAAAGGTAGACAAGATTGCTCAAGCAACATCTCCAAGGACTGAGATTCTGCAATCCTTCTGATCAACCTCTTTCACAGTGGCCACTCTAATTGTGACTTTCTTTCTACTTATGTTTAATCAGAACCTCCCTTGCTACAGCGGTGACTGCCTCCTCTCATGCTTTTGCTGAGCACCTCCAAGAAGAGCTGGGCCCCACTTCTGTCTAAACTGACAGTAGCAGCAAAGTCCCCTCTCAGCTGCAAAAATATGTATGGACACATCTGAAGCTAAACTTTTTTCACGTGCACTTTCCAGGAGCAATTGATTGCAAAAAGGATCCCTAATACTATATTCATTAATACAGGCAAATATAATTTCTCTAGAAAATACAGTGATGATAAGGTTAATTATTGTTTTAAACCTGATAATTTGCCTTTCCCTTGTTTTTGCCTTTGCTAAGAGGCTGGAAAAACAGAAAACAAGGCCAAGACTCCACTTATTACATGCAAAAATATTCATGTTTGCATTATACCCAGCACAGGTCATAACCCATGTTTTTTCTTCCCACTTCGCCAATTAGATTAGAAATAAATAATTTTTATGTGCTAGCAGAATTCACTTTGTCAGCATATGTATAGTTCATTGAAAAATTTCTAGAAGTAACATTCTGCAGTTAAAATTTATGGTTGCTCATAATACAACTGACTAAGCTGGCTTAGGGGAAGTTATTACAAAGCTAAAAGATATGAAGTCATCTGTGGCAGTATTTAAACTATAATTTCTCCAAGAACACACTGTATAAAATACCTTGTTTAATAAAGTATCAGTTCAATATTTCTTAGACTGAATGCAGACGACAACCAGCCTAACTGTATCAAAGCCTATTTACATTTCATTTTGTATACTCAAAACCTACTAAAACAATTTCATTTACTTTAAAAGTTTTTTTCTCACTGAATAGCTTCATTGTGTTTATGAGAAATTAAAACATAAAAACATTTCAGTTATTACTCAATAATATTATAAACATCCTACATACATCTATTTGACAAGCTTTAACAGCACTGCAGGTCACAGACCTTAGCAATCGAAAATGCAAGTCTCCATATTAAGGAACTGGGCAGCTTCAAAAGAGAATGTTTTCAAATGAAGAATAAAAGCTAAGCTGATCTCTAAGAGCTGTTTTACATAATGATTCTTGATTTGTCCCCATCCGTCTAAGGGCATTTCATAACAGAAGCCAATAAGGCATTTTTGAATCTAAACTAAACTTTGTATTACTCTTGATTCATTCAAGGAAAGCAAAATGGGATGAAAGTAAGAAGTTTCTCTTAAATGTAATCCATCACTTCATCAATTCAGCATCAGCGTTTCATTGGTTCAGGGTAATCTAGGCACTTAAGTAATTTATGAATTTGAAATCGGATTTAACAAAATCATCATACTTTTTTGAAGTACAGAGTATAGGCACACCCTCTTCCCTGCAAGTGAGCAAAAAACTAACTAAATAATGCAGCTGAGCAAACTGAAATTTAAAGAAATTATCAAAATGCATGCTTTTAGTCAGGCACAAAAATCACTTTCACCATAATTCTACTTCTACATAATTATTCACCATAATACTTCATTAGGAAGTATGGTTGATGCATTAGCTGCCCCACAATTCCTTTGCTTTCAGTACAACAATCCTCTAAAGGTAAATTCTCTGTTACTGGCTACAAAACATCTGTTCAGCAGATTCAATCTACATGTCAAAATTATGGTTCATAAATACATACTATAACCAAAAACACACTTGTTTTTCCCATGCAAAGACAGCCACATTAACAACCAGAAACTTTCTTTTGTCCTATACCATTAGAGATGCTCAGTCTGAATGTCCCTGTGTAGGAAGTGCCTAATCTGGAGACCCTATCCAGAATGAGCATTAGAATTCTCAGTTACTGAAATAATTTAATTTCTGGCCAGTTTCACCAGTGAGATTGTGTATACTATTCCACTGATTTGTACAGTCCTAGGAAGTTACCTACAAGCAATGTCCATCATAAATAGCCAGCAATTACTCCCCAGGAGATGTAAATGCACTGAGAAGAAGAAAGAAAGAAAATAAAAGTCAAATATTACCCTCTCAAGTTGTCATCTTTTTCTTAAAGTTACAAAAAAAAAAGTTTAGGAAAGATATACTGTTACCTTTCTGTATACGCACTGTAGCACACACACATACACACCATCAGATTCTACTAAAATCAAAGCAAGTCTAGCATCTAAATTATAAATATTTCAAATGTTAAAAGTGACATTTTTCTTAAACCAAGGCAGCTTTCAAGCTCCTTTTGCTCCACATGACCTCTGCAGGGCAGTCAGCCATCAGAGGGCAGGTCGGACAGCTACAGGATGCCAGACACCTTGCTAGCCAGTGGCACCCTGGCTCCAAGGCCTGCGCTATTACAAGCACCTTAGATTCACTCAGATCCAGTATCTCCACAACACCATGACTGTCGGTCATCAAGAACAGAAACACTTATCCTGTGCTGTTCTTCTCCTGAAGAGAGTGGACAAATCTGCTTCACTTACAGGACTTTTTTTCCTGCTTTCTTCCTATACCTGATCACTAAAAGGTAATGTAAAAATAAATGAATCACAACAAAATTTTTAGGAATATGAAGTTCTCATTGGCAACATTTATAACAATGCACATAAGAACCTTTCCACAAACAGTTCTTTCACAAATACCCCAGGCCACTTAAGTGGCTTGCACAACATTAAATGGGAAGAAGATAAAAGTTAGTTCTTTCTAATTATCAAGTTGAAATTAGACCAGGAAGGAGTTTGTAAGTTGTAACATCCCCTTACTTTCCTTTTTGGTCCAAAGAATCTAGCCAGACAACAGCAATGATTCTTACAATGAAAAATGTAAGCTTCCTATTCATTGGTTTTAAATTATATATAACTGTAAATGCAACTAAAACAGCTTTTTTGCCTCTGTAACTTTTCAATTTCCACAATACCATAATAACTGCCCATTTAAAGCCATCCTAAACACTTTTTAATAAAGCCTGGGATCATGTACAGTATCTGAAAATGTTCTTTAGAAAATGGAACTTGCTCACTTTATAAATACACAAGGGTACAATAAGTCTTTCACCAACAGCATTCAAACATTTCTATGTAATACAATATCTAATCTAAGAAATGATTGTAACACAGATAATAAAGCAGAATCACACATTTGATTTTTATCAGGAAGAGATAGGAGATTTTTTTGCACCAAAGATACAGAATAGGAAAGATTCTCTGAGGTCACTGAGGCCCAAAAAGTAAAGTGATTATTTAGCTTCTATGTCAGCACAACCTCTTTTGCAGTTCCTGCCTGCCAGAAGATAGATGACTTGGTACAGAGACCTAAGTACAAACAAAAATAGAATAGAAATTGGAAGACTAAGGAAGGTCAAGCAGTGGGATTCTTAAAGGCAGTTCAGCAAATTCTCATCACAAAGAACCTTTCCGAAAAATAATGCAAGAACCATTAAACATCCACTCATGTTAAATCTATCAGAATTTAACAACATATCTTTTCATAATTACAACTACTGATTCAAAATCAAGGTACTTGCTTCAAGAAGTACCTTCTTACTGATTTTTACTTTACTCAGTCTCACTAATGAAATGCTAATTATGAATAGTAACAGTTTTATGAATATTATGCATTGATTCTGCACCATTTGAGAACTTTATTGTTTCCATCAAATGTTCACATTTCTTCAAAATTCAGATTGCTCAGATTTGTATGAACAGGACAAAAAGTTGAAACTATAACAGAAAATAGTCCTGAGCAACTATCTTTCCAAATTTCCATTTCTGAGCAGACGTCAAAGAGGGACAGAAGAGCAGAGCATTACACGAGAGGTGTGTGAACACTGGTTGTACTATATTTTTCAGAACTCAAGCACACACATAACTTTTTCCATAAAATACTAAGTAGTTATCAGAAGTAAAGGAGTTTGCAGAAAGTCCTGAAAATAATGTCCAAGAAAGCAGTTTACAGGACTTATTTAATGTGCTTCATCAGGATAGGAGATTTTTTTAAATGTCAATGAATTTTTATATAGAAACTCATTTTGTTTTCACAGTACTTACCTTTTCATATGAATAAACATTTAACTCCTTATTGTCACAAGTGTCCTTAAAACTATGTTGTTCATTCTTAATATTTTAAAATCTTTTTAACTATCATGTTTCTAAGTTCTGAGTTTTTTTTAACATATTAAAAAATATGTTTCAAGGTGATTTTAGTTTAGCCTTTTATAGTTCAAAATCTTAGAGGCATTTTACCAGTCAGAATGCACTATGAAAGAACAAACAAGATTGGGTCTCAATCTTTTTTCTAGATTACAATAGCATACCTGCTTCTATCTAACACACAACCACGCATTTTAAGTTAGAAGTTGACATATAGTTTTGTAAAATTGAGGGACTCTAGCATTCTACCACAGCTCTAAAGTCCTAAAGCTCTAGAGGCCTTGTATCTATATCAGTATCTGTGAATGCTTGCAGAAAGAGTCTTGAAATGTCATCACTCAAAATCCAACAGTCCTATTTATATACTGTAGCCATTAAACTAGTCCTTCATTAAAAATTTATTAGCCAAATAAAGAACATGACAATGTCTAAGAGTTGAGTTTATTTAAAATCCATTTAAAAATCTGAATTGATCCTGTTGTCTCCATTTTGAAAGCTTATTTAAACTTTATCTTGTCTATTAAAAGCTCATTCTACACATTTCAAACTCCAGCATGTTACAACAACATTTTTTCTACTTTAACCCGGTAGTTTTGAAATAAAAAAGCGGACAGGATTTTATATTCAGCATATAAGAGCTTTTCAGTAAAGACAAGTAAATGAATGTTGGAGCTATAAATCATTCTTTGGCAACAGCTTTTTAAAGCAATGCCTACATCTGTACATGGTAAAAACCAAACTACATATACAGAAACTGGGAAAAATGTTCCCGAGTCTGCAGCAGAAAGGTACCGTGGTCCTGAGCAACAGGAAACGCAGTAGCAGCGTGCATTCCCTAGGAGCTGCAGGAGCAGCACAGTCCACACTTCAATGCACTCCTGCTACAATCACAGAGCTGTTGCCATTCAAACTTTGTAGAATAAAACTACCTGCAAAAGTCCTACTCATCACACCTACTCATTCAGCAAAATCTGATGAAATTCTACAGAAATTCTGGGACCTATTTCAGCAGAGTTCTTCAAAAATAAAATTGTTAAATTAGGCTTCAGTAATGTAGTATGTCCTAATAAGAAAGCAATCAATGGAAAATACTAAAGGATAATGACATTCACCATTCTCCGTTCTCAATCAATTTTAAATCCTGACCTCCAAAGATACAGCATGTAACTTGGAGCTCCCTTAATGCCAGCATTAATAAGCACTAGTTTAAGGTAAAAGGAAAAACATTATCTTAAAAAACCTGTTAAAGAGCTAGCATAAAATTAATACCTAATAAATAACGTATAAAATATTAAACTGCAAGTAAACACTATTCTTTGCTTCCAATTTCTTCTCTTTTTTTCGTTTTTTATCTGACACTGGCTTTACTTCTAAGGAGTAATCTTCTTATCGATAAACCTAAATCTAAAACCATATAGATCACCATTTGCACATATGCAGTGGTTGATTTCACAAATCTGTGCAATTCACAAGTTTTGATTTACAGTTATACCTGCCCCAGAACAGCTCAGATGCAGAGTGAAGTACAACAGACACATACAACAGGTTTCCATTTTCAGTTTTAACACGTTAGCCAAACATAAATTCTGCCAGTGCTAGGAGACTGGGTGCTCATGCAATCCAGAGTCAGAAAACAACAAAAAAACGTAAATTCACTTAAAACTACACTGGACACTAGAGGAAAATGTTTGGATCCACAACCAATATCCCAAGCCTCACCAGGCTGACTGATCCTAGGCTGACTGATCCTCTCTCTCCAGGCTCTACCAAGACCTCATCGCTTTGCTCAAAAGTCTGGATCCTGGTCATCCACTTATGCTGGACTTTGCCAGCTGCGATCTCAATAATCCCTTTTAAGGGCTAGGATAAAAACAGAACCCATCCAAAATGACACCATACTTCTGATGGTTTGAAAGTGACAAAGAACTTGCATGGCCCTGGTCAACCTGGTCACTAAAGGAATATTGCGCTTCAGCTCTTGCTCTGCAAAAGATCAGCTTCCCACAACCTTGTTGTGATTTTCTCCTATGACTTAGCAAATAAGGGATGTTGGATAAATGTTAAAATCCACAGGTTCAGCAAACAAGCATGGTGTGAATTAAGATTTACATATCTCGCTGGATATCTCAGTCACACCATTACCTTCTCATCTGTTTCTGACAGGAACAGGAAAAGCAACAGTCAAGGATTACCGGACTGGCCCTCCCTTTTTCTGCCTTGCCTAAATCAGCCAAACCCCTGACTGTCAGGCAGGCACAGTCTCCAGCAAGTTGTTCTCCGATTTAAGAGACACACCTCTAATAAAACAATCACCAGGTAAAACGAATGCTTATACATGATCTATATATTCACTCTTGAGTCATGAAAATCATAGGCAAACAACTGAAAGGAAAAGGATAAAAAGTAAAAATATTTTTTACACAATAAAGCTTCAGGTACCGAAGGTTAAGTCTAAAACAACTCATGTACACAGTTACACAGCTAATATGTCCTATAAATCTTTACAATACAATGCAAAATATTACAAGATTTTAAAATTATAGAATCAGATGCAAACTATTTCAGTATTTGAAAGGAAGACAGGAAACTGAATTCAACTAATAGGCCAGAGCCACCTCTAACAAACCCATAATGTGAAGTACTCAAAGATTTTACAGATATACAAAATATCCTTCATTATTTTCACCACAAAACTGTCCCTACAATGATTTCTGAATTATCTAGTCTTCAGTGTGTATCTCAAAGAATTAAGAAAACCCTCAGTATAATGCACAAGCACAACACAACCTCCTCCATGTAGGTGTAAATAAGTTGGACCAATGATAGGCAAGTCTCTACAACACATAAAAAAAAGAGAGAGAATGAGAAAACATAGTACCTCAATGCTGCTTCAACATAGAGTACCTACATTACAAAGTCAATGCACTCAGAGGAGATCATTCAGATGATGCCACAAACCTTTGGGAAGTTTAAAAATTAAACTATTTACATTCCTTTCCATCTGTTAATTACTAACCTGGTACATTTACTGTTTTGCCCAGTCACCAAGCATGACTTGGGCAGAAGGTTGCACACAGAGACGAAACAAATTTTACAAGCAGTCACTAAGTGACCTGAAACTGAAGTCCTTCTATAACATTAGGTGTTGCAAATATGAATAAAATCATATCTGTAGCTATAGCATTTAGATGACTCATAGCAGATGATACAGCTTATAAAGTCAGTTCTGTTACAGTCTATGTACTGGGCATTTCACTTACAGAGCCAGAAACCTTAAGCTTAAACTATCCAAGCATGTACTATGAGAATGTATTATATCGTTGTGCCAGTTATGCACACTTCAACATTCCATTTCTATATTACATTAAATTTGAAATGGAGTTTCTGTCTGTTGTTAGCCCTATTTTCAGCAGAGAAACACTGCCACCTTTTGGCTTAATACATTGGCCTCCCTATTATAACTGTGAAAACTTTTTTTCTGCTATATCTGTCCTTCATGAAGAGTTGAAATTCTTGTGAACTTACTCTAAAATTGAGTCAAACTTGAGAGTCAGATTTCTCAAAAAAATATATCTTTCTTTTGCTCACAAATATGAGTGCATAGCCCAACCATTTAAGAAGTCATATAATATTTTCTGTATTTTTTTCTCTTTACCTCATAGCCTTCTGTTCTTGGCAGTTTCTGTACACATCTATATTGCATCACATAATACACTGTACTCCTTTTATTTAAAAACATTCTTTGAATAACTATTGAGTTTTGCAAACTAATTATATGAGCATTAATAATACAGTATTAAAAATTTTGGTTGTTCTTTTGTGTATCAGGTATGTAAATACTCATGGTTCGAGATTTATATATATTCGTATTGAAATGTATGCAAGCTTACTTACACCAGTGACACAATGTCCCCACGTTGTACATCGTAATTTCTAATACTCCAGTGGTTTAAAAGCACTACATCAGATGTTTGTTTCCCCCCAGGATTCAAAGAAGGCTGAAAAAAAGGAGAAGGGAAAAAATAAAAACAGCCTTAGGTCACTGTTTCCTCTATGAATCCTTCATCTAACTCTTATTCCATCAGTGGTTTAAATCCTGGAGCTGTTAAAAATCAGCCATACCCACCAGTAAGAAAAAAGTACCAAAAATCTGATATATTTTCTTTATTAAATACTGCTGTTATACTAAGTCATATGTCATTTATTACAAACTAAAATTATCTTTACTGCATTACTCCATACAAATTAAATTACATAGCACACACGCTTATGACAATTGTGATGAAGTGTTCATCATCTCTATTCTATATCATTTAAGATTAAAACACAAGAAAATGAACAACACTAATTTCCACAAAATAAAAACTTTTTGAAGGCACACTGCTGTTTCTGGAAGCCTAATTCATAAAAAGTGCCATACATGCCTGTCTTTGCAAATTTTGCAAAGAAAAAACAACCAAACAACAAGCCATAACATCCTGACACTGCTAGTAGGTGTGGACCTTCCAGAACAGGATACAAGGATGCATGAACTCTCACAGAAGTATTTAGTGAAATGAGAATGTTGACTAACCTCAACAGTCAACCATTCATTAAATAAGTAACTAGTGCAGGGTATTAGAAGTTATCTAGGGCCATAGGAAGGCCAAAATGAAGTTATTTTGTGTGAGACTGTGCAAGTCACAGTATCATCTCAAGTGTGAGTTAACGTACCGGAACAGTAGTAGAAGGAAGTAGCCCAATCACAGTGCTGGCATCATTGATTTTTATAGGAATTATTTCCTGTACAAACACTCCTTTTACTGAGATATAAAAGTAACTACAAGCAATCCACACTAATGCTTGTTCATAGAACACTTTTCAATCAGCTTTTTCAGTCTCTTCAGATAAAAGTTTGGTATCATCTCCAAATTGGTTAACAGATGAGATTTATACTCCAAAATTAGGAGACATATTTAATAAAGCAGATTCTAATCCCACACCCCTATGCTTTAGACAGAGTATTGAAATTATGCAGCCCCTCATTTGTTGACTATACATACAATATTTGATAAAATATGATTTTTATAAACAAGATTTTCACTATCCACCTTACAACATAGCTTGGTCTTCCACAAATGCCACCAGTGCTAACTTCTGAGATCCCCTTCCCCAGACTGATTATACTTTGAAGAACAAAATAGGAATACAGGACTAAAGTTAACTGTTCTCAACTCAACTACCTAGTGTTAAATGTGGGTTTACTTTTATTCAGAAAAACTAAGCTCCCAAACAAGGATGGCTACCTAGTATTTACTTATAATTTCAAAAGCTATCTAGAGGTATTGATTTCCCTTCATCATTAAGAATTTCCTTATTCCTCCTTTCTATGCTAGTCAAATAAGTTGAAAAAGATTTATTTCAAAAGGATTTGTGAAAAACTAGTTTTTTAATGTACAACAAAGATAATGTGATGGGGTCTTGAGTAGGTGTAACACACAATAATCAATAGGTCAACAAAATAATAAAGTAAATGTTGACAACATAGCATGTTTAGTTACACAGTAACGGTTAGCCTAGCAACACTGTGAGTTGTGGATACAGGACAAATTTCTAGGGAAGATCAAAACACATCATACTCACATTTGCAGAAATATGGTTGGAGTCTAAGCTGTAAGTACACTGACACTCATCAATATTTTATTTACTGGATCTGCAGGAAATAAAATATTGATCTTATCTGGATCTTACAATACAATCTTACCGCACTGTAAGATACAGATAAATTTAAATTAGAAACTAATTAGCAGCTACTGGATTATTTTTTTTTAGTCAGAATTTTCCAACAGGCTATTCCACCTTTATGGCACCTTTCAAAGGACAAGATTTTATTCCTTACATACAATCTCACAAACAACTCAAAAATGTATTCATGGTGCAAATGCAAACACAGATGGACCAGAGTCATGCAATGGTACTAACCAGAAGCAAAGAAGCTAATCAAAGAAGTGAGAGCTATATATATGCTGTATTCCCACAAAATAAACTACTTAATATACAAAGTATTTGTCTTAAATAGTTGACAGAGACCACCAGCATAAAGGGAAACTTTAACCTGTTGCTCCAAAACATACTGCATTTCACATCTGATACTTAAAAGAAACATTTACATAAGTGTTCATAAACATGTCATGCAACTAAAATAATACAGAATTAATCTTAGAGGAGCACACCAGAAGATGCAAGTAAATTGACTCTTTCACAGTCAGAGCTAGTTTCAATATTCTTTTTACAGTATTGCCTGGTTTGCATTACTCTAGTTAATTCCTACTGCTTTATGTATTTAAACAGAGGAAATGGTTTTCGGTGTAAATATATTTAGATATTACATAATGATTCTAACCCAAAACACTGTAAATGTTATGCCACCATCACTTGCTGTTTTTAACAATATATTTGCTCATGTAGTTTTGGCATAGAAATTTCATCACACATTAGGATTATGTTTGAACGAATATGGCAATGCAGGACAATCTGTTCTTTCTTTCTCACAAGCTAATACTGATATATTGAAAATGTAATCAGAGAGAGACAAAAATACTATTCTGTTAGAGGAAGAAATGCATCGGGAAGCAAAACCAGAAGGAGACAGCTTTCATTTTATGTCAATAATTAAAGTCTTCTGCAAATGATCTTCTAAACTTTTCAGCAATCGTTTCTTTCTAATAATAAAAATAGTGATTCTAACAGAAAAAGCCGAAAAAGTATAGAAAGAATTTAAGGCTATGTTCAGAGAGAACTCATTCTCCAGGGTATTTTTACTAGCAGTAAGATCTCAAGTCTAGCAAAACAAGAAATATATCTTCCAAAAAAATGGTCAACAAATGGGCTCACGAGGACTCATATTTTTATAAATAACAAAACAATATGTTGACTTCTTCCTTTTTTCTAACTTGAAGCTTTGTAACTTGTTTGTCCAAGTTCTTTGCATAATAGCTGCTACAAGTCAAACATACAGGCCTTAATTTGTAACCATGGCACAGAAGTCACAAAATACTTACTCTTCCCAATTATTAACTAATCTAATGCTAAAAGCATGCAAACTGAGATCCTCAGACACGTGATGAAGCCTCGCAGGACATGAGGTGCTGTAAGTGGGAAAAAGCATGCCCTTTAACTATAAATAATGATTAGCTTCATAGTTGTTATGCTGCTAGTGAACACCAGAGTGTCACAACTTATTTCTTTACAGTTTGAGGAACAGAAAGAATATTCATATGAGCTCACAGGGCTAGATGGTCCTAATAAGAAAGAAGAAACTACCAGAGGGCAATTACAAGTACTATTATGCATAATGTAACAAAACTTTCAGTAACATTTGCTGCTGAAACAAAAGTGCTTTGTCAGAGATCACTGATCAGACTACTTGCTAGAATATTTGGCATTAAGCAGTTTGTAACAGAACTTGCATATGAAGTCTGCATATGAGCAGACTCAGCAGGAGCCACAATAATAAGTATAGAAAGATAGCTAGAAGTTCAAGAAATATATCACAAATCAAATTCTTGGGAATCAGACCATGGCATTTTGAAACTGAAACAATAAGATATACATTGGAAGCATGTAACTGATAGATCTAAAATTACATGCTGACTGAACTTCCCTTTCCCTCATACCTACAGCTTTCCAATGTGCTCCACAAAGACGGTTCTCCAGAGAACATGGTGCAGAGATGGAATTCTAAAGCAATGACTGGTTTTCCTTCAGGCTATACAGAAGAGGGATGTAGTCCTTGTAACTGCATCCCTCTTCTGCAGCAGATAGTACAGCAGATTCAATTGCATGTCTAAGAAATCCTGGCAAGGAAATTAGCAAGCACCAAGATTTCTTTTTTTTTTTTTTGATAATATGAAAAAAATCATATAGAAACTATTTGACAACATATATTTTTCAAGTGCTAGTAACAGAAGAAAGGAAGCAGCAGTATTTGGTCATTCCCTTCTAAATATCACATGGCATATTTGTATTATTTGATTAGCTGATAAACATTCACTATAACCAAAGCAACAGCAATGAACATGCATACCCAATGAACACAGGCACGTAGGTTCATATTAAAGTTCCTGTCATTTTCTTTACTGAAATACTAACACATTTCTTCATTAGTAAGAGCCAGTACAGCAAGAACTGGTTTTGCCTTAAAAACACTGTAATAGATCTATAAAAAAAATGAATAAAACTGCTTTGTGAGTCACCAAATTCAAGTCCCAAAAGACAAAAATTAGTGCTCAAAAGAGAAATCTTTATTTCTAAGTAATCACAAATTAGCAAAAACATACATTTATCACTACCTTTCTATATACTTTTACTGGAACAAAATTTGCTAAGTCTTCTTCTTGAAAGTTTGTGTTTTCACATTACAGAAATATTTGTGTGACAAAATGGAAATTAAACTATTCCATATTACAAATTCATCATTTGATATCTTGATCTTTCCACCCTTCTATTGTCAGTGAGTGGTCACCTTCACACTTTCCAAACAGAGAAAAGGCATTTCAAGCAATACCTGCATTGATGCTCCTTCCACTCTTGCTACACATGCAACTCTGTCTAGGAAAGTCACCGTTACTGGGACAGCAACAAAGAAGCCTTTAAAAAAGGCTTTAATGTATTTCCTCCCAAAACCTTGAGCTTGTGCCATAATCTGAAAAAGATCAATTGATCTTTCCACAAGTTATAAACCAAAAAGTTATAAACCAAGCTTTAGGAAACAGTACTATTGCTCATGGTAATCAAGCAATGAACAGTTAAAGATAAGTAAGTTATTTTCTGTTTAAGGTCCCCCCTCATTCACAGTGAAAAGGTGAATGGCCATGTGAGCGTGAAGAACAGAAATCTTCAGTAGAATTTGTAAACGACTGCACAGAAAAGCTGTGTTTGACCATTTCTTGTGACAGTGTGCTACCAGAAATACTTTACAAAAATGACTCAGTAATAACAGAACAAAAAGCTAATTGACATAACCAGAACAAACCTAATCATGTTATCCTAAAATAAATAAATAAATAGAAAGATTAAAGAACATTCAACTGAAGAGTACACCCAAAACTCTGAAATTAATCTTCTCCCCATAGAGGGGAGAATTATTCCCCATAGTACTCCCCATAGTAATTATTGCATTTGTGACCTTCAAAAAGTATTATTTTACATAAAGGAGAAGCCAACACTGTTACATACTATTTCATTATTAAATACTCTCACACGCAATAGACGTGCCTTATTCCCACACTGTGGAGATGCAGCATCACCCACTGAAACTGTCATCTATATCATAGGGACATACAGTAACACAATGATACCTTACTGATTACTCACATCAGAAAGTTAAAAGAAAAATGTGTCAGACTAGGCAGCTAAATAATGAAATACATGACAATATTCCTCCTACTCACCACTGGTCACCCTATCTCTGATATTTACCTCGAACCACAGGCATTACTGATGAGGTTTATTTTTCTTGCCTGTAGTCCCATTCCCCGTCTCTCCCAAGAATCCTACTAAGTAACTCCCAGTTTAGGCTCACTCCACACCAGGCCATCCTTACGAATTCTTTGTGCCAAGACTGAGTAGGTCAGTCGGGGTGGCTTTTTATAGGAAATATTCAGTAATAATATCAGTTCCTGAAATGTAATTTGCAAGGACAACAAATGTAGTTACATAGATGTGTGCAGTAAGTTTAACTGGGATAGTCTAAGATTGCACCATTTGAAAGGTTGTTTTTATTTAATTAATTAACCTTGTCACTTCAAATGTGCACTTGACAGGGTCTGAAAGTCCTGTCACGTGCACATGGCCAAAGTACACAAAGGTCTGAAAGACGTGGGAGACACTGCCTGAACACAACTGCATGAAAAATGGCTTCAGCAGCTCTGAAAGGGTCAGTTCTCAATTTAATAAACTTCTTTTATCAAAAAGACAAAATACCTCAATACTTTATGCGGTCCTTTACCTATAGGTAAATCCAGATTAAACTGTAGTTTTTATCTATTAAGATTTGTAGAGTCTCTGCTCATTCTATCACATTGAAAACCTGACAGACTGTGTCCTAGTCAAGGGCAAAGAACTATCTTGCAACAAAAACATTGGAAAACATAAATATATACAAATTGCTTCAATCTTCTAACAATAGAACTTTACAGTATAATCAGTTTTAGTTTGTTGCATTTTCAGAAATACAGAAGAACTATTTGTGAAAAATACAATCTCAAATCACTTTGATGAAATAGTCCTAAAAGCAATATTTCTGTCATAGATACCATTTCTTAATTTTAATGAAGCCTTAGGCTTGAGAGAAGAAAGTCAGTTTTGCAAAGTAAACTATCAGCAATTTTTTCATTTAAATTCTTTATAGATATTAATAGCTTTTCAATTATAAGATCTGTCATCTAAAAGACTGGATGAATAATACAGTCTTTCTACACATTTCACTAAAAGTTTCAATTTTTATCAACAGTTTTCACAAAGGATTTGAAATAGGTTATGAAACAGAACAAGAACTCACCAATTCAAAACATTTGTTAAAATACAGCACTTCTATCTTATTGTTTATGAAATTGTTATTGAAACCAATCCACCAGGAGAGGCTATTGCCTCAAACAGCAGAGATTTACCTTTAGGATTACTTCATATAAAAGTAGAATCGCTAAAAATCCCTTTTCCTTTCGGTTTAACAAAGCAAATTTCATATCATGTCTCTGTTGATACTCCTTTCTCAATCCACTGGCATCTCTGAGACCTCTTCCACTCTCACAGTAAGGTCAGCTTCAAAACACAATTTTTAAACCTTCCTCACAACCACCTCCACCACTTGCCATGAACTTTGTGGTGAAAGACATAGGCTGGCTATGTCTTCACACTATGGTTCACACTATGACTGATTTCAATTTTCTTTTTGAAAGACAGAAAGTAGGCAAATTTACTCACTCTTTATTGCCATTGGTGCATATGCTTGCTAAGCGTATTTTATTAGCTCGCCCCTCCAAAAAACTACAGATTACAGATGAGCTGTGCTGTATTCAGCCCAGCACATGGTAGGTTACCACATGGTGCTGACACCACAGCTCATCATCCAACTGCCAGCAAGTGTAAGATGACCTCTCACTCTTTCGCTAGGAGGTAATTCCAACTATCTTGCATTGCCACAAGGAAAGAGCTTGAATATAGGCATCAGGAAGACAGTTGGCAGCCATCATCAGCTTATGATAACTGTCCGTGTGAATGAGTAATTCTAACCTGATAAATAATGTCTGACAAAAATCTATAATGATTTCTTGTATTATACATGGATATCTTATTTTCAGGTGGTCTTAGGGAAAAAAAAATGAAAAGCATTTACTTTTGCAATTGCAAGAAAGGGTCTAGGGTACACAGAATAAAGATTCTTACAATTAAAAGTCTTACATTAGATAGCTATCACTGTTGGAGATAGTATTCTACTCTTGGAGATAATATATTATTTTTGATGTGCTCTAACTGGCAGTTTAGAATAGGCTTTTACTTTAAGAAAATCTATTCTGACAAAAAATTATTTGAGATTTACCAGAGAAAATATTTCACTTTTTAATATTTTGATGTGATAAATCTGAAATATTTCTCATCGTGGGGTGCAGTAGGAAGAGCGTTGCCAGCAGGTCTAGGGAGATGATCCTCCCCCTCTACTCAGCCCTGCTGAGGCCACATCTGGAGTACAGTGTCCAGTTCTGGGCCTCTAGGACCAGAGGGGCATGGAGCCACTGGAGAAGGCCCAGGGTAAAGCTATGAAGATGATAAGGAGATGGAGCATCTCTGCTATCCTCATAGCGGAGGTTGAGAGAGCTGGGCCTGTTCAGCCTGGAAAAGAGAAGGCTGAGAGGGGGATCTGATCAGTGTGGGTAAATATCCTATGGGAGGGCAGCAGGAGGAGCGGGCCAACTCTGCAGTGGTGGCCAGTGACAGGGTAAGAGGCAACGGCCACAGACTGAAGCACAGGAAGTTCTGCCCAAGCATCAGGAAAAACATTTTGACTGGGAAGGTGACAGAGCCCTGGCACAGGCTGCCCAGAGAGACTGTGGAGTCTCCTCTGGAGATCTTCCCTCCTGGATGCTACCCTGTGCCATGTGCTCTAGGTGTCCCTGCTGGAGCAGGGGAGTTGGTCTAGGTGATCTCCAAAGGCCCCTTCCTACCTTAATCATTCTGTGACTGTGATCATAAAAAAGCATAAATATCATATATATGTCATTTATATTTTAAAAATTTGATGTCCAGAGTTTGTCCAAAGTGAAATGATTTTTCTTAGCAGTTGAAATAAGCACTTCCAAGGGTCTCAACTATTGTGCATTTAGCATCTGAGTTTTTTTTCCAGTGCTCCTTTTTTTTTTCATATAAAGACATGCTAACAAATTCAAAAGACTTAGCATGATTTCCTAACACAGAATCACAGAATGGTAGAGGCTGGAAGGGACCTCTAGAGATCACCTAGTCCAAGCCCCTGGACATATAAACAAAGGATGGCAAACACACATACATTCTATTTTAAAACTGTGAATAAATCCAACTAATAAATCAGCAAGTACTAATAGGTGCAAGTGTTTTCAAGAAACAACAAAAAATATCTCATATGAAACATCAGTTTAATGATACTGAGTGAAACTGTCAGGTATGTAAAATTTAACAGATTTCTAGACTATCTGCAGATGTTCAGAGCATCACATTTTTCAGATTGAAATTCTGAAATCCAGCACTATGACTGTCCTGCACTGACAGGTAGGCATGTAACGAGTTTAGAAATATGTCAGTAGAGCAAGAGAAGGATTCTTCCTGAATATATAAAGAACTGTGGTTTCAACAACACAGCACATATTTCTGGATCTCTGCCCAGTCAATAACACCTTGATTAAACACGAATGAATCACAACATTCAAAAGATGATGCAAGAGAGAGAAAACATATAAATAACTTAGAGATACATATACTACTTCAGGATTTTAAAATTATACTTGTTTTAGGGGAAAAAAAGAATAAATAGAACTGACAAATTTCAAAGCTAACCTTGACAACTTGTTTGAAATGACATTAATCAGAAAAATGAAAGATCAAAAATGCTAGCATAGGTTAAAGCATTAAGAATTTCATGTTGTGTAGCTCAGAGATCACGGCAGATGGAGCACGGCATTATCTGGACTGAAGTATTTGGTGCACAAAAGGTCCAGGGATTAAACGAGCCTCTGGTGGGTAGTACAGCATATGGAGCAGAGATGCTATTTAGATAGCTCTCTACATATAAAATGTTTATTTTTCTTACACTTGCCTGCACATAAGATGCTGTTTATCAAACAGCCTGCAGAAACCCATCAAGTGATACTCAGAAAGCCCCAGGTTACAATATATTTGCAAATCTAACTACTTAAAAATTACCCAC
This sequence comes from Crypturellus undulatus, assembly GCA_013389825.1. NCBI lineage: Eukaryota > Metazoa > Chordata > Aves > Tinamiformes > Tinamidae > Crypturellus > Crypturellus undulatus. Next base: position 1,922,299 of record VWPW01014076.1, on the reverse strand, counting down.
AGAAGTATAGGAACATAGGAAGATAGGAAGCATAACCATAAAAACAAAGCATTAGCATCCATCCACAAAGGAACCAAATCAACCCCTGAAGTGCTTCTACAAGACAGCGTGTAAGAGAACAGGAAGGAGGGAATTACAACCTATATGCAAAATAGCTACAAGCTGAAAGTTTTATGCTCATTTAAGATGACCTATGCAATCTACTTCATGAACTAGTATCTATACTTACAGTGTTGTATCTCCATATCCTGTTTAAATAACTAACTCTTCTGTCAATCACAATATGAATTTTTCTTTAAATCAATCACACTATCACACTAGAAGTCAGGTATATACAGCCTTAAAACAATGATACTTTCATAACAAAAAATACCAAAGTATACGAGGGCTTTTTTTTCCATATTTTACGAAATACAGAATCAAGCAAGAAAAATACACAACTTTTAAAAAAACACACTTGAGGACTAGATTTTATCTAGCCTAATAACTGATGACTAGGAGGATGCTCAACAGGAGAACCTGTGTGGTCTTTTTAACATGTGCCTTTTCCATGAGATTTCATAATACTTCAAGGCCAGAGCAAATAAGTGCCATGGAGCCTTACTTTTTTTTCCCATGTAAGCTATACATTTCAGCAATTTTTAAATAATTTTTGTATAGATGCATGTGTGGACTTTATATTTATAAACTCATATAAAGTTCTGCAAGTGCATGCTGATACACACAGACATGACGGTGATGACTGCCACAGACGAATCAAAACCAACCCGACCAATGTTGCCTCGTTACTAACTACTACCTCATTACTAAGTTACTTCACTTTTGGATCACACTTAAGTGAACAGCATAACAAGTATTTACATTCTTGCACCTGGTTGTTCTGCGCTGCATTTTAGCTTAATAATTCAATGTATGCAAAATAAATTAACTTTACAAATTAGTTTGAAGTGCCCTTTACAACTAGCAGCTGCCACTGTGTTTTAGCCTCAGGCAGAATGTTGTTTCTCAATGCACTAGATGTGTAAATGGCATTTACAGTAAATAATAGGACAACCTTTCTTTACGAATCCATATGCACATTTATCTGGACAACCTTCTGCACTCTGTACTGTCAAGTACCATGAAATTGTTGGTTAGTTGTGGTTTGTTAGGACCAAACTTAAACAAACAAAAAGGGTGAATATTCAGTTTTAACAAAAATTAAATGTTAAATATTCATATAACACGTTAAGTGCCATAAAGAGAATAAAAACACCCAATTCCAGAAAGAAATTTCTTAAAAACAATCATACATTTCCGTTTGGAACAAAGAAGTTTAGGATATAAACATATTTAGCATTTGAAAGACATTTGTGAGATACTTTACAAAAATATCTAGTTCTTCCATGACTATTCTAAAGCTTTGTGTATTTTTGCCCAAATAAGCAGGAATTAGAATGAACTCCCAAACATAACAAGCTCATGAAGTTTGATAAGATTTTGCAGAGCTGTCACTACCTACTGCTTATGTCCTACTGTCAACTAGAAATACAAACATTAGACATCATCTTCAGTCATAATGATATGCAAAACTGTGCCTGTAAGGTAACTTTATTTTAACAAGTCAGGTTTTATCCTTGAACATTAGAGGTCAGTGTGGGACTTGCTAAGAACACATCCAGGGTACACAAAGTAACAGCCATGGGCTACCATATTGGAGCCTGGTACTGGTGACAAATTCTTTGGTTAACAAATGCATTTTGTTTCAACTGACATATACAGGAATATACAAAACAGCTATAAGCCCTAAATAAGCCTCTGAGGAATACATAATTAAGAATTTTACTGAAAGGATTTTAAAAAAAGCACCCAAGAATCTCATTACATTAGAAGAGCAAGCATTGCTGTTATTTTAGTATTTGTGGATTAATTAATTTCTGGAATAAACTAATAATTATTTCATAAATCTAGACAGAGTATCCAAGGGATCATTCATCTTTCTCAGACTACAAAAAAGAGCTCAGGAAAATACCAGGTAAAGTAGTAAAAACCTTTTGAAAATTAGAGTATTTATACCATTTATACAATTCAGTATGTTTTTTCCAGTGTACCCCTCAGATAAAACCAATTGACATTTTTCACTTAATAAATGAATAGAATCATCTTTCTCACTTTTTGAATAGATAATTTCAGTTGAAAAACAAACAAAACAACCCCAGACTTCTGTAAAAACAAAGTGTTCATGCTGCAATGGCTGATACTGGTTGGTTTCAAGATTATAACTGGATTTTGGGGTTTTCAGCTTATCTAATCTTTGTGATTCATATGTACTTTAAAATACATTTTCAACTGAACGTGGTTCTAGAAGAGTCATTTTCAAGCATGAGAATATTTTTTCAACAGAAAGCATTCTAACACGCAGAAACTAGGATTTGTTTGTGCTTGCCAAGTGTTCAGTGAGGGGAAAAAAAATCAGAAAATTCTATAAATAGTATCAGTTTTGGCCTCTAATTAGATCTAAATATCATTGGCCTAGAAAGATCTTATAATCACACACTGCAAGTCAATTCAAACTCTGTGTTACTGTTTTTTTGAAATGAGAACATATCTTGAAATAAAGTCATATTCCTCGTATTCCAGAAATAGCTGGAATCTATGGCACACTGGCCAACTCTGAAATATTTCAACACTGAATTCCAACTGCGAAACCTATTTGAATCTTAAAATTATTGTTCATGATTATTCAAATATTATTCTTAAAGATCTGGATATTACCCAATACTATACACTGTGTATACTCATTTCCCAAAGTCAAAGGAACAAATTTCTTCCAGCAACCAAATAAAGTTATACAGAAGAGTTTATAACTGCTGAAGTATAATAAAGAAAGACTACCAGAAATCTGGCAATTGTTAACATTTTTAATGGAACATTTGTATTGTAACATTTTTAAAGAATGCATCTCCTCGCCTCAGTTACAAAACTGCACATTGGAAAAATAAGTCTTGTTCCAAAGTTTCTTTGAGCAATTATTTTGCTAATTGAACCTGAGAAACCCTGAGTTACATCCTCCAAACATCTTCTGCTGACAACTGCCATTTTTTGCCTAACTGAACAATGATATATTCCTAAAATGTACTACAGAAAAAAATCAATAAACTAATAATCCACACTGGGGCAAATCTTCAGCTATGAATTCATTTGCTCTAGCATGACTACATCTTCAGTATAGTTGTACTGAAACAGCAGAAAAATGCTTCACAATTTTACAAGAAAGAGAAGTGTCGGAGAGATCATAAATATCTCTGTAGTTATTCTTGTAAGATAGGGCCTGAAGACTCTGTAAATTATTGGGGAAGAGTTTTTTTTATACAAATTATTGCATATAGAATTTTAAAATGAAAATTTGCAAGAAACCACGTCATGACATCAACTAGTTTCTTTTGGAGAGGACGCAGCCGAGACCGGGCCACAGCCGGATGTTCGGCACCCGCAGGGCACCGCCGAACCCGCCGAGCCCGTGGGAATGGGGACCGCCCAACGGCCGCTTAACGGCCGCCCAACGGCTGCCGCGCGCCACGGCGGAAGGGGGCGCGGAGCCCCGGCCTCGGCCTGGCGCCTCTCCGAAGCCCGGCGCCCTCCTCTTCCTTCTCCACCACGAAGCTCGGCTCGGCCCGGCTCGGCCCCCTTCCCTCGCGCGCGCTCGCGGCTCGCGCGCGCTGATCCCGCCCGGCTTCCGTCTCTGCTCCCGCCTCCCCCCGCCCGCCGGCTCCCCGCGCCGCTCACCCTGCCCGGCGCTCCC
>VWPW01014076.1:1707904-1918493 GCA_013389825.1 Crypturellus undulatus | reverse complement strand
GCGCGTGACGACAGGGCGGCGCGCGGCGGGGGGGTCACGTGCCCGCGCCGCAGCCGTTAACGGCCCGCGGGGCGGGAGCGCGGCCCGAATGGCGGCGCGGCCCGGGGCAGCCGCAGCTCCGCTGCCCGTAATGGAGGTGGCTTGGCTGTGGGCCTCGGCTCGGGCGCGTTCGGCCCCATGCTGGCGTGGTTAACGCGGTCCGTTTTGCTTGTGCTGGCAGTGCCCGGCCAATCGCTAATGTTAGGAGCGTTAGGGAATTACACCATACTGCCTTTATAAACCACAGAGCAGTCTATATATTACATGTACTCGTATTTTAATAGCTTTAGTGTTTATCCAGCAGGATGTGGGCTGCTTTCATATCCTTTTTGAACCTGTACATATCTAAGCTCAATAAAGTTACTGTTTTTGGTTTTACCAGTTTTATTTGAGTTTTATGTATCGCTTTGCCAGTGCTTGAGATATCTAGTACATACACCCAGCGGTACAGACATGGCCTTTACCAAGACCCCATCTGCCAGATCTCACCCACTCACTGTCCACTGTGGTTAACAGCCTGGTTCCCCCGTTAAATACTGTAATGGTGCCTGTGTACGGCAGATGGGTTCTCCTTTCTGCTTCCCTAGGGTGATTTTTCTTCATGTCCAAAGCCAGCTGCAAGGCAGGCTCAAGGGACAGCATGTGGAATAGCAGGTCTTCCTCTAGGCCCAGCCAGATGCTTTAGTAACTACCCTATCAGTCACACGTTCTGTTATTTCCCTTTGCTCCGACCTTAATGCACGGAGCGGCTGTGTTTCAAAAGGAAAGGTGGGTAGTGGCCCCCCCAGATCCTGCATAGCCTCGCATTGAAGAGTCCACCCAGATGTGAGTTCTTGACATTTCTTGATGCTGATGCTGTTGATGGGGAGTTTCAAACCTAACTAACTGAGGTGAATGGAATTGCTCATGGGGCTACCTGCAGCACATGGAGGCAGGGAGGTCCAAACATAATGCAGACCAGGACTTCTGCCGATCTTCACAGGCAGAATGTGTATAAATAGGAATCTTGGAGACTCAAAAACATGTTACAAAATAATGCATCAGTTGTAGGATTTGACAATATATCAGTTGTCATATATTGGCTAGAAAGCGTGTTTAGTAGGCACTCAGCAAATGGCCTGGGCATTAAAAGATCAAGTCATATAACCAAATAGACTCATTCAATCTTTGCCGAAGGAAAAATCTTTGCCAAATGTTTGCTGTGTAAACCCATTTCCTTTCCACAACCATAGGATCTCTATGGGGAAGTGTTGTGGGCTGCTCGTTTTGATTAAGTGCTGCTCAAGACCTTCCACTCCAGCAACAAACTGTAGCTGTTTTCCAGTACAGTTTATAGAGGTGAAACTTACTATATGCATACATCACAAACAACCATTGCTGTATTTGTGTAAACTCACAGTGTAAGGAATTTAAAAACACGTATTTTTAGTTGTTACCCTTCATGGTGACAAAATTTACACATTTAATCAAACTGTCTTGAATTGCAAGTCTCGTTTCTCTGTAGAAAAAGAGGGAAAGGAGAGGGGAAAGAAGCTGTGTCTGCTAATAGCTTGGCATCACAGTCTCCACTGCAGTGGAAATTACAGAGTCTGCTTTGCATGGAGTTCAGAGACGAGCTGTTTCTTCCTGAATGAGGGTAGAAATAGTGCACAGGCCCTGCAGCACCTCCACTCCTTCAGAACACAGCGTTTCCCAGCCCAAGCCATCCAAGCTGTGCATGAACAAAGGTGAGTGCAGGCAAACCTCCAAACCCACACGCAGCATATACTGATACATGAATTGCTTTCAGAAGTATTTTATGATAAATTTGTGAGAATCCCTGTTGTAAAATACTTGAGAAATACTTATTTCCTCCTTCTAAGGAAGGAATGTAATTGCAGACTATCTTATTGGCCATAAATTGCAGGGCCTTGGTAGCAGGGAGCTGAAGACGTGACTTGTGTGGGAAGAGGCCCTGAGGCTGAGGTCCAGCCAGCTCTGAAAACGGTGGGAGCAACCATCACAGGCCAAGATTTCAACCAACTGCAGGAGTGCACATGGAGCTCAAATATATTTAAGGGAGATCCGCAGCCTGTGGTGGGTGGAGGAAGAAAGGGGGATGACGTATGTGTGAACAGAGACACTTCTAGGGACTCTTTTGGACACTTCAGGCACTCCAGAAGTGCTTCAAACACTTCTGGAGCACTCTTGGAACCACGGCTCTGTCCTGGTGGAGGCACCTCTGAGGGGCTGCAGCCTGTGGAGGAGCCACGGGGCAGGGACATCCCTAAGGGGCTGCTGCTCATGGGGAACTGCAACCAGGGCAGGGACATCCCTGAGGGAACCGTGGGGGACCCACACCACGGCAAGGACAGCCCGGAGGGACTGCAGCCTGTGGAGGACCCACACTGGGACAGGAATAGCCCTGACCTTAGAACTATCTCTTTGCTCTCCTTATAGAGCTTTTTATTCTTAAACATGTCATTAAATGTGTAATCTTAACAAAAATCATCAAAGTAGCTGGTGTCTTTTATGACAATGCTGTAAAAAAAAAGAAATTCAGGGATCTTTGAAGGAAAATAAAAAGGAGTCTATGGACTAGAAAAGTGGCAGTTGACTTGTCCAGCACAGGATTTCTCTATTCAGATAACTAGGATGTGACTTACATCCTCTGATGTGAATCACCATAAATCACAAAATCCATTCAGTTTTTCCTGTTAAAGTGCGGCTAAATGTAAGGAACTGTAAAACCTGTAATATTTTTTATGTTTATCAGTAGGCAGTGTGCTTAAAACATCAGGGATGAAATATATCAGGAGTACAGAGGCCCTCATTTTTTAGGCGTTATGTGCCTCTTGTAACTTACTAAGTGGAAGAACAACCACATAAAACATGACATCAGCTAAGACCATATATCTTCTTCATGACAGTACTGCAATTTTAGTGAAAGATGTGTGGAGTTATAAATCCTACTTTGTAACATTCATTTATATATTTCCTTTAAAGAAACAGTGCTAGGAGTTGCTTTTGTATCATCTGGATGATTCAGCAAACACCTTGGATCCATATATCGTAGCATAAAACGTGCATGATCTAAAGTCTCTTTATTTGCTGTTTAAGGTTCTTGAACAAATTGCTGTTAGATATCTGCAGTCCTAATCTCCCTCAGTGATTAAGATGGAGATCTGAATACACAGTGACTCTATCATTTCAGCTATTTTAGGACAGTCAGATAAAGGTAAACTTACTTATTTAAATATTACTTGAAAATTCTAATTTTACATATTGATCTTCTGGTACAAAGCCGTTGTGTAAATCATATGCATTATAATCTACCAGGGAAGAGCAAGATTTTTTGTTGTAACTAGGAAAATTGCAAAATTTCCTGTTCCAAAATATATCTGAGGATCACTGTAGCCTTCTTGCAGCGGCAGTATTACAGAGATGTCGGAAGGGCTGCTCCTTCATGTTTCCGTGCATTCAAAGCTAACAGCATGAAATATTTCCATCTGAAATTTCAGCAGGTAAAAGTGATTAAAGACTTCTGATGTTCTCTTAAAATCGAATGTTGACGTGGTGTATGTGCTAGCAACTGGCAGGAAAGGCCCATTCTCATTTTTTATTTTTTGTAAATAGAAAATCTCTCTCAAAGACAGCAAAGTTACCAGCTGCAGATGATACATTACCAAAGTTCATGCCACTTTTTTTTTCAAATATCCCCATTGCCATTTCATTGCTACTTTGAAGTAGGAAATGGTTTATTTTGCTTTCAATTCTTAAGTAGCGAATAACCACTGAAAATATGTGGATACTTCCATGCTTTGATGCATCAGTGGCTGACATAAAGAAACATTTTGCCCTTTCAAATGGCTCTTCACTTGTTCTTCAGTTCAGGGGAGAATTACAGCATTCTTGGCAATCCACAAAACCCTTGCACCACAGTATACATCTAAAATAATCTAAATAGATTGCAACAAGCTTACGATTTAATACTAAAAGCACAATAAGTTCAGTTTCCACTAGCTTAGTTTTATTTTGCATTTTTAGAGCATGGAAGGTTATGTGAGCAACCTAAAACTCCCTTGAATATGAAATCCAAATATATGCATCTGTAGGGTACTTAAGGCCTTTTTATTTTCTTCCATATATTAAAGCAATGGACATTCAAAGAATGTTGGCATAGTATTGAAGGTTTATGTTATTCTGAAGAGGTATGTCTATCAATATCCAACATAAAATCCCAGAAATAATGGAAAAAAGGAAACAAACATTATTTGCAAAGTCCGACATTTCTAGTGCTGGTATAGAAGATGGAAATATTGACCATCTGATCAAAGAATTATTAAGTCAGATTACAATAATTACAGAAAAGCAAAAAGAAAACAGTACTACTACTGAGAAGAAAATCAACAATAATAATGTTTAAATTGTTGTACACACTTCCTAGCATCTACCTCTTCTTCTGTGGTGTCTCACTGATCCTTGCACTACCTTTCTGGGTACTAGAGTGTTGGCTCCAGTGTGGTGGGGGTTACAGTGAGTCACCTGGGTTCTTTGCTGAAGAAGTATCTTGTTGATGGGTAGATTTTCTTCCTGCTCTTTGCTAAGAGCAGCATGATGTTTCTTCCCCCTTTCCAAGGAATACCTGGGACTGTTTCTCAATGTTTTCTATCACATTGTACACCTTCCTCCTTCTTAACTGGTCTGCAACTCCATGGGGCATTTGGATTTACTATGTTGGTGCCTTACATATGTTAATACTTGCGCATTGTTTCCCAGAAAGTTGGCCTTTCCTAGCTTGCTGGTCTGCACATTTTTTAGCTGATCATTGAAAACTTTTAATAGCTGTGGGGTCTCTGGCGTCATCTTGCGCCTCCCCTCTCACCATGCCTGTATTGCTCTGCACTGCATTATAACTTCATAGTCATAAATATTTCATTCTAACAGAGTAATAGCTTGTTGCTAATGTCTGTATAAAAATTATGACTATAGCGCACAATTACGCAAAATTACACCAAAGTATATAAATTAGACCATAGGCACCTGGTCATTAGAAAAATTGCTATTACAGGTAAACAAGCCGAAGTGGCGCTCGAGGCTGGCCAGGACGGGCGCATGCGGACCCTGACAAGTCCCTGTGCTTTGCAGAGCTGCTGTGAAGCCCCTGTCCTGCCATTAATAATGACATGAATTTAATGAGCTGCTTGGGCACACAGGTCTTAAATATTTGGAAATGTCAAAGCAACTCAACCTTAATGCTACTTATCATTTTGTAGCCCGCAATATATTTAATCAACATCAGTTCTTAAGGGTGAGGGGGTAAACCCATATATTCCTTTTAACTGAGGAGCAGAGATTACTCTTTAGTAGCAAAAAACAAACATAAGAGCATTTACCGTAAATTAGTGGCATTTATATACTTAATATCAGCCAGCTAATCAATATTTTGCTATGACATACTGTGCGTTCTTTTAAGCACTGTCAAATGTAAGGGGTTAAATTTCCCAGAGTGGAATCACTATTTCCGTGCTGTCCTTTTTCATTATAGAAGCTTATTTCTGAACCACTTCTGTACATGCATTTTAAAGGTGTGTAATTAACTGGTTGCAAGTTGTTAGGTAGTTCATGGAGTGTGAACTGGCCATTGATTTGTTTTCTTTATTTACAAGTTTCCCATAATATTCTTGGATGAAAGCAGGACGTGGAGGCTATTTTACCCATGTATTATTTTATTCCTAGCTTGTTTCATCAGATTGAAAAGCAATTTTTGAAGCCACTTACAATTTCTCAAATTCCATCCAAAATTAGCATTCAGAGGAGCTTTAATCAAAATGAAGTAGTGGTTAGAGCCTGATTCACCCAGAGAATGTAACAGTTGTGTGGGGAGAGGCTGCCCACCCTTCAGACACGAAGGAGAGGAGAGGCAGTTCAGGGCACTCTCATCACCTCAGAAATGGGGCTCACAGTTCTGAATCAGTGATAGAACCTACAAAGGGCTTTGTCTATATCTGTTTACAGCACCATCCTAGCAGGGTTATAGGTAGCACGCACCGTAAAAGTCTGTTGTTTTGCATACGTGTTACTGGCTTCTCCTCATCCCAGTTCAGCTTGTAAGGGTGGTTCTGTGTGGTTTAGTGGAACAACATGGTTTGCAACGTGGTCTGCATCCAGGTTGTCTCCAGGTTTTTCCCACAGGCTTTTTGTCTGTCACAAAATGAATTCTGGTGATAGTTCTTCCCAGTCTCACAGGCCCTTTGAGCTGACTGGAAAAAATTCTTTCAGTTGTTCTTAGACCAGTGTGGCTAGCTCAGTCCTTCATAAAGCATTATCATTATTTTCTGTATAAGGGCTGTACCATTTTTGCTGTTGTAATTTCCTGAAGGGATACATTTATTCTTTGCCCTGAAAAAAGGAAGACATTACTTACTTTCTTCACATTGAAACCCAAGATCCCCCACCTGGCCCCTCACAAGGGACTGTTCCTACCGCGCGCGCCCGCTCTCACTGCCACGCTGTGGTGAGGGATGGGGTGGCCCTTGGGGCTCGGGGCTGGCAGGGGAGGGATGTGGGGGCAGGAGGAACCCAACACCGGGCAGATTTCAGAGGCTGCTCTGCCTCTGTCGGCACCAGCCATAGCCCTCCACAAGCCTTGTGATACGGGCAGCCTCTGGCCGGTTCAGCGAGCGTCCCTCAGCCAGCGCTTGAACCGCCATGGCGGGGCGTACCACCACATAACCTTCAGGGGATGAGAACTCGCCAGCAAGTCACTTCATGGCTAATGGCAGAATCCGGCCTGTATTAATGATGGAAAAGCATAGCTGTAGTGCCCAGAGTGTGGCCATCTCAGATCCAAACACCTGTGCATATCCACACAGCTCTTACAACACGCTGGGCACCGGAGCACTGTGCAGTAAAACCAAGGCCCCTGTACACGCCGTTTCTGCTGCGGTTGCTGAGGAATGAGGTTGTGCTGGCTTTTCCACGGATGACGGGAGCAGCTCAAGGCCAGGTGCAGAGATTCAGGTGCCTGTGTGATCCAGGCACATTCACGCCAACCCCGTGTCCTCACCAGGCGCCTGGGTCTAGAGGAGATGCCCGCGGAGCCGGCGGGTCTCCCGGCCTGGCGCTGCACGGAGGGGCAGCGGGTCAGGGCACTTGCCCAAGGACAAGGCAGAAGGGGTGAGCAGGGAGCCCCTGTGGTTAAAATGTAATCATTTCTATTAGGTAATCACGTTGCTTATAGATATAAATAGTTGTAATAATTACATTTTTACAAAATTATTCTCTAAATGAATTTTACCAAGGAAGCCAAAGCAAAGTCTTTCCCTCAGTGTTAGTCTGTCTGTACAGCTTCCTCTCTGCCTTTTCTTTTGCTTTTTGATTGGTTTCTTACAGACAAAGTTGCAGGTCCTTGGCCCCAGATGTTCCTCAAGCAAACCCAAAAATGGCCTGTGCCAACCTCCCCTTCCCACTCCCCTAATGGAATGGCCATTGTTTGCTTCATCTTTCGGGCCTTAAACTGTGTGCATGAAATTTAATATCCCATCAATTTTCCATGCTGGCCTAGGAAAAGTGACATTATTTTCCCCCTCCAAAGAACACCACCATAATTATACTGCATTAAGTAAAATCAGCGTGAGCAGTTTTAAATGAGAGAGTGGGAGCTTAAATGGAAGTAGGGGAGCAGGCGGAGAGCTACTGAGATGGGAACGTTGAACAGCAGAGGCCGGGCAAAATTAAAATGAGACATGAGCTGCATTGAAACGGCAAACGGGAGGCTGGCGGAATTGGTAGGGGACACGCGGAGGCCAATATAATAGAGAGTGTGGGTGAGTATGAAAGACAAATGGCAGAAACAAAGAGCCTTTTATAATAGACGGGAACAATTAAGCTGCGTAACTGCAAAACGCGACTGCGGCTGCTCCCCCGCGCAGTTACGGATGCGCACCCTGGACGCAGCACTCTGCCGAGGAGGGCCACACCGTTTCCGCTCTTTTGTTTCCAGCTGCCCCCGCCAGCCCCTTTGTGCTTGGCGGCCCGTGTGATCCCGTTGTTCCTGCCGAACAGCAGCCTGCGCTCGGCTCAGCGCAGCGGAGGCGCCGAGCCATGCGGCCGAGCGGCAGGCGCAGGGGCAGCGCCTGTGGTTCCTGCTCATCGCTGTGGCGCTGACAACGGCCTTAGCAAAGTGCCCTTGAAAAGGTTCCTTTACTAATGTGACCATGACTTCATGGTTTTGATTTTGTTTTTTTTTTCCCAGTGACTTTAATTTAGAAAACATAATGCAATCTTTCCTAATATATTTAAAGCAAGCACCTGACATGTTTGTAGAACAGTGGGTGTCGCTGCTAAGAGCAATTGGCCTTTTCCTCCTTACTCACTATGTATTTTGGGGCCTTATTACCAGTCACCCTGTTCTGAGCGTATCCTGTTTGCTGAATCAGTTTTGACATGCAACTGTACAGCCTAAGTTAGATTGTCTTTAAATTAGATGCACACCTCCTGAAACTAACATCTTCACAGAGCAGCTACTGCTCCCTCCCAGAACTGCATGTCTCCTTCCCCCCAGGAAAAAACCCTTTCCGAACTCATGAAGTTAGAGCCAGCAGAGGGCTGCGGCAGCAGATGCAGAGCTGAGATAAGCCCAGAGCTGTGGTGCAAACCCCACAGCTCAGCTGCCGTGCCACGCTGCAGGTAATTCCTCATCTGACCTGCAAGTTCCCTGTAAAATCCTGCTTCCCCACAAGATAAAACTACGTTTGTACGCATCTAAACCCAGGTACCAAGTAGAGCGATATTTAAGTCTCAACCAAATCCGCTGTGATTTTTCAGAGAGCGTCTTCCACATACACCAAGGGATCAGGTTGCTCACAGGATGTAAATAAGCAGTTAGAAAATAGCAGGGCTTAGTGTAGGAGCACCACAGAGAAGGAAGCAGCAGAGCTTGATCCCAGTTTCCTTCTCCCCTTGCAGTTTCAGTCTCTGGAGCCCTGGAGTTCCCAGGAGTGATCCATACATCCCAGACTGAACAGCATGGCCGGCGAGGCACTGACTGCTGCTGCTGTTGCTAGGCTGAACATGAAGACCTGCCCCTGCAATTCACGCAGCTCCTGCTTTGTTCGGTGCTCAGGCATCCTCGAAGGCTACCGGCTAAATGGTGCCTTGGAGGCAATGCAGACATAGTGTCAGGTTGGCACACAGTTTGGACACTAAGCTGCCTAATCCTTCCAACTTGATCCTACGGGACTTCGAGGGAGGCAAGTCTCATGTTTTTGTTATGCCTTAGACTTAACGCCCCTTCTGCTTGTCACCTGCTTCTCGGAAAAATCTTTGAGTCCTATGGGCCATTTTTGCAAAACAAGCATTTTGAAAGGTGTTCTGAATTTAGGTGATGGTGCCAGGGACAGCGATGGTCACACGGCTCATGTTGTTAACGAGTGTGTGTCTTCTTGCCCAGTGTCTTTTTATGTGTATTTTATAGGAAAACTTCTGGTAGTAAATTATGTGAACATTCCTCTCTCTGGCTGTCATTGTCTACCCAACACACCTTGGTGCACCCATCAGGCAGGGACTGAGTACACACGACAGGTAAAAAAACTCCTTTGCACCAGCCTTGCCAAAGGGCAATAACAGGCAAAGAAGGCATGATGGAAATAAGAATTTGGCTCACGTTCCAGGTTCTAGCTGCTGGCCACATCTGCACGCTGAGCTACATTCTTCCATGAACTCACAACTAATCCACTCTGCGTGCACTTTCCAAGGGCACATAAATTAGTCAAATCTAATGCAGCCAGGTCAGATGCTAGGCCAAATTTCGCTTCCCATCATTCATCTTAAAAAAAACACTTAATACATGATGCTAAATGTTTCTTTCAATACTTACAAAGGGTCTCTGTTTTTCATTTCATAACTCACCCGTTTTAAAATACTTTCCCAAATAGTGACTTTCTGAGGCAGATGTAGGCTTAGTCCTTATATTCATATATGTGCCGCTAAATTTGCAGCTTACAAGCTGCAAATCAGGAGCTCAAGATACAGTATTTAGGAGTAGAGGTGGGGGAAAATCAGTGGAAATTACTGTAAAGCCTACCTAGGCTTTAATTAGACATATGCCTATTCACACTTTCCTGGACCAATGAGTACCTTATGCTGCAGGTTTTCAAGTCTTTCATGGAAATGGCCCACAATAACACCAATGATGTGTCACGTTTTTAACCTAGTTGTATTTGTATGTTCACAAGTAAGCTCCCTTTACTCATTTTCACCTGAAAGCTCTTCTCAGACAGATCTCTACTCAGTGAAACTTTCAAGGCTTAGCAAGGGATAACTTGGAGCTTCAAATCAAAAGTTTATCACTGAATATAATGATGTCAGCTGATAAACTTCCTAGAAAATTGTGTGGGCCTTCAGTTATGGCTGGATGAATCCCTTTTAGCAAACTGGTCTGTAAAAGGCTTTATCTTGCTCTCAGGGAAACAAATATTCTAACATACTTCTAGTTTAAACTTTGACAGCTCTAATACAGGACACAAGACCCTAACTTTGATGCTTCTGCCTTTTTCTTCTTGATATCCACTGCAATGTGTAGAGATTGGATTAAAAGTCACTTGCTTTCTGGGAAACATTAAAAATCATATATACTAAGCCGCACCTCAACTCTAATTAGAGGACTTACCAGGACATAAACCTTCAGGTCTATCAGGACAAAATTCACCTTTAAAGCGTGTCTGTCTCTCTCCATGTGGACAAAAATACAGTTTTAAGATAATTACTAAAAGTCTGTTCTCCTTGTTTAGGGATCAGAGGGGGCTTGTTGTGTTTGGGTTTTGGCTGGATTGGGTTTGAGATTTTTTTTTTTTTTTTCATATATTTACTTTGCTGTGAAATTGTCATGGGAAGGTAAATGGATTTCAGAATTCAGGACTGGAGAGGTAAAGGAAATCTGTGCACCTGGATAACTTTGCGATTCTGTAAGGACTTTTCAAAATTCACTCTGATAAATTTGGTGATTTTTTTTTCCCATTGACTTTCTATGCGATACTTTTCTTTTGCGGTTATTGAATATCGAAGACTTAATACACTAGATGTACTTGTACAGTTCTTGATTTCCTTCAACTTTCCCATTTGGCAGATCCTACCTCCCATCCACCACATACTTGGTGATCACATCATGCGACGTTGCCATCAGCTGCATTGACCGCCGAGTAGAAGCTTGAGTGCCTTTACTTTGCATGTTTGTTTGTGGCACAAGCGTCAGTTGCCGACCAGCACCTTGGCTGGTGGCTCACCAAAAAGGACTTTTGAAATCCTGATGTGCAGCAGCACTCGCTGGCAGAAGGCATTGCAGAAATAAAGCCCAACTTTCACTGCAATTTCGATGCTTCAGTTCTGTGCTGCACAGGGCATGTTTCAGGACTAACCTTTTGAGATGATTGTCCTGGACTACTGGTTCGTAAATGGCTTAAAAAGCTTCCACTTTCACTCTGAGTAGGTACCACCCATATCTACGTTTTTCAAATTGCTATTAGGCAGGAAGATCTGAGAGAAGGGGAGCTTAAAGAAAATGCTGTAGACTGCAAGCAGCCTACAGCAAGACTATTTTAGTGAACCAATCTAGAAGTTTAAATACTTTTGTTCCAATTGTATAAAGGATTCCAGTTAGGCAAAGACATGAGCAGTTATTCCCAACTGTATAATATATATGCCTATTAAAAACTCTAAGAATAGAACACTGCATTTAAAACAGTCCTTAGTCTTAACAGGCAAACCTACACAGAAAAGTGAAAATTGCAACAGTGTTTTGATTAAGTCATTTTATGAGGTGAACAAAACAATAACAGAATATTCTTTGGCAGATCCACCTAAAACACCTTCATTATCCACCTGCAGCTTATGTGATTTATTCCAAACACAGGAAAAAAAAAAATCACCAATGAAAGAGACCTCAGAGTGCTGTAACAGCACGTGTCTATGCAAAACCATATTCTCTTCTGAAGAACTCAAAATACTTTTGATCTTTTGAATATTGCCTGAACATATTTCTTCAGCTGTTCAGGACTCCTAAAGCAATGTTTGCAAGTTAATAACCTTATTGCCCAGGACCAGAGCATCCCACAAGGAGTCGATACTTGAGCTGTTCTGATTTAGTGCTGTTTGTTAGGTATTTTCCTGCCTCTGTAATGCTGTGATTTCCCACTGGGAAGCATGTCTAAGGACAGGGGCCTGCCCTTCACTTTGCAGCAGGCTGTCCTCGGCGAGGGTGGTTTGTTCCACAGGCCAAGCATGCGAGGCCAATGGGCCGCTCTGGGCTCGCAGCCCGAGGCTCCGGAGCCAAGGGAGAGGCAGAGCTGGGTCACGGCAGCTGGGCTGCTGCCGCTGAAACTGCAGCAATAGCCCCTGCAAAAAAGTGCCGCCCACTGCACCGCAGCCAGACACAGGGATTAAAAAAAAAAAAGCTGTCATTTTATGTCATATTAGTTTATTTTTAGTGCTGCTAAATAAGCTGCCTAAGGACAGCGTGGCGTGATGCTTCCTGGCATGAGAGATGCTGCCTCCATGGAAAGCACTCGCAGATGTTTCAGCACAGCAGTTTTCGCAGAATCCCAGGCTGCCCGAGGTTGGCAGGGGCCTCTGGAGATCATCCAGTCCAGCCCCCTGCAGGGACACCCAGAGCACGGGGCACAGGGTTGTGTTCTGGTGGTGTCTGAACATCTCCAAGGACGGAGACTCCACAGCCTTCCAGGACAACCTGCTCCAGCCAGTCACCCCCCAGTCACAGAGTCTCCCTCGTGCTCAGAGGGAGCTGCCTGGGCGCCAGTCTGTGGCTGTTCCTTCTTGTCCTCTCCCTGGGCTCCGCTAAGAGGAGTCTGTATAAGACTAATGTGTTGGTTTTAATTTGTCAATAATGTGTCATTACATTAATAATAAATTCTTGATCTGGCTTAAGCCAAGCCTCTTTTTATTTATGGAATTAAACTCTTGTCTTCCTTAGAGAACTCAGGGATAAAGTGGTGTTTTTCAGAACAAGTTCAGGTTAATCTAAGCAGCGTTCATTTCTGTATAACCAGCCCTGCTGCCCTATATTGCACAGTATGAAAATTCTTAGCGAAAGGACAACCCAGTAAGCTAGCCAAGTGTGCAGGCATCCAATAAACCTTCACAAAATAGCTCTGTTGTCTCAAAGGAAATCACTTTTTGGACCCTTTCACCACCCTAACAAACCAACTGATTTCAGCAGTTAGCTAATCAGTCCAAGGCACCGATCATGGCTGAGATCCTGGCAGCTCTGGAACAGATTTATTAATGATTATGGCCAGGTGAAATTGCTGACGGATGATGGCTTTTTATTGTTACCTGACAATACATGCAAAGTCTTTAATTGGATAAATGTAGTTAACAAGCTGACCCTGCCATCTGCTGTCATTTCTGCTGCGGCTTCCGTGTTCTAGGGCCTGCTCCAGGTATCCTTGGTCCCTCGCTTTTCTTCCAGCTCTGTGTGGAATACCAATCCCTCTAATGAGCCACTCTTGCTGGAGAGCTGTCATTCAAGCTGTGTCTGATTTCACGTAGCACAGCTCCTGCAAACATCCCTCATCCCTTGCAAGACAGCCCATGATGCTTTCAAGAAAAAAAAGACCACTGAAGCAGAAAAGCCTCGCTGGCAGGATCTAAAAACCCTCAAATCCGCCCGCTTCTCAAGCTCAATAAATGCAGGGTTGTTTTGTTTTGGTTTTCTTTTTTCCCCCAGACCACAGGAACAGCAAGACCGTAAATCTAAAAGAACAAAATAAATGGCATTTTTATTTTCGAATCTGACATTTCAGCTGTTCCTGTTCTCCCCAGTGCTGACGCTCTCCGTAGCTCACAGCGGCTCGTCAGCACTGCCGAGCGCACAGGAGGGCAGAGCGGTACCGTAAAACTGGCCGTTCTTGCGGTGCGTGGGGCCGGGGCCGCAGCCGGGAGCCGCCTGGCCCCGTTTGGGGAGTGCGCGATGGGGAGCCCTGTTCCTCTCGGCGTTTGCTCCTCCTTGCTGCTGGCGGCGCAGCCGGGAGCCGCCTGGCCCCGTTTGGGGAGTGCGCGATGGGGAGCCCTGTTCCTCTCGGCGTTTGCTCCTCCTTGCCGCTGACGCCCCTGCCCTGGCCACGCTGCGCAGGGGGCCTGGGCAGGGCCGCAGCTCCCCCGCGTGGAGCGCGGAGAGCGGCTGGCGCAGCCGCGCGCTGAGGCGGGAGGCCGTTCCCAGCATGGGAATCCTTCCTCTGGCCAATCCCTCCGGTGTTTACAGGATACTCCAAACAAATCGGGCCTTTGTGCCCTGTGCGAGCCTGCCCCGCCGCGGTGCGCGCCCCCAGCCAGGCTCGCCCGCGGCGCCAGGGCAGCCGGGTGGCGCTTCAGGCACAGCCCTCGCAGCGGGGCCCGCCCGAGCCTGCTCTAGCATTAGGAAGCTGGTTTTGATCGATATTTCAACACTCCAGCAAACTCTCAGTTTAGAAGTGAACCTCACCCTTGGTCAATTTGGCATCAAGGATCAGTCAGAGCCCTTTTTTAACTCCGTGCTCCCTGCCTGCATGTTCAAAGCCATTTCTTACTCTTTGGTTTCGTTTATCATCATGCAGCTCAGGTTTTAAAGCAATAAAAATGCTACAGAATTATGTTTTTCGAGGCTCTGACAACACAGACTGTAGTTCTGAGACACGGGACCAGGAGGGCAAAGTGCAGCTGTAGGGAAGCTCTCCCGGCACACGAGGCACCTGCCCGGCAAGCGCCGTCTTTGCTGTGCTTCATGGCCTAAGGACAGTGTGCACGGTAATATCTGCTGCTGCATCTAAGGCACTGCCTGCAAATAAAAAGCTGAAGAGCTTTTGTGGTTTTTTTTTCATTACAAACGTGTGTTGCCATCAGCGTTAAGCTGTTTTATTTTCTTCAGATGGGACTACAAGGCAATAGGTAGCAGCTGCTTTCACCCAGCTCCTCTTGGACACAAGCCAGTTTCTAACAAAGTCCATATGAATCTCTGCATTCGTTTCGGTGGGTGCTGTATCATATCCTGGGGTTGCTGCAGTGCTGTCCTCGCGCAGAAGCCCAGCAGCAGCCTGGCCGCCTCTCACGGTGCCCCTGCAGCGAGCCCTCTTCGCCCGACAGACCACCAAGAGGAGACTGGCACGGGCCGCCCTCAAAGAGCCTGCGCAGCTGGTGCCGGGGAGCTCCTGCCTTTGGCTCTACCCAAGGGCAGTCATGGCATAAGGGCTCATCTTTCCAAGACTCACAGCCCATGAGTGACTCAACAGTCTAAGACCCAGGGCAACCGTCTCTCAAGTCATCCTAGGTATCAACTGTAGATTCAGTACTGTTCCTTCTACAGAAACTGCTCCCTTCTCCTTGCCCTATGCCCAGCTCCACTCCTTAAAAAACATTTTATATCTGCAACACACTTCCTGCAAAAGGAGGAGGAATGAAGGGAAGGGGAGGAAAGCCCAGGGAATGCTAAGATTGCGCTCACTCTGTGGTGAAGCTCGGTCTCTGCAGGCCCTTCCCCGCTGTCACTGAGTGGCTCCGAGCCCGTCCCCAGCCGCGGCTGTGCCGGCGCGCTCGGCTCCTGCAGCCCTCGTCGCCGCGGCGGAGGCGGCGTGCACTGCGTCGCCCTTGGCGGGGCGGCTCTAGAGCACTTCCCACAGCGCACGCAGAGTGGAGCCTTGCCCAGGGCCCTTCCTCTGAAAAGCAAGAGGAAACACTTCAAGGGAAGTCCGGGAGGCCAAGGCAAACTAGCAGCAGCACCGTTCCTTCGCAGAACACCCGGAACGTAGCTCATGGCTCTGCAAAGTAACTCCTAAACAAACAGAACCAACTGAGATGCACTAGTGGATCTCGCACTAAGAGTAAAGCAATGATGTAAAACACACTTGAGTATATAATAAACATTTCAATAGTTTATAAGTTGTATCAGAGCAGCCATTTCTTCTGAAACTTGGACAAGGATTTCCTCCCTAAAAGACTGTCATGCTCATTGCCAAATGCAATGCGCACACTGGGGCAGAAGATCACCAGAGAAAAACTGTGAAGCAAAACTAGAGAAATATTTTAATAATTCGCAGCACTTAGGGACTTCGAAACGCTTTCCCTTTACAATTCATGGCAAAGAGAGTGCTCTCTCAGTCAACCTTCCCCAGTAAGCCATAGCAAAATGGAAAGAAAAAAGAAAACATCACTTTGGGAGAGTCACTCCATCCTGGTGCTTAGTGCCAAGCTGAGGAATGCAGTTCTCAGCCTTTCATATCCTTTTTTTACTATCCCAATTTTTACTTGTTTAATCACAGGATTTTTTGTTAACGTTAACCAAAGCAACCAATCATTCTGTTCTTCTCTGTGTGAAAGACTTGTGAAAAGCTGAAACGGTGCAGAGAGGACTAAGTTAAATTAAGCACAGAAATCATGCCCGCAGCCTCTTCTCTAGCCCAGTCTGGCGGGGTCTGGTTGGAGGCCTAGAGGCCGAGCCCTCCGCTGGGGAAGCTCCGTTCACTGCAGTCGGACAGCTCTGCCCTGCCGCGACTGAGCGCGCACGGAGGCTCCGCCAGGCCCGCAGGACACTCAGCGACCGGCCGCGCTCGGCTCCGCCAGCCCCTCACGCTGCTGCGCGCTGCTCTGCTGCACCTCACCAACCACCTCGCTTTCAAAATAAGGTGCCTTTTTAGCACTTCAGGCACAAATTCCTACCTGTCAGTATCCCTCTGCCTTGTTGCTGCGCTTTTGGTAGACTCTAGCAGAGTGTTTGTAAATGAGAACAGCGAGGCAGGACAGCAAGGCGCCGTCTTCACACTGGAGAAGATTTCCCTGGAGCTACTCCCTGCCCATGCGAACAAGGCACAGAGGCACTACCTCAAAACCTTGATTATCTTTATTTGAAAGACTTTACCTTCGTGCTTCTTTAAAAACAAAGCCTGTTCACACTGGTGTGACTTAAGGTTTCATGATAACTGAGTTCGCTCATGTTACAGGCGCATTAGCCTGAAGGGGTCTGGGTTGCACTATTTAAAGGCATCCCACCCATCCCAGCATCACAGATGAATTATTCACTACTATTACGCCTATGTGGGCTAACATTCGAGCTAGTATAAAAGCAAGTAAGTTGTTCTCCTAGGTGCCCTTCCACAGGCTTCTGAATTACTGTCATCTAGAAAGAGATAAAACTACATTTATGAGTAGTGCATAAAATTCAAATGAGACCTTTATTTACATTAGCTTTTCAAGCTTTTCTGTAATTTTCTGCAAGATACAAAAGAAAAAGAGTTCATACTACATTTTTATAGGGAATCAAGTTATCAAGTTGAAAAGTTAATCGACAAAATCAATTTGTCAAAACTGGCTAAGCAGAAAATGTGTCAGCTCAGTTTTAGAGCACTCTGTCAATTTTATACTGTCTGCTGGCGTTCAGATCATATTCCTGATGTCTCGGTTATAAAAACAGAGAGCTCATGCAGGTTAATTTGCAGTACTCTCACAGCAAATTTTACATTCTTCACTTGATCAGAAGAGCAGGTCAATACCCTCCACATTTGTCTCACAAACCAATTAGGGATTCAAGTAGAGAGAAAACTAGATCCAGAAGGAGACTTTTATCAGAAAGAAAATTACATTTAGCAAGACAAGGAGACAGAATTTTAATTCCATGGCAACCTGCTTTATATCTCTCATTCTGTAGAAAACAAGTTGTACTGTAAAGATTAATCAAGTCATTTTATTCGATATTAACATTATGCAGCAACCAATATGAGTGTCTGGGTAAACAGAAACTTCATGAAATGTTTTGCTGCAAAGCTGACTTCAGTAATACAGGCAAATGATAAATTTGACAATTCTGCTCACTGCCAGAAATAAAAAAAAATGGCTTCAGGAGCAAATAACACTGATTCATACTGTGCTCAAGCACTAGTCAACAAAATCTATTAAACTACACAGGGGGGAAAGAAAATCAAAGCAGCTTTGTTATCTTACTTGTGACACCTTATTTAAATCTCAGGCATTACCTCTTTATATCAGCATAAATATGTAGCCTTCTACACCTTTTATGATGTGGTTACAGACACAAGAATGTTATAGTTGAAAACAAGAGCTAGTTCAAGGAATTTCAGACTTTGAAATCAGCAAGATACAAAGCTAAAATTCATACGATCCTTTTCAAGTTATGAATACTTTCACTAAAACATAAATATTTTAACATATATTAATTTTTTTCTGACATTCAAAATTGTAAAGTCAATATGGCAGAATTATTGTTAAAAGCAGATATTTACAAATATTCTTTTTTTCCATACATAAAGTATTTGGCATAATTATAACAATCTTACTGCATACACAACTGTTTGCTTCTTTTTCACATAATGGTACACTCCTTATTAAAATTTACCAATTATGTACAAAAATACTTGAACATTTATTATAGAAAACCTCTATAACCACCATCAGCAGCTTGTAACTGCTGAAGGTTTAATTGAGAGAATATAAAAAGTGGTCACTTTCTTCCAGTTAAACTATCAACAGATCAAACACAGTTAAAATCAACATGAACTTCCCAACAAAAGAGGGAGGATATTTTTAACAGCATGATTTTAAATGTAGTTCATACATCTGTTTTCGAGCGAGTGTTAAACAGTGAGTAAGAGGAGGAATACAAAAAATACATACAGAAGGTGCTTTTTTTTTTCCCCATGTTCCTACAGCTTGGTGTTAGTTTTCCAGAGCTCTTTAGATGCTAATTGCTAAAATACAACTTAATCCCAAACACCATTCTCCTGCAGTAAAGATGATGATGATGATGTTAAGTTAAAAACCAAATCCAAAATCCCACTCTACTTGTACATAATGTTGAAAGAGCTCTGCAGAATTTTTGCTAGTTTTTTTTTTCAGGATTGTTAATGACTTTTGCAATTTGCTTTTAAAATTCATTGTTAAATAGCCAGCAGTTCATATTTCTTAAATTTGTTCATCTAGTATTGCCCTCGTACTAGTCAGTACTGATTCCAGTACACAGATTAAATGAACACATTCATTTGCACCTATATATTACACAATTGTAGGGTGAAATTCAGGAACAGCAGAGAACCACTACTAGTAAACTGCTGGAAAATAACTGGAAGAATAAAAATAAATTGCACCTAAAAAAGAAAAGGATGCATCAGGTACAGTAATACACTAATAGTGTAAAAGCCTTATCAAGATTCACCAGAAAGGCGCTCTATGCTGAATGAAAAGCAGGTATTTTTTATTCATAAAAATACTATGAACCAAGTGTTTGTTTTGTAAACTCCAAACCACATTCTTGTCACACTTCTCTGCACTATAACTTGCATTATATCTCCGTTCTTCACAGACACCTGAAATGATTAACCTGTTCACCGGATAAGAGAGACGACTTCCAGCCTACTTGCAGAAACACCCTAGTCTACGGACTACTTTGTTACAAAGCGTGCATTTATTCTAGCAATAAAGATCCAGTCAGTATATTCTGCATTTTGTAAGAAGCAGTCAGCTAACTCACGTGAGAGCTGTAGGGTTTTAGGTTTAATTTATCTTTAAATAAAAATAAGGTACAAATAAAAGTGTATATCAGTATTCATCACCATGAAATTAAGAAAACTCTCTCATTCGTGCTTCCTATAGTATCTGGCAACCTAAATTAGTAACTTCTTTTAAAAATGTGCAACATAATATTAATAAGCATTGAAAAATTACTTAAAAGAAAATGTTGGTAAAATATTAAAGTGCCTAACTAAATGTGTTTTACCATCCTTAAAAAATATTATTTCTCAAACGGTAAGGAAGTCGCTGCCGTTAAATACAAAAGAGGCTTCTCACAACTGAGACACCTTCCGCGGCAGCGGCCTGGGCCTCGGCACCTGCTCAGTCCTGCGGCCGCCGCTCTCCAGGTTGTTGGGGCGGCCGAGCTGCGGCTTGGGCGGCAGCGCCGGCGGCTCCGCGGCCGCGGGGATGGAGAGGCTGTGAGGTAGCGGCACGGGGCGCTTCAGCGTCCGCTCGTAGACGCTGTAGGGCGGCGGCGTTTTGCTCTCCTTCCTCACGGGCTCCTCAGCGGCGCTGTGGTTGGGCACGGCGCCCGCCGGCTCGCTGCCTTGGCTCTCGAAGCCCGACGTTTCCGACGTGCTGCAGCGGCTGAGCGAGGAGATGCCGCTGCTGTAGCTGCCCGACAGCGCCGGGGAGTGGGATACGAGCCCCGAGGAGTGATATTCGACGGGAGACGGAGTGAACGACTGCACGGAGCCCTGCCCGGGGGAAAGCGCATCAGCAGGAGGCACCCAGAGCAGGGACCTGAGCATTAGCATTTCTTTGCCTCACGCTAAAAATACGTTTGCACGGATACTGAAGCGGTTGATAAATATAAACCATGATACATATATATAAATCTATTTTTAATTAAAATCTCAGTTTTAATTAAGATCTAATTAAGACCAATAGAAAGCTTCTTTCTAGAGTACCTAAGCATACCTTAAACAGTTCTTCGTGCCACTAACTTATTTAAATGGAAGCAAAACTCTATTTAAAGGTTATCTCCCCGTTGTCGTACTCCAGGAAAATCCGTGAGTGTTTTCTAGGAGGAGCAGCGCACCTCAGCGTCCCCAGCTCTCCACACGGAAAACGGCCGCCAAGCCGCGCGCGTAGCCGGGAGCGCCCTGCCCCCTAACGCCAGAACAAGGCACTCGCACCGCATCCAGTGCTTCGACACTGCCGCTCTCCTTCAAAAATCATTTCCCACGTTTTCCTCACAATTTTAGCGCACAGGCTGGCAGCAAAGGTGCGTTTGGGCAGCGGCACCGCTTCCACGTGTGGCATGCACCAGTGCCGGAGGCGAGGTGCAGAGCGGGTGCCTCTGCGGGAGCCTGGCCTCGGCTCTGCTCGTGCGTACGGGCATGAAGTGGCGACAGAAGGAGCACAGGAGGGAAGGAATTCCCTGCTGCTGCAGGTGGCATTTGGAAGCCTATCTATCTCCTCTGCCCTCTCTCCCACCATCTCTCTGTGGGTTTCTGGACATGCTGCGCAAGATGCAAAGCGGCATCAGACTGGGGGTCAAGGTAAGTGGCCCAATCTGCCACACCAGGAGCCTTGCAGGTCTCTGTGGGGTGGCCAGGGAGAGAGCTGAGGGTCCAAGCAGCACCGAGAGTGCCAACAGAGAATGGGAAGCCCTGCCTGAAAGTGCCGGGAGTCCTGTTCCAGTGAAGCTGGTCTGCTGAAAACTGCTAGATTAGGAAAAAAGCTGAAAGTTTTGCAGCATGGCCAATTTTGCATAAAACAGAGTCAATCTAGACACAAGGGATGGAGAAATCACATCTTACAGGCATTCTCCCGGCCCCATTACACTAGCTGTTTCTCAGCTGCTCAGCTTCAGTGAGAGCGAGCCATGGAGCAAAGGGCAGGGAGAGGAGGAGAAGGGCACAGGGACACGACTGCACGGACTTTGTTCTGTTGAACAAAGAATTATCCATGTAGGACTGCATCCACAGCACACTCAAAGCAATGGAAAGATTTTAATTTACATCAGTGGGTTTTGTGTTCGGGTGGTTTCTCTGGCAGTGAGTAACAGTTGGAACAAAGGGTAAAAATTGCTGTCTGAGGCTAGGGAAAAGCACAGCAAATTCTCTTTAACTACCATTATGTGTCGCAGATGTTTTGTACATAGTGGGAGTCCTGCTCCACTACTTGCTTCAGGTTCTGTTTCAGGAAGCTGCTGCTCAGTCTCATCCACGCAAACTTCTGGGGTCAAAGTTTTCAAATAAATGATGTAATTGGTTCAGGTTCCAAGAACACTTGGCGCTTGATCCCAGGAGCTATAGACAGGATTTAGGAGCTTTGCTTCTCTCATTCGAAACAAGAGCAAATATGTGTAAATCCTGCCTGTTTGAATTCAGGGGCTGAGCAGGGATAAGCACTTAGTCCCTGACAGCCATACAGACTGCTTGCAGCAGTCATGATTAACAGTCCAGACACCAAAAGAGTCTGGAAACTCAAAGGATGCTCAAAGTGAGATCCAACAACCCTCCAAAATATTCTGTGCCAGCACCCCTTTCCCAAGTAGGCTCTGTGGCAATATACAGGTTGGCTGGAAAAATGCTTTAATTCCATGCAGATCTTCAGAGGAAAATGTTAGGACAAGCTTGAAATGGCCCCAAGGATCATCAGCACCAAGTCAATTCAGGAACATGGGAAAACCTGCTCGATTTTGTATCTCGCTGCTCTGAAGGGCTCCCTGTGAATCAGTTGGTGCAAGAGCAGGACTGAGCTCAGGCCCAGGATGCTGCGAGGGGGCACGGGGAGTTCAGAGGACCCAGAGCAGGACAGTCCCCTCGGCCCTAGATCCAGAAGGAGACTCAGGGGGCCGGCATTGGGACCAGGGGGCGGCCGCACGGGAAACTGCAGGCTCATGGGATGACCAAGGGGAAGAGAGAGGCTGCAGACTTGTGATTAGGGACCTCCAGGGCAAAGGAGGCACCCTGGAGCCTTGCTTTGCTCCTCCAGGGCTTTTCTGGAATGCACAAGCTCTGGAATCCTGCCTCCCATGCTGCAAGATGACTCACGCTGCCTGCTCAAGCTTTCCAACCAAGAGACTGTTGAGCAACAAGCAGGTACCAACACCTTTACCCTGCTCAGTTTAGCACCACTACTCAAAGGAGGCCTGCACAGCTAGGATCCCCTGCTGCCAGGGTGCCTGCCAGAGAGAACAAGTGCTTACTCCAGGCCTGTGCTTAATGTAGCTTACCTGTGCTTTATGTACGCTGCATACTGCTTCCACCTGCCTACACAACCTCCCCAGATTGCTCTGCAGAGGCACAAATACAAAAATGACTAAAGCAGGGATAACCACCTAACATCCCTGTTAAAACAGCTCTGGATGTTGAGGGGCGAGAGGAATGGGCTGTGCACCCCCTTTCCTTCATTAGCATCTCTTTTTGCCACTCCTGGCGACTCTAGGGTGGATGGACCACTTGGCATTTCCTAAGTTTAATTCTTGTGCTCCCTTCTTTCCACCGACTCAGATGGGCTTGATTATCCACGTGGGTGAGAAGCCTAATTTTAAGAAGTTGAAGATCCTAAAGATCAAAATCTGTTTCTTGGCTGCAGTTTTGAAACTCTTCAATCTGCAATTGTTATGGCTACTTTTGTGAATTGATTACATAGGCATATGATGACAATAATAAAAAATAAAAATCCCACACAACATATCAAATATATACAATCCACCCCACAACATGAACAAGGGAGATTCACTGCAGTAAGACAGTACCTTCATTGGAGATCTGCCAGCAGGAGAAGGGGAAATGGAGGCTATATGTCTTGCTGGTGATGCTGTAAAGTCAGAAAGATTTCAGTGCACTCTTCACATTAAGGTTCTCACTAAATCATAGAGATCATTCTACACCCAGCATTATCCCTGGCTCCCTCTATGTAGTTGATCAATGGCTCTAAAGGTTTTAAAGATTTTGTTTTATTTTGTTTTCAAGGCTATCTTCTAGAACCAATACACCATAAGACATTTCTGTATCCATCTTCTCTGACATATTTTGTATCACTGTAAAGTGCTTTATATCCTATCAATTGCTAACAGGATTCAAAAAGGTCAGTATCATACCCTTTCCCTTTCTTTTTTTTTTCTTTTTCTAAGAAATATATCCTGTACTTATATGTCAAACAAGAAAAAAAAAACACAATAAAGGTACTTACACCAAATGTTTCCAGGTGTAACAAAACCTCTAGACATGCTGTAAATATGCCCTGACATACTCTAGTGCATAATGCTAAACACAAAGCAACTTCATTCTCTTAAGAACAATTGTATTTATATTACTACTTAAGCAGCCTTTCCTTTAAACAGAAATTACTCTTTTGAAGGCACACTGGTTAAAGTAAGAGCACTCATGCCCATCCATGACTGCTGTGCATTCACTGCCCAGTAAGATTCCTTTTATCTAATTTCTGACTGCCACCCCATAATCATTGTAAGATCACAAGATTAAATTCCATCATCCTTTCTAGTGCCAACACAAACTGCTAGAAACTAGTCATTAAATGAAGAGGCAAAGTATTGGAAACAGAATGCTACAGATATCATTAATGATATGAAAATACCCACAGTTCTACAGCCTTCTATGTAGGTAATCAAATAATAAATTAACCTTTAGCTTCTTGGGCAGGTTAATCAGAGTGGAAAGAACCAAAGCTCTCATGTTTTTTTTTTTTTTTTAAGCTTGCACTTAGCCNTTTTTTTTTCTTTTTTTTTTAAGCTTGCACTTAGTCTGAAACCTCCACATACTCACCAGTCTGTGCAGGTCTCGGTGGCACGGGGGGAGATATGAGTTTTCCACTTTCTGATGTGTTCCTGGCTTCTTTCCCACTGTCCAGGCTCCAGCTGCTGGGAGTGGTGTTCACAGCTGGAAAAGAATGAAAGTAGAAATCCAGTGCTCCTAGCTCTCAGTTTCAAACTCTCTGACCTGCCTTTATCCATGAGCTTACAAATATGCAGAGTGAAAATGTCAAGCAACTTAACAGCATGCCTGAAAAGCTCTCCCGATCACAGCAGCACTTGAAAGGCTCTTCAGCACTGTCCGTCAACCTCCTGGCTTGCCCAACTTCCACATCTGGCCCACCGACCAGGCCAGATTCGGACCCTTACTGGCAGCAGCAACTGAAATAGCACTCAGGTGCATCCTAAATCCAGCCATGAAGGCAAATAAGCTTGAAACTGATTATATTAACAGGCTTATCTTTCCAGCAAACTCCTATTTAAAGGTGTCTAGGCAGAAGGGAACAGACTATTCATGAACAATTTCCATTAAATCATTCTGCACATGCAAGGTGCTAGAAAGAGTCGCACGATTTCAACCACCATCCCTATGAAAATTCCCAGTATTAACAGTCTTTTGTTGCTGCACAGGCAATGAGCTCAGAATTGAAAAACTAAGTAGAAGGAAGGGCACAAAATGGAGGGGAGGATGAAAAGGGAAAAAGAATATTGGAGAAAATTAAAACTTAGAAATTCCTGAGGACTAAGACAGCTTGTATACCTTGTTTGTGTCCATCATCAGGAATCTATACTTGAACATGTAGATTGACTAGCACTTTCACATGTATAAAATTGTCCACTGATATCTGCCTTACTTTTGGCAAATTCCAGAACTTCCCATTAGGCCTGGAATAGCTCCCATAATAGAACCAGAACATTTTGTATTATCACAAAACCCTGGTGTCCACAGGAAGGCAGATGGAAAGACAAAAAGTTTAACACAGACAGAACAAAAGCTAACTTAAAACGTGCATTTTTTCTTATACATGCCCCATAAGCAACTATTTCTAAGAACAGAACAAAAACCGAGCAGTGAAGATTGTCTTAAAACCCTCACTCTCCCATAAGGTTCAAAGTGCTTTCAGGGACTAACAGGAGCCTGTACCGTGCTATAGCAGTTTGCTTCTTGTGTGCCTCCTCCACGGCAGCGAGGAGCCCGTGCTCACTTGCAAGACAGAGTGAAAAGCCAAGCTCTGTTGCTGACTGCCAAGTGATGCCCCCAATAACTGCTGTTGTAGCAACACTAATGGCTCTCAAAAGCACCCAAATCCCACTGTACTAGCTCATACCAGACACTTAACGCAAGAAGTACGGTACAAATAGTATTTGTGCTACATTGTTATGGTATAATTGTACATTATTTGATTTCGTGAACAGCACACCAAGTACCAATTCTATTTTATAGTAGATCACTTTGCCTTTTTATTGCCAAAATATGCTAAATAGTGTTTGCTTTTTACTCTAGGCTGTCACCTAGTAGTGTGGTTTTACCCTCATCCTACAAATGATTTGGCACTAGGCCTAAGTCGTACAAATTCCCAAACCTTTGACAAGACATTTTTTTCTTTTAAGCTATCCAAGCACTCAGTTCTTCCAATGTTTAAGCCTCCAAAAGCGACTACTTTATTTTAACTATTCTCTAATGCTCTTGGCTGCACAGAACAGTGGAAAAGTTTTGACTTCCATGTTAAATTATTTCACATGTTTCTCAGCCATGTGAAAAATTCCACACTTGAGTTTCCATGAAACCTTGAAAGCAAATAGATATATTTTATATATATATATTTCTTGAAATATTTGTTTCAATACATCTGTTTTATCATATCCTTTATCCAGGTTGCAACACAGGGCAGCACATAATGAAAGGAGCAGACTGGAAAACGTTACTGGTCTGAAGCAACAGTTGTGCCAACAATACTGGATTTCCCCTTTTGTAAAATTATAACCAGTATATTTTAAGGAAAATTAATAGGTTTTCATTTAGTCTGAGGGGAAAAAAAATCTTTCCCCTTCTGAAGAGCAACTAAAAGTATGATGGCTTGTCTGCAGGTACTAAGAGGAACTGCAGGTACTATCGTCCCAACTCTACTGATTTCGTTAGCAACCTTCCCCTCAAGTCTCCCAAAGTTTATCATCTCCAGGATTCATCTCCCTTCCCAAGTCCTCCTGTTTCCTCAGGCAGACAGGGAAAGGATCCTTCCCACAGGCAGCAGCTGCAACCCGCTGCTCCTGGGGTCACCAAGAGGCTTCCTGCAAACCAGACCCTTTTGAATGGCCATTCGAACAGGTACTCCTTTCTCTCCTGCCTTTCTGGTGAAGTCTTTAAAAATTTAGAGATGAGAAGTACTTTTGGACTTGGTGTTTTCCAGTAGTATCATACATGAATTATGTTTTCATCGATTTCAAGACTGGTAAAGCGCAGCATGTCTACTCACCCTTGTCAGGGCCAGACAAGTTGGAATCGCTTCGAGGCAGCGCACCATCTCCAATGTGATTAAACAGCATTCTCTGGAAATCGAAAACAGCAGGGCTTATGCATGACTACAGTTGTATTTCAGGGGCCTTTGAGAAAACTGTTACATTTTTGTTATTAACCACCCTCCTCTCCTCCCCCACATCTAATTTGAGGTAGTGATAAACCTCACCTGAAAATAAATATTTTAATAAAATATCCATATATAAATAGTGAGTAGACTAATTTTCTGAAAACAGTACATCCTGGAATTATTGGGAGGATTATTGTATACTGAATCCTTGCAACTTCTTGCTCCCTGAAAGATAAAACAATGCCCATTTCTGGAGTGAAATTTGACTGGGCTCACTTGACAGAATCCTCATCAAAGGAGAGATTTGCAAGAATTTCCATGTAGAATCAGGATTTGTGCAATGTGTAACTTTTGAAAATATCAAGTTACAGCCATTACCTTAGAAAATTCGAGTTTTTCTCAGCTCTGACTGTTCTTGGCAGTAGCCTTAGAAGATAACAAAGGGTGACAACCTTAATTAAAGGGCAGTTATTGTGAGCCTAATGTGTGGCTATCCCAGGTTAAAATGAGGAATAAATACTTGGCCAATTCAACTTGACTCAAAAACATCTGGTAGGGCAACGCCTTGTCTTACTCTAAGCAACACTACATTTGCCTGTCTGTGCTGTCCTGCAGTCGCACTGGATCAGGTAACACCTGTTTTCCCGGATTTACCATAAAACAAGGTTGGTGTAAACAGTATGTACATGCTAATGCGTTAGAAAATACAACCACATGCTCATGCCTGGGCTGGATCAAACGTTCACTGTATAGTGAACAGCAGCGTACTGGGTGATGGTTGGCAAGTTTAAAACCACTGTTTGACTGAAGTCTGTTTTTTTGTTGTGAAGGTAAAGAGCGGCGGCTGAGAAAGCTACTCAGAATGGTGGAGATAAAGATGCAGGAGCTGCATGAAATACAGAGAAATGAAGACATACTGAAGCAAAGAAATATAAAGCCAGATGGAAGAACAAGAACAATCACAGAATGTTTAATGAGGAGCATAAACCTCCAAAACTGTGAAAGCCAAAAAACTCAATTAGGAAAAAGAATGGAGCAAAAACTAATGAGGCTTTTTAGCCAGTCAACAACAACAGGCATTCACCCTCAGCGTATGGGAAAGAGCTAGAGAGACACGGTACAGTTGCTCAGCCTGAGATCAAAAAGCAAGCACAAAAAGATGTTGTCCAATTGCAGCTGTACACATATAACCTTGAGCAGCAATTTCAAAGAGGGGACCAGGTGCAGCAGTGCTGTGGTCTGGGTTCTACGCAGCCCTTCGAACTTCTTTAAATGAGGTAGCTATGGCCTGAAAGGACTTGATGGGACTTGAAGTGCAGGAATTTCCCTCTGCAGCTCATGCTTCCAGGTTGAAAACAATTGTGAAACATTCATTCATTAAGCCATAACAAAGACATTCAGAAATGGATGCCCTTTTCTCATTAGCACTGTATGGAGCTCCAGCCAGACTGTGAAAGATAACTCTTGTTAGAATAAAAATAGAAAGGGCAAAGAACAGTTTGAGCACCTAAATTCTAGTGAGAGTTGCAGGTATCACTAAGACTTCCTTACTACCTTACTATTCTCCAGAGGACATTGTTTGTTTGTTTGTTTTCTTCTTCTATCTTGCTCATAAGGCAGATAATCAGATTTTTCTCTTTGATCACCGTCATTGCTGCCAGGGAACAGAGCACTTCAGGAGGAAATTGTGTCTTTCCTGGAAAGATTTATCCTCATTTATGGTTATGAGGGCAAAAAGAAATTGCCAAACCTTCTCACTTTTGAAACATACTACTTTGTAGGAGAAAGTTAATTTTCTACTTACCCTCTCTTGGGACACTGAGGGTAGAGACAGATTGGGAGATTTTGCTGCCAGGCGAGTCTCTGAGAGACCGGAGACTGGGCCTACGGGCTCCTCAGCCTCCCTTATGGGATCTCTGGTAGAGTGGGGGAGAGAAGTCGCATTCCACTTGGCAAAGCAAGAGTTTGCAGTCTGGGAGCAAAAATGGGACAATTTTTCTTTGCGGCAAGCTGTAAAACCGCTTTATACAATGAACATCTCCTATTCTCTCTTCTCTGATGGTTTGGCTCTCCTACCACTGAGAAAGTGCCCCATATCAGTAAGTAGTTCCTGAGAACTGCTATTACAGTCTGGTCTTTAATATTAGTTCTTTGGCCCTCAGGCATGAAGACTTATACAGAAAAGAAGAAAAAAATAAATCAAGAATCAACTCAATAACTGAAGAAACATGAGACAGAAATACCTTTAAAAAGAAAGCAACAAATTGTTTCTAAAACAAAGGATCCTGAATTACTAAGTGGTATTTTATCAGAGGCCAAACTTATGGGGAAAATGAGTTGGAGTTGAAAAGAGGGCCCAACCAGTACTACTTGTGTTTACCTCTTTCTGCTTCAGCAAGAGCTACACTGCATGATGGAATGGACTAAAACAGCAGTTATATTACTGGAAAGCACCACAGAAATGTAGGCCCATTAGGAAGAAGAGATGAAGTTAGGATTCAAAACTGGCAGCCTCATCAAACTTATTTTGCATTTCAAATAATTCAAAGGATAGAGATTTTATACATGGGCTTATGCAGTGGTATTTTTAAGGTAAGAACTCAACTCCTTTCTTCCAGGGTAACAAAAACATCAGCCTTCCTTCTGAAATCACATTGAAAAACAGAAATTGCCACGTATCTTGCATTACTATCTGACTGTAGACTTAGACATTTCAGGAGAAGTTAAAGGGTAGGTCAACATGCACAACCACTGCAATGCCAGCTTTCCCATCTTCTTTCTTGCCTAGATTAAACACCACACCGATATTTCAGGGAAGACTATGTGATAGGCCTTCTGTGTTCCTCACTTCAATGAATAAATATCAAACACTTCAATGAATAAGTATCAAAACTAGATTATAACCTAGACAAAGCAAGCAGAAATATGATATATTTAAAGTTCTGTGCATTCTATTCATGTTCCTTTCTGTGGTTGTTAAATATTTAACAGAGAAGGTACTTATCAATAGGTATTTCCCTTAAATATGCTTATCACCTTTCCTATTTCCCTGACAGTATGTGTAGTATTGAATGTTTCAAGGCACACCAAGCCAAAATTAACAGCAGCGAGCAAACATTGAGTCTGCTCAGAGTTCAACGTGCTCCTTTCCATTAACTATGGGATTTAAGAGGCCTTCCAGCAAGCTTCCTACCTGCGAGGCTTCAGAAGGAGTTGGGTAGATGGCACTGCAGGGCCTCTCCCTGGGGGACAGGCAGGAGTTCTCTCGGGAATGTTTGTGTTTGTCAGACAACAGAGGTGAGGCTGCAAGAGAAGTTTAGTGGGCAATTAAATTTACACAGTGAAATTCAGACATTTCAGTTGTGTAAAGAAGTTTATAGAAAACATTTGCCTACTGCCAATGTATCTATCACATTCTTCAAATAATTAGTTGAATTTGATGTTCTACCAGTAATAGTGTGCAGAAATTTAGAGATTCAGCTCTAAACAAGCTTTCAAGTACCATTTATTCTGGTTTAGCAAAGAAGACAAGCACTGACCTCTGGCACTGGATGGAGCAGAGCTGGTCACGTTGGGTGAAGCAGAGTGAGTAGAACTCAGACTTGAGGTAGACGGACTAGGCTGCACACAGAAGAGATGCTGCTGTTACCATATCACACATACCAGTTTGGAAAAAATAGATTTCTACTACGTGCTTCACTAAAACAAGGAATTTGCGATTTGTTAGACTAATATATTTGTATCTCAAAGTAGCAAAATAGCATAAGAAGCATTAATGTATCTACACATATCTACACATAAACACTAAGCATAACATCAATTAAACAGGAGTATAATAAATATATTAAAATAATTACATCACAACTGTGACAACTGGGAAAAAAAAGAAAAGGCTAAGTGATGACGTTGCACCAAATTGCATTGCTTATTACTTTTGTCATAAATTCACAGTCTCAGTTTGGAAGAAATAGTTACAAAGAAAGCTTTTCTTTGTAAGGAAGGGAGGGAGGTGAATTCCTAGTCTGCGGGGGCTTTTAGACTTCTAACTGGAATAATAAACAGAAGTATTAACTTAGCAAAAAGTTTTGTAATAAACACTCATTTTAGCTTGTTTTCAGTGAAGAATGATAATTTGTACCTGCATGTTAAAAACTTCGTCAGAGCTTTCCGATTGCCCAGTGATATTGCTGACTTCAGCGGAGGCTTGGGAGGACAGCGAGGAGGATGAATACCGATTGACAGCGGGGTAACTCAAGGGACTGTCATAGGAATAATGAAAGAGAAAATAGCTCACGGCAGTTGCCAGTCATGATTTATTAATCAGGTATGGCAAGAAAACAGCACATTTAATAAACTCCATAATTTAATTTGGATTTGTAAGTGGAGGGGGAAGACACTGACTATATGTATCATTTACTCATTCCTGAAGACAGTTCAGGCTCACCAGGAAGCACACACACAACCATTGTTTTTGGGTCATCTCCCACAGGTGACAAAACCTATCAATATCTAGCAATTTAACTTGCCTGCGTCGAGGTATTACCCTGGCACCATCAGGGCTCATAGAAACAGGTACTGAATTTCGGCATACACGAGGGCTTCCATTTGGGAAATGAATGGGGCTGGCTTGTACACAGGCGGAAAATTCCTGAAAAACAGTAAAAAGAAGATTAATTAAAATGAACATAACATCATAAAGCCCTTTGTGAGACCCAGATGCCCATTTGAATAGGTGTATCTGTGTTTTAAATCAGGTTCACCATAAGTTTAAAAAAAATAATAGTTTTTAGACCAATGATACTTCCCTGATGATGCTTTGTAATACTGTAAGACCACCAAGACGTAATGTGGACAAACAACCAAAAGATGTCACTGTTTGCTGCGTAGGGAAAATAACTGCCTGGGCTGCAGAAAACTCTCCCAGCCCATCAGTGCACCTGTTCATGTACCTGTATTCCCAAACTTGACTTCATCACAAAGAACTGATCCACTAGTTTTTTGTGTAACGGTCTCATATCCTGAGGCACAAACTTTTCATGCACTGCGAGGCCGAATTCCAGAATCTGAGCCTACACAGGAGACAGGAGAAAAGACAGGGAAAAAATATGTGATTTGTTCTCTTTATAGTTTCATTTTTTGACCAATTAATGATTATGACATTAATCAAAACAAAACAAAAAATCCCATACATATTAAAACCACCATTTAAATGCCTGAAAAATCTGTGACCAACCTACGCCTAACACTAAAACCAATGACACAGGCAAGGATTATGCTTTTCCCTCTTCTACTACTTGATTTTCTGAAGGACATAGCCCATTTCAATTCAACTCTAATACAGAAACCATTATGGATCCTGTAGTAGAAATCTGGCTAAATGCTAACTGTACAAACTAGTAGCAGTAAGCCCCAAATTTTCTATGAAATCATAAATTACATAAAACAAAATATGAGTACAATACACACATGCCAGAGACTTTGGAATATATTTTCAAAGATGTCCATTGGTCCCTGTTGTATTTCATTTCTACAGTGACTTCATAAAGAGATGATTTTATGTATATCCTCATTGTTAGGCCCAATAGGTTTCAGAATAACATTGCTGAAACTTGTCATTTGCTAAAAATCAGATCCTGCACAAATTTGGTCATACACACACACTTAAAATATTGAATTGGTTAAGTGATGAGTCAGATAAAGCTGAATTTAAAAAACAAAATAGTTGCACTGTGTTGTAATATCTTTGGATGAGAACATGTAGCTGATACTTTGAATCAGATTTTCAGTGGGCATCTATCTGCATAATATCACTGCCTTTAGGTACATGTTTGAATCCCCACAGTAATCCCGACCCTTTTGAATGTTTAGTAGTTTCTATTCCGTGATTTGTGCGTACCAGACAGTGTTTAACTGATATTGCCTGCAATCCAAATTTTATCATGGAAAGTTATAATCCCATTTTTAACTTGCAAGTGTTAGTGGGATGAGCTATAGTTTGAAAAACTGAAATTAAGGTGTAAATTACCATACATTACATAAGCGAAAGAGAAATCAGGTAACCCACTATGATTTAAACTTGCAGGTGATCTGTCCCTTCGGCTGATCTGACCAAAAGCTATCAGAACACTGATGAAAAAAATCAAATTTTACCTTGCCAAAAAAGAATATTCTAACCAGAGTACCTAGTACATAGCATAGAGTTTGAAAATTCAGCACACTGCATAGAACAAAGACAGGTAAATGTCTTTTAATAAATACTGAAATATTTCAGCACAACTATTTGGTCAAAATAAGTTATTTCATCGTTTCCGGTTGGAGACACTTGACAATTGGTGCAGGTAGACTTTCTAGATGTAAACAACCATATTTCTGGTTGCATCATCAGTTATCTCGCTTCCTTTTGAGCTACTGTTGATTTGAGTAGTTGTGTTCTTCCCATTCTTTTCTGTAGCACCTGCCCTGTAACTGAATGACATTGTTCTTGTCTCTGTGGCCTGACATTTCCTGGGTGGAGGGGAGAAAAGCCTTCCACTTTGAGTTTTCCCAGAGTAAAATTTAAAATGTTCTCCTTTAATTTCCACTTCTTGGTTTGAAAGAGTCTTTTACCCGAAGCAGCTGACTACTTCCAATTTAGTCTTTTAGCTTGTTACTTAACCAAACCAATCCTTGGAGGCCCTTTATATTCTTACTGTTTTGGTGAAACACAGGAAAATGAAAACCAAATAAAAATATACTGGATTTAATGCATTAAAAACATTCCTAGGACCTTTATTTCACCTAGGTCCATCAAAATCTATGCAGTTCATTTATTTTTCATTTCTATTTTATTTAGCAAATTCTACAGGAAATGTTCAAAATGTAATGAAAACGGTAAACAGAAAAAATTAAAACAACACAAAAATTATATAAAACATAGAACTCAACTGTACATCACTTGATTTCTAACAATTGTTGCTGGTATATGTAAGCATTAAAAAATTTCTACTGCATTAAGATGTGGGGTTTTTTTTTTTTTTGCTTTTTTTTTTAATTATGTTAAACATTTTGGTAAAAATAATGTATATTTTATAGTAGCTGGTAAAATACACTGTACAAGGAGTTGTCACCATAAGGCAAAACCTTGCTTCCTGATCAACCTTTAGTTTATATCAGTTTGAAGTTACTATCAAGTACGATGAAAAGGAACAAGTAGAATATAAACAGGTTTCCAGCTTATAAAGGAAGTTACTGCCTATCTGGAATAGCAAAGAACACTGGCGAATTATCCTTTCAGGTTTTGTATTTTATTTTGAGCCACGTCAGCTGGAGCTAGGACAGCTAATCAGGGCACCTACTCAGTCTTTTTTCCCCCCCAACTCTACCTGCTCAAGCATCAGCTCTCTCAAGCGCGTGATCTTCTCTCCATCTTCTGGATGGTTCAAGACGTATTCTTTGATAAAGAATGCCTACGCAGGAAACAATAACATTATATAAATCACATAAAGTGAGTTAAAATACATCATACCATTTTTAAATGCTATTTTCAAAACAAAAGCACCTACTACTTTCTACTGCAGCAGAAGATATTAAAATATGTAAAATAATTATTCACCTCCACCCTGTTGGAGAGTACAGGCAACTAAAGTGGAATCATTCTTGAAGAGGAATTCACCAATAGTTTAACATCCAGGACAGATCCTGAATCCAATCTGGAAACTTGCAAATCAGAGATGAAACAACTCAAAGGTCACCCAAATGAAAAACTTCATCTCTGTTAACTGTAGTATAGGCATTTCAATAATTATATAGATTTTTCCTGCCTTTTCCTATTAGAGGCTCCATTATCCTTTAGTTTATACTAGATACAAGGACATCTTAAGAAATGTTTGTAATTTTAAGCTACTGTATTAGAATTGTAACAGTATCTTCTTATTTACCGTTAACATAAACAATGCTTTAAATAATTCTTAATGACACTTCTTTCAAAAAGTCACACATTCCAGGAGTGTCCATGAGCACACATGTCTTTCCATCTCGTCTCCAATGCTCAAAATGTATCACCCATAACATCCTGGGGCATTTTACCCTCCAGCAATGGCCTGGATACAGCAACCCCCTTTTTGTTCATGGCCACATCTTTCTTACCCTGCAAGAACAGTTACAGCATTTCTTGATTTGATTTTGTGAAGACAACTCCAGACCTTCTCAGACTGCATTTGTCACAAAAGTGCTCTTGCAGAAAGCTACTTGTACTTAGCCATCATTTTACATTCATACAGCTGAGGGGGTAACACTGGTTACTTTGTGTTGTATTTTCCATTTGCCTTAGTGTTTCTCTCAATCACCTCTTACAAGATCCTTCATCCATTTTCACCCACTACATCTTTGCCACACGTAATCACTGGTAAATAAGGGGTAGGAGTGGATCTAAGTATATCATGATTCAGCTCCCAACATTGCGGTAGAAAGACACTTATTTCATCTAGTCCTTTCACTTTAGATCAACAGGCTTACAAGACTTCATGTTCAGAGCTAAGGAGGAGCCCTCTGATATTTCACTCTAAAATCCCAAATCCCAAACTTCTGCCAACTGATACCTTTTTCCTCTACAAGCTTAGCGTTCTTTCAGTACCAAGCAGGTGGCACACCAGTAGTTTTCAGCCGAGAATTATACAGATCTGTAATATGACTCAGAATGCAATATCTAACTTTAAACAAAATCTACTGTATTTTAGAAAAAAAAAGAAAATTACAATTTGACTAAATCCACTAATATTCTTAGAACTTGTGGTTTCCACTAATTAAACTTGAAAGTATCTTGACTCCTGTAGCAGATGTAAAAAGGCTTAAAGAAGTATATTCTGTAGCAGAAATGACAGTGGCAGGGACACTTATGGGCACAAAGCATGATTCCTGCTTTTCCAGCAGTGTTCAGATAAAGCCACTGGCTCAACCTATTGCCATTTTTAGCATACACATAGGTACTGCATGATAACCATCAGGTCTCTAGAGCTTCTTGGGATCTGCTCTTGTACTGAAACCAGAAGACACAGCTGACTTATTACCTGCAATATCAGCAAAAGGGATGGATAGCTGGAGATGGTTGCTTTTTATTCAAGTGGGGGGGGTGGGAGCGGGGGGAAAAGGCAGAAAAAAAGAAAAAGAAAAAAGGAGGACTCAAGAAGGCAGTAGTTGTCCAAAAAATGTGTTTGCTGAGTGTTACAGATTAAGTTGAGAAGCTATGGGAAGGAAAGGAGGATATCACTAGAGTCATGGTCAGAGCACAAGCTCCAAGACTGATGGAGTTCTCAGCTTTGTACAGGAGAGAAGGCTAAAGCAAGTGAAACAGAGGGGGAAAGAGAAGCACTTGCAGAGAAAAGGAACACATGGCAGGAAGAAAGGAGATAAGAGAACTCTCTCTTTCAGGAGACTGAAAAGGGGACATGCAAAGAGAATGAAGGTGAAATAGAAAAAAAAATAAAAAAGATAACTCAGCTATCGGTATGAATTTGATGCTTACCGCACAGAATAGGACATAAATCTATCTAGCCAAAAACACACAAATGCAAGAGGAACAGGAGGGAAATAAAAGAACTTTAAAAAGAGATTCAGAATTGCAGCAGAACGAGAGGAACACGCGACAACCTTGGATTGACTCATGAAGGGCAGAGCGCTATGCAGAGACACCGAGTGAGGCCCAAGGATACTGAGACATGGGTAATTCCGGGCAGACCCAGTGCTGACCTGACCACACTGCCCCAGGGAGGCCTTTAGGGTGCCCTCCTGCACAAAGTCACTTTGCTGCTCTTGTGTAAAGGTAGCCGGGAAACATTAAACACGTCAGAGCTCTGCCCAAGTCCCACAGTTTTCATATTACTGCTGTATTGCCGACAGAGACCATAACACCACGGTAGACTCAATGTTCTGTAGTTTAATTTAGATGCAGTTTTATCAAATTTAACACTGTAGAGCAAATACGGAATCTTGCAATGAATTTTAACTTAGGGACATTGAACAAAACATTATTCAATCTGACTTAAATTTCAATGGAAAAGAAACAACCAGGCTCAAGGATAGCAAGCTGGGCTAGAAAAAAATGCTCTTTTCTTTTTACTGTATCAAAATTACTTTATGGAAACACAGCACCCCAAATATGCGAGCTATTTTTAGAGTGATTCAACAATTACAATAATCAGAAACAACTTTTTAGCACAAGCTTAGCATTGAGGATGAAGACTAGATATTTCTTAATTATATGCATTAATTCTTGCTAGACTTTTCCAGGAAAGACCTTTTCTCAAAAAACTTGGAGAGGAAAGAAACAAAAGGAAGATTTATAAAAATGATTCTATGAGATAACTCCTTTATGTTAAGAATAAAATCTCCTAGAATGTCAGCACACGATAGGCAATGGCTGTTTAGTCAGAGAGATCTTCTGGCCTAAAAAGAAACTGAAGAAATGTTAAAATAAAAAGGAAGCAGGGAAGGGAAAATAAAGGTAATTGTAATTATGTTATAATATTTCATAGAAAGAAATAAATCATTGTCCACTAAAGATAAAGGAAATCATCAATATGCTTCTCACTTGAGTAATATTATAAAATTTGTGGTGGAACAGCTGTAATAATAAAGATAAACATATTTAACATGAGCTCACACAAAACTGCAGTAAAGGAAATAATGTGTCATTATGAATATTACTGATGTAGTAGCATGTCCTCAAGCCACATAGCATATTCTGAACAAAGAAAGAATGAGAGACTTTAAAATAGATTTTAATAAATGCATTCTAAATAATCTTCTTACCTCTTGGTATCTAGCAACTCCACCATTAACTGCTGCATCAATTACTCCATTTAGACACATTGTGAGCGGGTTAATATTTTGCATCTGTCGAGTTTGACATTGACTAATCAGTGTCCTCAGCTGCTGGTTCTTATTTTCTAAGACTTCAATAGCATTCTCAAGAGGACTCATTTCTACCTGAAAGGGGGATAAGAAGCATTGCAAACATGTTTAATCTTCAGTTAGATTACTAGATTTGTTAAAGGCAGTTTTATTGATTTTTTAATAAGAAAGCAAGATTATACTAGGTTCTAGGATATTAGGGCAGAAAATATTTTTTCACTTGGGCTACAGTCTAAAACATCAGAAAATAGATTTTATCACATAATCTAATTAGTCTTATCATATAATCAGAAATGATCAGAAAAAAGAAATGACCTCCCTTTCCTTCTAGATTATCTGACCTTGAGAGATTGCTTAGCCCCTATGGCAGACTACTCTATAGCAGAATATAGAATACTGTATAGCAGAACACTACTACAGTTTAGTCAGGAAGCAGAATAGTATGTTGTATTCCTGGGCTCAAAACTTGACCAATTATTGAGAGCTCACTATCTAATGAACTCTAGGAATACTCCGCAGAGAACGTATTCAAGAGCTTTCTAAGGAAGTAACAAAAAGGAACAGGGGAAAATTACAACGTGTCAGCAGCAGATTGCTGTGTTGGGCCCCACTCTGGCAAGCTCCGCGTGGGCTGCTCTCTCCGGGCCCACGCCGGGAACCAGCAGAGCTCCAAGGCAAACATACAGATCCCTACACGGAGCTTATTATAGTAGCCAAGCTTGGAGAGGGCTTCCTTACTGAGAATATTGAAATATATGTTGAATTTAGAATATCTCTATGTTCTAATATTCTATGTATTCTATTCTAATATCTCTATGTATTAAATGTTAGAGTTCTTAAGTTTTAAGAAAGCGAATTGTTGGCAATAAGTGTTGTCTTTGGCCGCATTCTGACTGCACATTACGCTTCTCAACTTCTTATCTTCAGCTGTTTATATGAATCATAATGGTGTCTTCTTGATGCCATTTTTTTTCTAGTAATAAATCTTAGTCTTTCTCAGATAATATATGGAAAAGGAAGCGAATCAAAACACAATACTTATTTTGCAATCAATTCATTTCAAAGATCTTATACTCACTACTTCACGTTTTTCCACTTCAAACCAACGAGATATTCCAGGTAAACTCTGCACCAAGATCAAGGTGGTTCTCTCCACCCAGAGACTCTATAATACAAAAAAAAAATTTCCAAATTTATCTTTTAGGAGGAGAGGACTAAGTGCTTGCTGATATCTTAATTTATCTGTATAGTTTTCTTAATTATTCACAGATTTTTTGTGAATGCCTTTATTTAACTAACCACACACATACAAAAAACATCCAAATAGCTACAAAAATGTCTTTCCCAGAAGACATTCACTTTCTTTTACCTCTTACTTTCTAGGATTTACTTACTACTAAGCATTAAATTCTGCTATTTCTGCTGTCCTTTTTTAATATGATGTTATCCTATACTATATATTGTCCCCTCATCAACAAAGGTCACTCACAACTAAATCAGCTTTTCTTATTTGCATTCAGAGATAATAATAGAGAAGAGAGGGAGAGTTAAGAAACAGAAGAGCAGCTTAAGGGCAATGAGTGACCAGCTCTCCAGCATGAAGGTATTTTGACACTCCAAAAAGGAACAGCTGATAAACAGCTTACTTAAATGTAATAATATCAATCATTTTGCACTAGCAAGGAGGCCAACATTACCTCAAGTCAGGATAAAGTTTCACTCAATACACATTTTAGGTCTTATACAAATACATATGAGCTGTACAATTAAAAAAAAGCCTGCAGCTTTAATGGAAGGACAGCAGTGATTTAATTACTAATTACTGCTATTTTTTTTATATTTATCTTTTATTTTATAATAATAGTATCTATGGGATAATTAACTTTATATGTCTGAATACCAGGATATACAAAAGGTCTTTCAAACTGCACGTAATTAATGCGGAAAAATCTTTGATTATCTTCATGCACATACGTAGCAAGGTAGATGTTGACAGAATTTAAGTATATGTAGGGTATCAGAATTAGAACTATAAAATAAAAGAGTAAGATGAATTTTCAGTTTTATTAGGAGAAACATAAGTCATTCATGCATTAGGGAAGAATTATTGCTTTACTCTGAGATCAAGTCCAAGGTCTGAAGCAACTTGTGGTCTGGATCCCACAGCAACAGAACAGTATGCTGTAGTTCAGTCAAAACTGCCTCTCCCTCACTCCAGGGAGAGATAGTCTTGGACTATTGTATCTAAACCCCACATTACTTCCTCAGCAGTTTTGTGTTGGCTGCTTTAGCAATTTTTCTGAAGGCTCTTCTGCCCTCTCTAAGTTCTTCAGCCTTCCACAGACAGTTGCTGCAAAACCTAGCAGGTACATCTCCTGTCTTCACGTAGGAAAAGACCTTCCTGTCTCCTGTGTATTTTCCTTACTATTTTAATTACAATGAGAAGTAAAATAGTTAAGCCTGACCTATTTGTCACAAATTTGTTATACTCTACCTAGCTAAATAACTGTAAATGAATATAAATACAAATAAGTACAAATAAACCCTTAAGTCCAGCAGTTTAGGAAAGCATGTGGTGACCTTGAACTCGTTCTCCTTGTCCTTGGTGCCTTTGTGAAACGGCCTGTCATATCGGAATCTCCAAATATGATTCACTTTGTAGAAGCTCTTGATGTTATCTGGAATGCCATCTCTCTGCAGGACTTCCTGGTTTTCAGGAATTGGTGTCACTGCATAGATCTGCAAATCTACATGTAAAGAGTTAAGGCTACCCCACCTCATTCAAACTAGCAAAGCATATAGACTCCTGAGGCATGGCAGAATAAAAACCTCTTTAAGAAGAATCCATCGTTAAAAATCTCCTAGACTATTAATGGTTCAGGAAAGGA
This sequence comes from Crypturellus undulatus, assembly GCA_013389825.1. Taxonomy (NCBI): domain Eukaryota; kingdom Metazoa; phylum Chordata; class Aves; order Tinamiformes; family Tinamidae; genus Crypturellus; species Crypturellus undulatus. Next base: position 1,877,820 of record VWPW01014076.1, on the reverse strand, counting down.
AACTGGGAAAACAATTTTTGATGATCTAGGATTTTTTTGTATTGTTTGGTTGAAAAATGTGTATTTATTTTTGAAAAAAACTATTTAAATGGGATTGTACATGAAATAAAAGATTGAATGAAATATATTTTAGCAGTAAGAATGTTACACTAACATTATATTGTATTTTAGGAATTTGAACTATTGTAATTGATGTAACCCACTATTATCATAGCTGTCCATAGTTCTGCAAGTAATTTTGTTTAAAGTAAGAATCTTAATAATCTACCAGGGAATTTTTAAATAAAATGAACAATTACGTAAAAAAAATCCAAAACAAATAGAGTGTCTAGGACAAATGATAGGAAAATTCTGCCCTACCATGTATTTCAGCAGTGGCACATTGTGAGTGATACTGGCTATATATGAACCTAGGCTGTTTGAAAGCGGGAAAGGCAACCACAGAGCTTGGCTTTGTGATTATGTGGATACATTGTGCTTCTGCCTGAAAGATGGTCTCGTCGGGCTGATTAGCGTGTTGCATAGCAATGGCATGTGGGAACTCATTCAACATGCGCTGCTGGAAGGCCTCCAGCCTCTCGTAGTCATGTCCTCGGCAAACAAACTCCTTATTCTGGGTGGGGGGAAAAAAAAGAGACAGCAAGTTATCTGAAAATAATTGGGTGTCATTGAATAGATTCAAAGGCATGCACTTAAATAAAGACTTTCTGAGCAATTCTCATTAAAAAGGAAAAAGTAAGAGAAAAGACAAGGATGAAAACAAGAAATCCAAAAAAAGAAAAAATGGTCAGTTACAAGAAAAAGGAAATTCTATCATTTGAAATGTATTTCACTCAAAAATTTCTGGAAAAATCAAATGGTTATGCTTTTCTTTAATAAAATATGAAGAGAAAAAACAACTAATCATTTCAAAAAATACTTTTAAATATATTTATGTTAGAGAATTCTAGAAAGCCATTACTGATGGAACTGGCACAGGCTGCCCAGAGAGGTTGTGGAGTCTCCTTCTCTGGAGATCTTCAAGACCCGCTTGGATGCAGCCCTGTGCCACGTGCTCTAGGTGGCCCTGCGTGTGCAGGGGGGTTGGACTAGATGATCTCTAGAGGTCCCTTCCAACCTTAGGCATTCTGGGATTCTATGATTCTATGTCTTCTTTTTGAAGTACGTTTAGAAAGAAACAGCAGTTTTCCTTATAGTATCTTAACAACAGAGAGAAGTAGCATTGCACTCTGTGCACCTGGACTTTCATGGGAACAGCTCTAAGAATCCTATTATACAACTACAAAGCAGATTTTGCAAGCTTCCTTCCGCGAAAGTGGAACTGCTTCTGTAACAAGCACAAGTTCTTTAAAAGAATTATAAATTGCATTCCACAAAAAAAAAATTAGTCAGATTCAGTAAGTTTTGAGGTGATCTTTGTTTGTGCTGCAGACATAACTGTTCATTAGGAGTCCTATGTACTATGAACCTACTAGGAAAGTGTGTATTTCCTGAGGCATAAAGAGTGAAACACCTAGAAGTTGCTAAATAGTGCACTACCGTGCAGACTTTATCTACTACTTTTATTGCATCAGCTGACAAATTTTTAGGATCCTAAATATTAAATTCTTTCTAATCAACATTTTCCAATTGCTCATGGAATCAGAAAAATCACAATTTTTCCAACTGCTATACTGTTTATTCTACACAAAATTATGAAAAAAAAATGTGCCTATCATACTGATTTGGGGCATGATTTTGGATTGTCACAGAGGTGGAGACAAATAAGGCTATTTAGGCCTGCGCCATACAGACAGTACTCCTTCACCACTTCTTTGAATGACCTTTGGAAGAAGAGATTAGGATTATGATTAAAGGGGAGCTGGCTCAAGGGATAAGATAAGATCAGTTCTGCTCCCAAGATGATATTCAACACAGTGTATACTGTGCAAGCCTGTGGAAAAGCGGGACAGGGTAAGCAGGCACAATGACTTCAAGAGCATCTGAATAACTTGAGAGTCGAAGAGAGTGGCAGGGACAAATTATGGGATAATTCTGCCCTATGATTTATTTTAGCATATGCACACTGTGATTGAAACTGGCTATAGGTGTACCTACATTGCAACTAATTATTTTTCAAGAGTATTAATCTATTGCTTTTTAAAAAATTATTTTCAAGAGTAACCTCATGTATCTATCATTCATTTTACGTACACTGAATAATTGATGAAACTCTGGGTATTGATTTTTAAAAAAATTATTTTTAAAAATGGAACTTGGGAACCTTATTTGCTTGAATTTCTGGCTGTCCCATTGCTAAAGGGACAGCTGACTTCTGAGCAGCCACCAGCAGAACCAGAACAGGACAGGGGGAACAAGCTACCACTAAAAGATGGTGATTTAGTGTAGGTGCTGCATTTCTAGGACTAACATGAATCTTGTATTTAAGAAGTCTACACATTTTTTTCCATTATTCTTCCATTACTTATGAAAGCCACTTTCTCTTCCCACTCTGAAAACAGAATTAGATTTCATTAGTTACCACACTAAATTTCCCATTTCTCATCTAAGAAGAGCTTGTATATGGTAAAATCAAATTCTCAAATAGGCAGAACAATAACAAATGATAATATGAAGTGCAAAATTATTCCAACATGTTTAGCTTCAAATCACTTACTCTCAAGAAAAATGGAAACTTTTTCCCATAAAATCCAACTCTGAAGAACTCTGGTTCCAAACGCTGTTGATCCATAATTTTATCGTACAAAGAGGCTTCCATCATCTGGGTAAGATTGAGAAGAAATGCAAATAATTTTAAAACTTATTTTTACCTTAAGCTGTTACAGAAAGGAAGGTGTTTCAGCACACTGCTCCACACCACTGCAACTGCAGTGTATCTGAGTAACAGTAAGAAGCACAAGTCTCTAGTAGTTCAGCATAAACAATTATACCTACTACTGGCTTTAAAACTTGAAAATTGTAGTAGTAAAAACAACAGACACAACTTGAAATAGATGACCCAATAATCTGCTAATCATTCAAACACATGGCAGAAATATGGTAGTTTAGTAAGCAAAGCCAGACTTTGATGGAACCATATCCAAAGAGGGTTGTATATTCAGATCTCATAAGATGCCAATGAATATAAGTGTCTAATTTGTTCAAGTGCCTTTAGAAATCCCACAGCAGTTACTATGTAAAAGTTATTTTTGTTCAGTTCATTCTGTGTTTATTTCACTTAAAACACTGACACAAAGTAAAAGTCCAAGTCCCCTTTTTGTAGGGATGAATTTTCAGCAAAACATTCTCTGCTAATATTTTTGTACTAATGATAGGGGAAAAAAAACAGTCTTAGCCCTACAGCAGCTAATGCTGACAGCTCAGTAACTGCCAGGTTTGAATTGCAATGAGAAATCCTCCCCTTCCCTTTTGCTTTTCCACACATTTCCTTTGTAGAACAGATTAACAGCAGTGGCACGTTACGAGCAGAAAGATATTTACTACTTCAAACACATAATATGTTAAGTACAATTAATTAAACATCTATAAGCAAATTCTCTTTTCTTATTCACATGCTGACAGCCAGTTTGCTTGTGCTTATATGGCCCTGTCATTGAGAGATCTAAATATACCCGGAGTAAGCAGATCACTGACAGGGGGTACTGCTCTGTAGCTCTGTGCTGAGAACTTTGCATCGTGCTGTTAAGCAGCTCTGGATTAAGTACAGATCAGCCAGTACTCACAGCAAACATCCTCCATGCAGGAAAAAATACAATAAAGGCAGCTGTAATATTTAAAATTGAATTCATCAAACAGAGGCAAACACAAAAAGAGAAGGTTAGATTCTCTTTGAAATGCAATAACAGGAAGAAGAAACAAAACAGCAAAGCTTAGAGCTCTAAAAATGACAGAGAAAAAAGAAAGACGGTGTCAGAATTTTTTTTTTTAGAAGATTTTAAATAGAACACATTTTCATGTAATGAAGAGAGCAAAGATTCATAAAGTCATGCTTTGCTTGTTTGCAAATTGTTTCTTCACAATTATAATTGCAATGTAATTGTCTACATAAATGCAATTATAATTGCAAAAGCATGTCAGTGCTGCTAGGAAAGGATTGTGCAGAGCATGTTCCCTGGATAAACCAAAAAAATAAAAGAAAGTGAACTCATACACAAAATTCTTGCACAGGTGCATGCACACAGAATGGGTGCTGTACAGGACAAACACAGCAATACCATTTTCCATTTTTCTTCAAAAAGCTCAGACTATTTTTATAACCTTTGTGACAGAAACAAATACAAGTAAAAGAAAGGTTGGGAAGCCCAAACCTAAGGACTAAAACTTATTTTTCTAAGTAATATTTCGGAATCCAGATTAAAAAAAAAAAAAAGCAAGCTGTGGGACATCTGAATGATGACAAAGCACTCAGGTACGTTACCCTCATCTTGCTGAGGTTTCTGTAGTCATAGTAGCCCTCATATTGTTCAGCAATTTTCCTGCATAAAATAATGCCGTTTTCCCAGCACTGCAAGCAAGTCAATAAAAGGTGTTCAGTAACTTCACAGTGACTGTTCAGGAATTCATAATCTAAAGTCTCTTCTTTCTATACTGACAAAATATTTGCAGTATCTGAAAATACTTAAACATACTATCCACTAAACACATTGATAGCTGCTGATTAATGCTGATGCGTACCCTGAAGGATCAAAAATACATTTAGAGACCTAATAAATGATTCTCACAAAACAGGACTATCACTGCAAGATAGCTACTACAAGGCTGATGGTGCATATCTCCTTTGATACAACATACAAGATATATTCAATTTACCTTTAAATGTATTCTTAACATAACCTCAGTTTTCACAGAAACATTCTGATTGGAAAATATTTTATTGCACCATACAATTTAAAATCTATAAGGTAGTTTCTGACAAAACTAATGATAACATCAGTTTCATTACATTTATTAGGCATATATGACTCATCCTAGCTATACAAAATTGGAATGAATTGCTTGTTTATTGGCAAAGGGCATATAAAATTTTAGACTATGGGATAATTATTCCTGCTTAAATCAGAATTAGCATTCTCAGAGATGACAATGAACCCCCTGTAAATGTGACACTCCTTTCTCCCTGGCAAAAAAAAAAAAGATCCTTTTTAGAGATACTTCAGATTATTTAACAGATATAGATATAATCCTCATAAGGTACCTGAATTTTATCCCTCACTCAGTCAACTCTGTGAATTTGATAAGCTTCTTTCCTTATATAACTAATTTTCATCACCATTAAAATTGGGAGAATCTGTGCTATCTCTTGTCTAGGGTTTTGACACTTACAAAGAGCACTGCTACGTAAGTGCAAATTATTCTCAGATATAAGCGTACAATATTTGCAGGATAAAAAGAGGGGATTAGGAGGGGCCAACTACTTAGGTAGTAAGTAGTAGGTAGCGACTTAAGTCGCTAAGTACTTAAGTGACTGCTTAATCAGGCAGTGACAAACACTGCCCTAGTAAAGGAAAAAGAAAGCCACGACACTGTCCTAAAATTACTGAAGAGCCACTCTAGAGTTGACAAGACCGCTTTACCTTTCCCCTGTCAAAGTTTTGAATGATGGTCAGATGGAGATACTCCTTACGCTGCCACTCTGTCTGCATGGGATAGTTCAGGAATTCCCTCAGGGGCCGATCGGACCATTCCAACAGCTCGTCGTAGAGCAACAGCGTGTAGGCAGCCTCTGCAAGGCAAGTTGTGGCACGGGGCACATGACTATGAAACAAATAAAACTGCCAAATACAGTAAGTAGAAATGCGAATATTCATGAGGAGATGCACCTTTTTATTAGGTACTTGTTGTTCTTCAAGTATAAAATAGAGATGGCAGATCTGGTTTTGGATGGAGTTCCCCAGAATATTAGGAACATCATTAAAGAAATAGAGAAAGGAGGACAGAAGGGACTAGAGGATACAGTGCAAAATCATTTAGGGATGGCAGTGAAATAGACTCATGTCTGTGCTTAATAGATCCCACTCTTTCCAGAAATGAAACAAATTCCTCGCAACTGAGCCCTCACATTCTTCTACTATAGAAAATAACTGACAAGTACACGTGGAAAATTTCTCATCCTTTTGTTAGTTTTGGAAGGAATCAAACCTACCGCTGCTGACCAGTAAGAGAACACTGCAGTAATCTTTAGATCACATTTGGTAAGAATTATCTAGTTATATTTTTTTTAACTTAAGAATTCCTCCAAAATTGTACAATAAAACTAACATTAAAGGAACTTCTCCGCTGTAAAGTCAATCATCAGCCAGTGAAGGAATACTGGAATTAATACCAGTTGTGACAGCTCAAGCTGGCTCACGGCATGGCTGCATTTTATGGTCTTCCAAGTTAGTGACCACAGTCTGTTTCTCTGCTCACAGGACACTTTGCATGACTCAGTGCTAAGGATGGGCCACGCTCTGGAGACGAGTTGTGCTGGAGGAAGTTGCCTACTGGGCTTATTTTATTGAAGGTTTTGGAGGTTTCACACAAAGCAGAAGATAGGTATAATGTAGTAATTTAGCTTTCATGCTGAAGTGACTGCATTTTGCCCTAGGTAACAATATCCCACTCCTCACTCTGCCATATGAGCTCCTGTAAGTCCATTGCCTTAAATCAGAGTACAGAGGTTTTTCTAACTGTAAAAGTCTTTTTATGTGTCCAGTTTAAAAATCTGTGGATGAAAAATCACTGCTGTAGACAAAGTTTGTGGAGAATGTGTTCTGAACATAGTGCTATAAAATGCGAAGCAGGGTGCAAAATCAGCTCACAGCAAATAAAGTTATTTCAAAAAAATACTTTAAATCAAATCTCTGCATGCCTTTGGTAGACAAGCAAAGATGAATATTATGCAACTCAATCAGATGGGTTAGACTGATGGGAGGCAGAAAGGCAAGGGACTATATGATGTAAAGGAAAAATATCCAGAATGACGGCTCCGCTGGTGAGCACAGCACTATGCGAGTGCCAAATGAGAAAAAACAGCATCAGCTCACATAACTAAACCCTGAACTATGAAATACACATGCAAAGGAGAGAAGCTGAAGTTGTGCAGATAATCTTAAGTTTAGCATCACATAATTTTCAGACTCTGACTGGATAATGTCATAGCTTCAAGCTACAATTTTAGATTCAAAATCTGCATGTTTGCACATTAGTATTTCTTTCATTGAGTTAAATCATTCAATTCTTAGATCTGGAACATTTTCCTGTCATTTTCTTTGTCATTTCTTACATTTAAGGTTGTCAGAAAAGCATACGCAATGTAAATAAAACAAGAATGGCCAGAGTGGACAAAAGATCTCTCTGCCCAGCAGTAGCCAATCTAATAAATAACATAATGACATTGCTAGGAGAGGCAACTATTGGTTGTGCATCAAAAGAACATAAGGAGAGAAATAAAGTTGTCATGTGATGTGGGAAATTCAATTTATATAGAAAGATTCAAAAAATAGGCACTCCCAAGACTGTGTAACAAAAATATTATCCTTGCAACTTGCAGGTGACTCAGAGCATGCACAGGGAACTAGTATATAAGGACTATGTTTCATTCTCAAGAGAGTTAAAATTCATAGCTGTAACTGAGTGCTGCATGAAGCAAGATGCAAAGCTAGGTTTTATATTTAAAAAAAGCAGGCCATTTTTCACAAGAGAATTATTAGAAGCAGTCTGGTAAATCATAGCATGAAAAGAGAGAAAATAAAACTATTTTAAGGGCAAACTAGCTTTATCCCTAGGTTGAACCAATATAGTTCATGAAACATAGCTACATCATGCAGGAAGGCTGGTAAGGTAACAATTTTTTTTCCTGTCCCCAACTACTTGATATTGGTCAAATTTCTAAAAGTTTACTCTGTTATCATTGGTAAAACAGTGGTATTGATAAGGCAAGAGAAAGGACTACACGAATCTGTTTTTCTAGCAGAAAGACTGTCTCTATTCCTTTGCCATGGGTGAGAGCCAATCTTTCTTTAAGATTCTCATGGCAAAAAAATGCAAGTCATAGGATCTATCATGGCAAAGAATGGAAAAATCACACATGTTACTAATAAATACTCAAGAAATAATATCCTGGAGATAACATTTTGAGCAATTGTTTAAAATCAGAATGAATAGTAATAGATCTAAAACTAAGGCTCTCATCAATGCTGAAAGATAAACTAAGCTGTATTAGCAGCCAGTGTGAAAAGAGAGCTCAGCATTGCTCTGAAAGTTAGAAAGAACTGTTAAGTAAAATCAGGAAAGTTTCCAGTTCCTCCAGTTGTGACAGACAGTTGATAGTAAAACCCGTGTGACTCACTAAAGCCAGGTCATTTGAACAAATCAAAATCCTTTCTCTGGATTTCTCTAGTTTAGAGTTGACATCCATGGATAATAAAGGGAATGTGGGAATTCCAAGCACAGAATTTTTCTGTTATACTTTAGAAAAAGAAGGATATAAGGAAATTCCTTGTGGGCATTATCTACCGTAAGCCTAGCTACTACTGCGCACTAGTTAACAGATCTACTTCCAAGAAGGAAGGTATGTTGTAGGGATTCTGAACACAAGCAGTTGCATTTGTACTCACTAGGGAAAGGATGGAAGTATTACAAGGTCAGTTAAACATTTTGGCAACCACAAATTGTTTAATTTAAACAGACAGTGACTTTTATACACTTCAGCAAGTCTTGATAGCATGCAGTTACCCAAAAGAAGTGCACCCCATGCTCTGTGAAGAAAAGGCATGCACATTAGCATCTTATTTCTTCATTTAAGCAATAATACACCAAGTAGTACTCGACAATAGTAAAGTAGTATTTGACTGCAAATGGGGTGTGTCATGATTCAAAAAGACATCAAAGTGTTATATTGGTAAAGACTTCCAGGTTCTGTGTCTCATCATAAGAAACAAGGATCTTTCTTTTCTTTTTATTTAAATCTAAAAGTTTAGGTTCTGAAACAGTTTTGGAGAGGAAGCATACCAAGCAGTTAACTATCAGCACTGCAAAAAAGTATGTGGGCTCAAAGATTCCCAAGCTGACTCAAGAGCTTCCTTTAAACTGCATTCTTCCTGGTGACCATATGCCAGCCTTACTGCCAGCCTATAGCAGTAGTAGTCATTTACATTCAGCAAGTAGTAGAGACGTGGGGCTGAAGATGGGTGGGTGAGTGGGAGAGAGCCAGTGTGAGTGAGAAGCTGAGCAGGGAGATTCAGCTGTTGCCTCAGCCTGGATGTCCTTCACAGAGTTACAGCTTGCAGTTTTGCAAAAGAACATAGATCACAGTACAGTCCTATAGACTTTTAGTAGTTTGCATTCAATTACCTGTAAAGTTTTGTGCTTTCAAATGTAGGTCATAGAGCTTATGAATATAGCGAATATACATCTCTTCTTTGTTCAGTTCAGTCTTGTAAAAGTTCTGCAATAAAATTGAATTTAGTAATAAAACGTTGCAGACAATTTATGATAATGATTATATAATACATTAAATATACTATTGTAAAAATACATATACGTATTTGAAACCTTCACATGTACCAAGGCATTCCATGGAAGTCCAATGATAGCCACATTCAATTTTCTGTAGACCAGGCAACATGCTCTCCTGAATGTTCTTTTCTTGCCTTTTTTTTTTTTTTTTTTTTTGAATTCTCATAGGATGTAAGTGGGGGAACCTGACAGAACTAAAATCAGGTTGGTCTTTTTATGTACCTCCTTCGCCATCTAAAAATTATGCTCCCTAGCCTTACTGAGGCCAATTAACATCTTCTATATTGTCTTAAGATCTGACTTTTGAGTTCATATTTTAACAAAATATCTATTGTATGGTATGCTTACTCTTTCTTCTGTCATAGCTAAATGCCAGAAGGACTTTGGCAGCATTACAAAGAACTATTCAGCATTGCAAACAGCATAAATCTGAATGAAATATATGATTTCTTCAACCCTAATTGATGCTCATAAAAATAGTAATTGATGAAGTCATATTCAAGGCTACAGAGGAAAATTTCTAGAAGGGATTAAAGATTTCTGGATGTTTAACTGCTAATGTTCTTTGTATTAATTAAAAACTGGATACCATATTAACATCGTTAGTTCAAAACATTCATTAGGTATGTGCAGGCCTTATGCTGAAGTATGAAGAAGTTACAGGCAGAGGAATACAACTCTGTAGAGCTGTCAAGTGTTATCATCTCAGGATGGACATACAGCTAGTCCTCCAGCTGGCAATGCTATCTGTTGGAGATACCCTGCTTTGGCTCATAGAAATGTACAGGAAACACAAGCACTGTTCTTCCTTAGCAATTAACTGGTTTATGTTGTATTATACAGGTCATTTACTATCTGGGACTTTAGGCAAATAGCCAGAATGTTTCCCCTTTCAGAAAGCATTCTTACTCGCTCTCACTGTTTCCTAAATCGTGAGTTATAATCAGGGAGAAGACAGAGAAGCATTACGAAAGTATCATAATAAAACCACAAAATGAGAAATGTTATACTTTACTAGAAACAGTATTTTTATAATTGACTTAAATGACTATATCAATAGTTCTGGTACAGCGTGTCCTCTTCAGGCCACCATATGCCTTTGTAATCCAAGAATTTCTGTTTTCCTCCCACACTGCATACACGAGGAACTGCTGCTTCTATTTAGAGGAGAAAATGAAAGGGTATCTGCATATATGTTCATTTTTACCTGTCTGAAAATAGCATAATCTGCAATGCAGAAGTGTAGGAAATTGGGCTTAAAGATACAGGCAAATGCAGCACTAAAGGAGGCTTCATGGCTCTTCCCCGCTGGTACCTGTCTAAGCCTAAGCCAGACACCCCAGCTGGTTCTTCTTTGAAGCTCAGTTCTAACAAAGCCCAACTGGTCCGTAGGACAGAGCACAGCAAGGCCTTCTAGGCACAGCTCCGGAGCTCACCGTGTTAACAGAGTGCTAAAGGTTTGTTTTTCCAATAAACTATTTCAAGACATAAAGCATAACTGCTAATATAAGGAATGAACTCTCCAGAAGGGCAGATCCCTTGAAAAGTTGACTTTTATGAATGAGGAGTTTTTCCTAAGGAAACACAGCTGGAGAGTAGATATTCAAGCAGGCAATGCAAACATATTTTACCGAATTGTCATCATGTCATACAACAGTGCAAAGCACCAGAGAAATATCTCCACAGATTGATGTGATTTTAAGGTAACAGAACCGAAATATCAATTAAATGTCAAGCAACAATGAGAACCCAGAAAGTCTGATAGAAACTTCTTGATGAATTTCTAAAATTTACTGAATATTGTTTTTAATGTTTTTGTATAGTTCTGTGGTGACAAGAGTTCTCTCATTAGAAATGCAGTTAGGTGATTCTTATGCATAAGGAATTGATTCCATTAGACACCTCTACTCCAGCTTTTCCACAGAGCATTACTGATATGAAAGCAACCCCAAGTGATCCCAAGGATGAGGAAAGTAGGATTTTCTACTTTCTACCTTCATCTAAGTCACTGCTGTTACAGATAGGAAGCCTACAACTACATGGCTATGTGGTAAATAAATACCATTCCTATTTAGAGAGCACTCCTTTCTGAATGAAGAGATCTTTGATTTTGTTATATATAACTGCTACTTAGAAATGATAAAAAACTGTTTCACTGATGTTAAAAAAAAAAAAAAGGCAGAATTAAAAGTCAGCTTATTTTGATTTTTCCCATGGCTAAAAATACAGCTTTCTAAAAATCATCATCCTAAAAATTGAAACTTTTCAAGGTTAATGGAAATCAACAAGCTTGTCAGTAGAAACTGGGGTAGAACCAAATTACATCTTCTAAACAAAAATAAATTTTTGCACACATGGCTATGATGATGCTAATATTATAGGAGAAGCTCCTCAGTAGCTTTTCTGGCTCTTATATAAGGTACAGAATAGACAGACTACAATTTTCAGAAGGTACATGCATATCGTAAGAGCCAACCAGAACCAATTATTGAAGATGCCAGGAAAACAGAGAAACTGTGCATGTTTTGTGGCATGTTCAGAAAGGGAAAATGTTTGTTTAATGAACTCGGAGACTGATTAAGTTCGGAAGAAACTTTGGTGAAACTTCTCCAGTAAGGAGAGGCAAACTGGATAAAGGATTTTAAAGATTTCTCAGAGCCCAAGTATAAATTGCAAGGAGACACTACCTCCCTAGTGTATTTAGTCCTTCCTTAAAAAACTATCAGAGATCCTAGCTGCAACACTATTCTATCAGCTTCCACTCATGCTCTGTTGAGAAGCAGGTTCTCATCCAAATATACAGTGGTAAACTAGAGAATTCTCAGGTAGCAGCAAAAAGGGGAAGAAAAAGTATTATACAAACCAAAAGGCTAACAGTGCAGCCAATCTTTTTACCATCCACTTCTCCCATTTTCATGCAGTCCCTAAAACAGAAAGCAGTGAGAGTCAAAAGTTCCATAAAGAAAAGCATAAAGTTTATTCCCTTAACATGAAGAACATCACAAAAACAGAGGTACTTAATTCAGCAAGCTAACTGAAACAACTTTAAAGAACCTAGTTGTCTCAAACACTTTTATAGCAACTAGGTGCTATAAACACTTCTTTTTGTGTGTGAGATACTGGATTGACAGCCCTAAAGGCTGTAATCCCAATGATCTTCCAAGAGCAGCAACACTGCGAGGGGTCCAAAAGTTAAGAGTTCAGTCTCTCGATAAATAAAATAGCTCCTCTCTCAAATATATCAACTGTAGTGCCAGGTTTTACCACATGTCCCCCACAGGATGAGGGAAGAAATAACCCTTGAGCTCTAGAAAGTGCTACCACTGGCTGCGACAAGGACTACACTGAGGGTTCCACACAGACTTTACAAATGACAAAGAAAAATCACTTTAGTCTCTCATTCAGAAGAAACAGGTAGGTCTCTTCTTTCCCTCTTCTTTGTGTGTTACAGTCAGATGCCAGCTCCTCACCCAGGTGTCACATCTCGGTGTACATATCTTCTCTGCAGGATGACACTTGTACTAAGTATGACTGACACAGCAATAAGAGTTTTACTTATTCTGTAAGACAACTGTTAGGTGATTAACATCACTGTGACTTCAAACAGATTGGAATCACCAACCTACTATTTAAAATTCCTACACTTCTGTTAGGAAACCAAGTCAAGACACTGAATATTCATGCAATTGTTTTCCTCCAGCTTGCATTAACTTCCTGCCAACTAAGCAGCTGTGGTCAGAGATCCTGAGCACGTACAGCTGATCGGCCTGTGTGTAGTAGCCATTCGCATAAGATCAGCAGGTTTTTCTCCTAATATTTCAAAGATCACAACCCTGCTTACCAGGTGTGTGACACTCACCTGTAGTCCAGTAACCTTTCCATCAGGCGAGTCACGGTGGCGATCAATGAAACGCCACTTTCTCTCCATGTTTCCCGCTCAATTTTCTTCAGTAGACTGGAGAAAAAGAAAAAAAAAAACAGAACAATTTCACATTTATTTTTAACTGTCACTATGACAACCACTCCACTTTCACCAGTACCTTAATACCTTAGCAACAGTTACCTTCAACAGTTAGATTTTCCTTTACAAACACCCTCCCAAAGAAGCACAATTTGCAAATGATGTCTTACCTAGGATAAGGACCAAAAAGTGGAATTCTAGTCCAGGAAGCATTGACAAAACAAATTATTTTTATGTTAGCTGTATCAGGTTAAAATATATCAAATATTCCAAAGACGTAACAGAGCCCTTTATTAAAATTTATGTATTAATTTAATGGTGGTACCTCAGAAAACAGGGAGTTTGTAGATGTATTTAGAAAAGAATTTTTATCAATTCAAAATACCTTTTCAATGGGACCTCAAGCTTTTTAACCAAAGTATTTCCTCCTTAGCTCTACTATTTCAGCACCCATGAAATTTCAGAAAGGAAAAGGATTAAGAAGATAACTCCCCTCACACTTTCACTTATTATTTCCTTCACAGAACATACCATCATACGTGGTAAATTCTATTAGCTGTAGAACTAACGGAAATTCAGATTACAAGCTGAAGTGAAAATAAATTTTAAAATGGAATTGCAAATGGTGCTGGTAATAAATTATAGGTAATCTCTTTCCATTAAAGAATTTTCATTCTTTATGCTTATGTTTAGCAAATATTAATCATTTGGAATCATGTTTCCCACATTTCTTCTCTGCCAGAAAATGCATGTGAAAACATGTTCTGGTACTTTTACGCTTTGATGCAGGGCCTCAGAAGTATGACAGGCCCCAGGAGTTATTTTGGCAGCTTCCCTAAAAATCCATTCAGGTATGGTTTATTTAGTCTCTGAAAATTGCCATAGCTCCTTACATTCAACAGAGCTTTATGTTAATAAACCTTCTGCCTGCAGTGGGCAGCTGTCAGCTCCTTCCTCTCTACTGGGTATGTTCAGTCCTGTAAAACTCCTCTATAAAGCTCCAGCCCTGCTTGGCTCCATACGGCGGGTGTCATGCAACTCTCTGAACCTGTTGGACCCACATGAAGGAGGAAGCAGGGGGAACCACTGACTGATCTTCACTCTCTATTTTCATCACTGAGATCTTGGGCTCACTTCTCTATTTCAGGTGGCATCCAGGTGCGTCTCTCACATTTTCAAGGATGGAGTTCCTGTCATTGCTAGGAGAGCCAGATGAGGACCCCATCTTCACCTGAGGCTGAAGTATTAATCTAGCGTCTCTGCTTACCATACAGAATGCACAGGCTCACTTAATTTGCTTTTACCCCCTGACGTTCTTTTCAATGCAAGTTTTTGGACCTAACAAAGGGCTGAGACTGTTATATTATTAAGCACTGATTACTGCACTGTTTTTTCCTTTCTAATGTTTTTCAAGGCTGTGTTACACAGGGGTATTTCAAACTGAAGTCATCAAAATAATTACCTACAGTTCCCATAGAAAAGTGGCACAAGTCTGACTTCTCTCTTAAAACAGATGGGTTTCATCTGTCCTTGAATTATACAGATTCTTTTTGAAATACATCATCATATTCATTATAAACACACAATTTCTGCAGATGGGTGGTGTAGATATATCTAAAGTACTTATTTAAACTGACATCCACTTCTTCAGTTGAACAATTTTATGACCTGCATTCTGATGCCTGCATCCCCCTCTCTGTCAGACACCAGAGCACAGAGCAAAAGAGCTACCCAGATATACATCCTCTGGCTTCCTCAGGGCAATATGTAGACAGAATTGGAAAGAAATGACTGGCATCTGAGCTAAGCTTTCTTTCTCTCCACCACACTGTGTATGAATTTGTGCACACACTTTGTTTTACACCCCTGTGGGATCCCTTTTCCTACATCTATTTTCTTTCCAAACACAGCAGCTTCCCCAAAGCACACATGAACACTTCCTCCTTGTCTGTGCTGTGCCTGCTCGCTTCCATCACATGACTCCTGCTAGTCTCAGGGCCAAAAGCTCAGCCAAGATATCATGTCACACAAAGGACTAAGCAGGGTAAATGACACAGAGCAAAATGCATTAATGAAAGTGCCCAAAAGCTGGGCTATCCTCAAAGGTTTTTCTTCCTTTTTCAATTTTGGGTTCTTAAGAATAAGAGACTGGGGACCAAGAGAATTAGATCTGTCTTGGAAAGAGCTTCTGCTGTGCTCAGCACCATATCCAGGCAGCTAAACTGTGTAGTAAGTCCAACATGAATGGATATGCCAAAGCCATAGAGTTATTCAGACCACTGACTCACAAGCACTTATCCCTGGGGGGATCCATTTGGATTCCCTTCTGGAGGACAAAGTCCTTCAGATACCTCATCAGTGCCAGAGGCTCCCTCATCTGAGCAGATAAGGGAAAGTCAAACCACGTTGCAACTCAGAGATGAGTGAGGAGCTACCCAAACCCCACACAAATTTTCAGAAGGGCTCTGAAAGACTCAGTCCAGACAGCACCTGGGTAGCACTAAATTCAGTCAGGCAACTAGAAGAAAGAATCCCCCCCCAAAAAAAAACAAAAAAAATCCCCCAAAACCAAAAAAAAAAACCAAAAAAGCTGGGAAAGCAAGGGAGAGAGAGCTGTGACCATTCCTATGGCTGGAGAACTCAACCAAGGTAGGAGCCAGTTGTTAAGCACCTGCTCACCTTGAAAGTCAGCTCCAGTTTCCTAAGAGAGAAGCCTTGCTCCTAAAAGAGCAGCCAGCAGTCTGCCAGGCCAGGTCTGGTGCGGCAATACTGGGGCCACCTGCCCTTCAAATCTGAAATGACTTGTCTTATGCCAAACTCAAACACAACTACAGAAATAAAAAACTGCCAGCAACCATCTGTCTTCATTTCAAAGATCTTGCTCTATCCACCAGTTGTTTAATAGAATAAAATCACTCTTTTCCTCATGCTGATTAACTCAGAAATTCAGTCTCAGGGTTACAACGTAAGGATAAGCTGGGACATCCTTCACATCAGGTAGCAATTACCAGTAGCTCTTCCCCACCAGCGCGCTCTGCAGCTCTTCACTGGCCTCACACTCAGGTCTCCTGGGAAGACACGGACTCAGGAGCAGCAGCCAACAACCCTCCCTTTCTTTCACTGAGCTCCCCAGACTGTCCATCTGTTTTTAAGCATCTCCCTTCAACCACCCTGTGACACTCTGTAGCCCTCCATTTTACATTAGTATCTTCCCAAGATCTCATGCTGAGAGTTGTTACATACTGAGTGAAACCAAAGTTAAATTAAAAACTCATGATAAGTACGAATTCTTCCTAAGCTGGAAGCATATTGAGCAGTTATCTGAAATTTGCCAAAGAGTTTTGTTATAACTTCAGGTACATCAGGACTGAAATAAAAAGTACACTGACGCTAAGGTACTTTACAATTAAAATTAAAATGAAAGGTCTTCAGCCTTTTAAAGCTAATTCAACAACCTAAAAAAAAAAGAGAACTATATTTCACACTATGCTTTCTCATAGAATTACTAGTTATTTCAAACAGTGATTGCCATTCTAATCTGTTTTTTATTTTTCTTTTTTGCACATGGCAAGGCATCTAGACTTCATAATTTTACAATTATAACTTCTGTCTTCATGATTTAATTTTGAAGATAGAATACTATAATTTTGAAAATTTCTAACCACTTTTGTTTCCATAAGTGATAAATGTTTAGAAATTCTTTTTTTTTCCACTTAATACATCTACTGATTATTATGTATTTGTCATTCGCAAACACTGTGATCTGAATGCAGCTATTTAACAACTACAACACAATTTTTAAATACCAGGGAATGGTTAAGAAGCCATATAACCAGGAAAAAAAATCAAGTGTTTAGTAATATTAAATAATACACAGGGCTGGAGCCCTGAGGAGGAGTAATGTATCTTTCGTTATATGCACTAGAGACAAATTAAATCTTCCACATAGCTGGAACTGAGTTCAGAGGAACAACAAAGGAGACGGAGGTCAATAGTTATACTGGATCTGCACTCTGTGACAGTCATTTACTTTGATCAGTGGCATCAATTATGGGCAACCTTAGGCACTTCACTATTGCTGGCTTTTGCTATTTGATTTCAGTGAGATTTCAGTTATTAAAATACAGTATAGGCTTAATAATTTATAAAATAAAACAATAAGAAATAATCTCACCAGAATAAATAAAATTGTATATATCAATCAAGGTATCAACAAGTGACCTCACACAGAGGAGGTGAATTTCTGTTGACAATGTAAAATCTCTTACTGAATAGCTGTTTAGTAAATTCTCATGCCATATTTTTAAAATACAAGATTTGTTCTCTGTCTGCACCCTGTGCAACTATGAAACGTCTTTCTCTATTTTAAAATTAGTAGGTGGAAAAAGCGGTATTTTTGTGATATATTTAGCCTTTCCCAGTTAAAACTGCATGTAAGAAGCACACTCAGAACTTACAGATGCAGAACCTTGCAATATTCTTATTCCTCAGATTTTCAGAAAAAAAGGACAAAAAGAGACTCACAATTGTTTTAAGAATTACCTCTCTACATTGACATCAGCATCTAATACCCCTAACTGAATCCAACAATTTAATGAAAAATAAACATATTACTCACATACTGTTGAAGAGCTCTCTGTACGTTTCATCACCTTTACCTTCTGACATTAGGCTGTCCAGTTTGTCAATCAGTTTTGCTTCCACCTGCAACATATACGTGTATAAGTAGACAGCTTCTCTTTTCTTTAATTAGATTGGATAAAATTGAGGAAAGATTTATTTTTTTCTGCAAGAGATTCTGTTAAAAGCAGTTCTTAAAATTTCTGGTCAGTCATGTAAATTTGATGATAGGTCACTTCATCTCTTTGAAACTGTTATCAAACCCAAGGAGATTGTGGGGGGAGCTAATTTGAATGGAGCAACGTGACTATAAAACTACAGGCTGAGTAGCATTTGCTGCTGCTAAGGCAGCTATCTATTTATGGAGTCAGACAAAAAAGCACACAGACCAAATAAATTGCCTGAATTCTCACTGCAGGGCTGTAAGCACAAGGCATTTTCTTAGATTTCAATAAATATCCCATACATTTCATGCTTTAAATTTGTAGATTATATTTATAAAGGTCTTTACTTTCCAGAACATTTGGGGTTTCAGATTACTTTCCTAACCTTCCTTACTGGCCCATGTATTTGAAATTAATTTCCCTGGATTTACATGCTAGCTATTAAAGAAACTTACAGAACACATCTCATGGCTAATGACTACTTTGATGCATATTTTTAATTGTATTTTTTATAAAATAAATACATACAGATGAGGCTACCTTGTGTGTTACTACTTCAAACCTCCTTTTTACCAATATTGTATTAGTAATCGAAAATCTAGGGCAGAAATCAAGCTGTCGTCAATATAGTCTCTTAGTGAGTAAATCCATCACAATTTACATTTATACCTAAGCTTAACAGACAGAGAAGCAAAAGAGATATATTCTTTTTTTCTCCCTCCTTAACATTCCAATGGTGATTTTAACAACAAGCTTATATACTGATAGTGAAAAAGCACCTACTTACATCACATACATTCCTCCATTTCTATGTTTTGTGTTTCAGATACAGCTCTCACTTCAAGTGTTATGATTGCCTGAGACTAATTCAAATCCTTCTGCTTTCCTTCATGTGAAGCAGCAGGAAGGAGGGCACTGAGAAAAGGCTTGAGGCAGTCTGGAAGAACCGAGTAGGAGCTGCAGGAGCAGATGGCACATTTGGTAGTTCCTTCCTAGCTTGTTAGGAAGGTGTTTCAGCAGCAAGAATAGTCAGATCCTTTCAGAAGAACATTCCTCTGAAGGATCTTTTCATTTTTATTTTTTTCCTCTCCATACTAACTAGAAGGGAAGCTATTTGAATCCTTGTCTAACCATTAGTCTCTACTGCTGTAAATTAGAGAAGAAAAATGCCACAGTCTTGTTGAAGATACCTCAAGCTGACTTGAACAGGCCATGGATTGTTCCCTAATATTACATTACTGGAATCAAAATATACACTGTAAAATCTTTTTACCCCTGCAGAGAGTCAAAAGGGAAAATCCTGGTAATCCCTCTCCTACAGCTGTAAAATCACATCTGCTCTTTCCACACTACTAGTTGGGACCAGCACTCTCTGAACTATTTGAATTTCAGTCCTGTTTTGTGAACAGCTTCACATACCTGCTTAAAGTTGCCGCTTCGCCTTTGCTCCCAGTCCATCATGTCATGGAAAATGGGAATCATGACATTCCGCAGGTCTGGCTGAGGGATCAAGGTCACTTCTAGGAAGGGGCCAATCAGTGCTGGGATAAAATGAAGCTTGTGCTCCCCTAAAGTGAAAAAGAACATCAACTTGAATATGACCTGGGATTCCTCCTGCGTGCTATCAAGCAATCCAAGAAATTTCTGAAGGAAAAAAATATTGTAAATGTCTACATTTTTTTAGCTAGGGTTTAACAGAGCAGGGCTTATTTCTTAACACAAAAAGCAAAGTGAAAAGTTGCAGACAAGAGGTCAACCTGCAGACATAAGATCAATCTAATTCATCAGATTTTATAATGCAATACTGAGTTCAGAAGTGACAGAGTTATTTGTATCTCAAGTTAGTCTGTCAGGAGAAGAACAGAGAAGCAAAGCACTACCTTGGCATTTAACTTATTTTTCCCAGCAATGGTTTAATTTTTATGTTCTACAGCCCTGTGTTTACAAAACAGTTGACTACCTGACATAACAATTTTTCAAAAAAAGAAAGGTAACTTCGTGGAAACAGAGATGGAAGAACAGGTTTTGCCTGCAGAATAGAGAAGTTGCAACTTAGATGTTCTCAAAAAATTCCAGTGCTAAAACATCTTCCATTAATTCTCCATATTCAACAAAGGAGAAGCTATAAAACTAAGTTCCTGTCAGGAAAGGCAGAAATGGCATAAAAAAGGGATTGCCTATTTGTCTTAGTTCTCCAGGCTTAAGAGTACTGAGATCCTAAGAACAGGAGGACTATGAATTTCAATATATTACCTTTCCAAATTGGTAATTGATTTCCATCCCAGCCTACCTCTGAATGTTGTACTGGCCAGTAACATTTGTCCAGCACTGTTTTGTGTGTGCATTAGTGCAAAGGAAAAATGGAATTCCCTCTAGTGGAAATGTCCTGGGATACCTATCTGCATCAAAGCCAAGGTGGCTGCACGAGGACCAAGGCTGGGGATGAATAAACTAAGAGCATGACATAACGCTCAGTAGCGTAGCATCAGCCATAGGAGATCAGCTGCCTGCAATATTTCAAGGTGAACATTGTGAGAAGAACTCTACAGCACCACAGTGCACCCCACAGTTGTCACCACTATGAAAATTCCTCATGGCTCTCTCCCTCCTCACACACTGCGTTTCCAGCAGAAAACTGTGACTAGGCAGCTGATCCACACTACGGTCTTACAGAATCACAGAATCGCAGAACAACTGAGGTTGGAAAGGACCCCTGGAGATCTAGTCCAATGCCTCTGCTCCAGCAGGGACACCTAGAGCACGTGGCACAAGGTGACATCTGGGCAGGTTTGCAAGATCTCCAGAGAAGGAGACTCCACAGCCTCTCTGGGCAGCCTGTTGCAGGGCTCTGTCACCCTCACAGGAAAGAAGTTCTTCCTCACATGCAGGACAGAGATGGATCTCAGGAGTGGATACCTGATACAGGAGTTTAGAAAAATTCTTCGTATCCAAGAGTATGGATGTCTTAAAATCTCTAATCAATAAGTACTATAACTAAGTAGTAGTATATTCTACATAACAATGGTCAACAGCAAATCAATAAGCAAATATTAATATTAATACTTATTTCCTTGAAGATTTCTTCTAGGATATGCTGATCACAAAGTCCACTTTTCTACAACTATGTACCAGGGAAAAAGATTTATAGAACTGAAGTGATAGTATCTTAGTAATTGCTAACAGTCTTAATATCTTTAATGAACCTCTTAACTATGTGAACTAATGAAATAAAATTTGAACAAGTTGAAATATAAAGATGACAAATATGATGTCCAAATCTTCTGCATTCCGTTCCTAAACAATATTTAATTGTACTTTTCTGAGGTTTATATTTTCAGTTTTCACAATTTCTGTTTATAAGTATAAAAAGGTTCCTAAATTTAAATCGAGACATGTATTTTTTCTCTTATTGTTCAAACAGTTATTTATATATCATTCACCAGTTTATTTATTTCCTTATATTTTAGTAGAACTGGGGCTTCCTGGAAGATTTGATACAAAGCCAGCATCTCAAAAGAGCTTCAGAACTAAGATATATGTCTGCTGCTTAAATTGTTTGGCAACAGAATTAAAATCGTGAACATAAGTATTTTTCCCTTTCTCCAACACAATAATTATACCCCCAAAGCCATTCTTTCTACTCTAATTTTGTATTGCAGAGTTATTTCAGTTTTCTTTGAAGAAATATGGGCAGGTCAAATACAGTACCAGGGCTTAGAAAACTTGGGTTAGCCATAAAGAAGGGAACTGCAATGACTAGGGGTTTTCCTAAGCTTGAATTAAGGCTTCATGAGAACTTCATTAACTTCTCTATTATTAGCAAGTGTGTTTAATAGCCAAAGTAATCTTTCTTTTTTCATTTTTGAGCTACCATGTGAATTGTTTTATTTCTTACCTAAATTTTGCCACATGCTGAAGATTTCACATCCCATTGTTACCCGCATATCACCGTATCTATAAAACATTTAAAAATAAAGCAAATAGCTTAACATTAAGACAATCAAGACCACATAGCATTCTGCAACATCATGAAAACATACATTTTATCTGTAATGCATAAAAAGATATGCCCAAACTCATGTTCCAAGTGTTTGCTATTTTGCCCAGCTAAGAAAGAATTTCTAAACTCAGGTGTATTTGCAGTATTGTTAAATATTTTAAGTATTAGCTCTTTCTAAAGATTACATATCAGTAATACAACTATGTGGCAATAATTATGGTCTGTAGCATTTTTTCTTTAGTTTTCTCTCTAGAAACAAATTATTTCCTTTAGCTTAAATACAATTATTTCACACAGACAACAGTGCAGTGTCTGGTAGAAATACCCAAACTGGTCTGACTTAACTAATACATGCAAATGGAAATTAGTGTTGGCACTGCTACAGCATGGCTATTTTATTGCCAATATCTGAACAAATTTGGGCACTTGACAAAAGGTGTTGTCAGCTCTGAAGATCTGTACAAAGGGCCAAAGCCAACATTCATCCAAGTTAGAGGAAATATTGCCACTGTGATCTTCTGATAGGTCTTTAAGCAATTTGCTTTGAATTCTGACAAACGTTTGATCTATGAGAGTCTTCTGGAAGCTGACAGCAATACTTACTTTTCCAAAACCTTTTTTTTCTTGGAAGGTGTAAACATCTCCAGTTGCAGACATAACTGGTTTATAAAAATGACAGCAAGAAAAAAGTAGGAATCCCATATCTAAAATAAGCACATAGCATTTGGTTATTACATTTCTTAGCGCTACCGTTTCATGATCACTCAAGATGCAAATTTTCAAATCACATCAGCTGTTTCAGCCTTGGCTAATAAAACTATCTAACTGTTTTTGACTAAATTTCTCTGCATATAAATATGCTTTTCACAAACACCAAAATGTTCAGTAGAAATGCATCTATTTTATATGCTCTATATCTCCTAAAACTTGAAGGTATCAGTGTCCCAGGTTTTCTTTTTGCATCTTGCAGAGCCAAAGACCAGCTAGAAAACCTGACCTTCTAAACTGAAAACAAGTTTTTGGAATATTTAGATAGAGAATTCCAGTTACATATAACAGTACTTGCAAGTTTCTTGGCAGTCTTCACTAGACAAAACAAAAAAAAAGTATTGTGAATTCGTTAACATACTGAAAATATCCAGATGTTTGTGTCAATGTTTTTAGCATCAAATGATGACTCTTTTAACTAAGTAGAACTTTCTCTGTTAAGATACCTACAAAAATACACATTAATATTAATTGAATTTATCCTCCACTAGTGCAGGAGGGTAAAAGTAGTGTAAAGGGGTCCTTATTCCTAACACTGCAGTTCTGTAGGAAGGCAGTCCCTTTGCAAGCAAGTTCACAGAGCACAGATGCTTGGTCTACCTTTAATTCCTTCTTCAGCTTTAGGTTCTGAGCTGGCAGAGCTTCCTAACGCACAGGTTCCTTATTTCCAATTGTGCCTGGCAGGTAAGTGTCCCTGCCCTCCAATCTCTCCAACAGGAGCCTGGCTTTCCAGGGAATGTGAGCAACCAGTGCTCTGCTAGAAGGCAACAGAAGCTCCTTAGCTCTTCCAAGGAAAATATGCAAATTTTTAAATGAAGACATTGGACTAAGGCCTCTGTCTCTAGTTGGGCGGAATACCCATTCTGGCTTCCACTACGACGAGGATTTTCAGAGTCAGTCTTCTCATTTGAAGGCTAAAGGCCCCATTCGGTACTTGCTGTAGATATCATACCTCCCTGAAAGAGCTACTCAATAATAGACAAATAGAACTACATTCACCATGAAGTGTCATAATTTTCTGATTTTAATTATTCAGCATATAAATTAAGAACACTTCAAAAGAAAGCAAAACTATAATTTTGATATATTTGCTGTTCAGTCAAAAATTGAATTATTTTTGTTTTCTGAGATATCTCCAAAATAAGAGATAAATATTATTTTTTTCTGTAATCAAGAACATTGGTATACAAAATCCCTGAATAAGTAGTCCACCACAGTAAATGAAATAACAAAATTAAAAATAAAAAGAAATAAAAAATAAGCTGATCTTGTATGAGAAAGTTTAAATTCTGAGCACATGGAATTGCTGAAGTCTACATTCTAGCTGCTAGAAGCTGAAGTTAAGACTAACAACATACTATCAAGCCACAGGATGAAGTAACAGCTATTATTGCATTTCTCTTACAACAGACACATTTACTCTACCTTGTAATCAAAGTTTTCATTTAAGAAGTTTTTGCGAAGGGCATCTGAAAGGTACAGGACTGTTGTAATGATAACACTGGGAAGAAAAAAAAACAGAAAAAAAGACAGCATTTCTTATTAGGTAGAAATTCATAATTATTAGTCAAAAGAACTAGTCAATTTTCCAATAAAGACATAAACATACCATGTCCTGTGACAATAAATTCTGTATTTAGACAAACAAATCAGCTAAAGTACACATTAGCTGACAACACGTGAGCTGGGAGAGTGCCATAGTATATGTTGTCATGGAACGAGATGTAAATAAACCAATGGACTGAGTACAGCAATATGAAATCATTGGTTTTGACCCACAAACTTACTCTTACCCACAACAGACTAAAATGGGGTAGGGAGCAACCATGGCTATGGTTGTGAAAAGAAATTCTCCCCTTACTTCCTTAGATCTTGTTAAAAACACACACAACACACCAGCAAGAGGACAGATGGATCCAGTAGAGTATCCACATTCCAAGCTGCTTCCCAGCCAGCAATTTCAAAACAACAACAAAATTTATTTAAAATCCATGTGACTGTCACACTGGAAAAAAACTGAGTTGGTGGGGGAACTTTTCTTTTTACCATCTGTCACAAGTTTGTTCAGGCCATTGACTTAGAATATAAACCCTCTGCTTTTAGCCACTAAATTGTTCTGGGGACGTACAGAGAAGGACACTTCTAACAGGGTGGCTTTTCATTTGCATGAAAACGTACAATAATCATTTTGCTATTTTCATTATATTTTCAAGTAAATCTCTCCATAAGAAGCTGTTGAAAACAAACAAACAAGCAAACAAAAACAGAGCAAGAAGCCCCCAAAGTTCAGCAACCAATTTGTTGCTTGGACAGTGAGCGGTCTGGCAGCCTGTCTTTCAAACAGGAAGATAATTGTATAAAATAGATCACATCATTAGACTCTCATTTGATTCTTTGCTATTAAGAATTAAATCTTCCCAAGCACAGAGATGTTCAAGGAGAAAAAAAGCTTCTCACTTTTAAAAAATAAAGGAGCCTATATTCACATGTATGGATATATACACCATTGTACATATAGGTGCATAAGCTTATACACACAGCTGTACCTATGTATCTATATGCTTTCTGTGACAGACTGAATTGCGCAGAAGCGTTTTTACAAGCTCAGTTGTTAGCAATGTTTTGTATTACATAAAAGCAAGAATTTTTGTTCACTGTAGGAGTGAACTCCCACAACCTGGGAGTTAGCAGAGTTCTTCAAAGCAACCATTATGATGATATCAATGCTAATTTAATGTCTTTCCTTACCATGCATTCTGTTTGAATTGATTTTTTAAAAAGCAGTAATGATAATAATAATAATCTTTCAATTGTTATTGAAATAGGTTACCAAAAGGATTTTCAATTTAAAGTTGTTATGCCCAGCATTCTGAAGGTACATTTGAAATTTTAGCATAAATTACACTGTATAGCAAATCTTTCTTTAGAGATCAATTATTTTACAACAAATATGCATATCCATACACTTATTTTATACACTTATAGATTTCAAATTGAGAATTGGATGATCTAGTCCTCTACCATTCAACAAAATGGCCAAAGGATATAGATTAGTTAATCATAGCGAGACAAAAGGTTTGATCTTTACAATGAAATGAAAAAATGAAAACTAGCAAGAGCAGCGGAAAATTAGCTCATTGTTGAATAATACATAGGTAGAGCATAAATAAATGTCAAACCTTGGCTCAGCAATAGGAATCTCACCTCACCCTCTGCCATCTCACTTGGTACTGAAACCTGATATATCAGGAATTCAGTAGAGTCGGTTAAATACTCTCAAAAACATCAATTAATCAAAGCCCTAGACAAGCAATTTTTTCTAAGTTTATGGCAATTAAGCAAGTGAGCACTCCATGGTTAATTCCTGTTGTGAGAGACATTATCAAGGTGTTATCTGAAAGCTTCAAGCCTACAGTCTGACATATTTTATTATTAAATTTTATTATTAAATTTTATTATAAATTTGAGTATTTTGGTATAAATTTTCTACTTTGATAGAGGTAAATATCTAGTTACCTGATTATACTCCTGATAGGACTCCTCACTTCCTAGCTTCAAACAGGTTAAATCTCTCTGCCTGTAAATACTAGACAGTTTGATTTTTTATAATACTCTGGGGATGTGGGAGAGAAAAGACAGTCCTACAGCTGACATGACTGCTGTGATGAGCACGGGTCCCAAGACACACTCCTGAGCAGCTACTTAAGAGCAGCTACTGTTTCTCTGGTTGAAGCCTTGACAGCTGAAAGCCACCCAACCCAGGAAACAATACTAACTTGATTTCTGAGGAAGAAGAATTAGAAGAGACACAGATTTTTAAGTGAATTACATGATAATGTTCTTAAAAACATGGGCAAGACCTTGAAGTTTTTCCTTTTAGACACATATTGGATTGTACTGAAGGCTGAAGAGCCTCGGAGCTCTGGAAGCATTCAGGCTTGCATTTGTGCAAAGCCAGAGGTGAACGGCTCTCAGGCACTTTAGTCTTTAGTTCAGGCAATGGTCCCATGTGTCATCCTGCCTCTAAGGCCATTCCTTTTGCACTAGGAAGATTCTGGGCTGGAAAAACTCAAGCAAGGCAGCCACTGAAACGGGAGTGGGAGAAACACATGAAAGGAGGAAATACCCATTTGGAAATGGATCTCCAAAAAATTAGTGCTCTACAGCTGAGTAAAATGGATTTCTTTTTTCTGCTGCTGCTAGAACATATCCCTAGCAGAGTAAATTAACAAACACCGGATTGATAAATCCAGTTCACATCCTATATTGATTTACATTCAACTGACTGTTAACTAATAGGCAGAAGCTGGCAGTGACTGTTATACAGAATTGGCCAGTGCCATATGCCTGACACAACTGCACATAAGACCAATCCCTTAGATGGCCACAAATAACATGACATACATTAAGAAAGGGAGATGATTGATGCTAAGTAAAATACTAACCAAGGTAAACACTCTTTTCGTTGAGCTTAAGAAATCACCTCTAGCATATGTGAGCATCACCAGCCTGAGAACCACGTGCCAAGGTCGTTCCTAAATCTTCATTTTGTACATGTAAGCTGTTGCTGAGCCATCTGCCAAGCCAGCTGTTTCTGGACGATGTCACACTTTTTAGATGATATATTTAGTCTAAGTGTCTTGTGTTTTTCCTCTTTTCTGTATTTCTCAATTTATTTCTTAAGCATGATTACCAGATAGGTTTCTTTCATCAGCCGTACTTTCTTTAATACCATGCATAAAAAAAATCACTTCCATTATTCGGTTATCTACATTTTTGTTGGAATTCAAAGTTGGCATTAAATAAGGTAATAAAGGTGAGGAAAACAGTATTATTTTCTTAAGTCATGACAAAGTTTGAACAAATTCTATAATGCCTGTATGTTCACACATGGATACAGTTCGGCTCAAAACCTAGAGATGTTTTACATCCTATCAGGCACTGCAATGAGCACCAGGAAAGCTCAGGTCAGTTCTGAACACTGCATTCCTAGGTCTGTGTCCAACAGAGTCCCCTTCCCTTGCTCACATCAAATGTTTATCTAATTATGTGTTGACTTTTCAGATAGATTATCTGATCAAAAACTAAGCCTAGAGTAACTGGTGATATAGGCAAAATCTGATTTAATAGTTTAATTAACTATTAACCTTACTACAGCTGTAGTGATTTTCCAGAAAATCTGGGAACCTGTTCTGAAAAAATAAGGAGTGAACAAAAAGAACAGCTCAAAGGCAGGTTAAATAACACCTGCTCATGCTCTGAGATGCAGAGCACCACATTACTGTTGCTTGTGCTGTACCTGATTTGTGTTTGTTGACTTTGTGGTATTTCTGACAAGCACTGAATTAACCAAAATGCTAAAACACTGTTAATGTTCTCATAGCAGATATTTTTTCTTGAGAGCAAACAGATCTTTACCAACTCGGTATTTCAACAGATTTGGATGAAGTTCTGTCAAGACTTGTCATTTGCTATTTGGAAAACAAAGCTGTTGATGATTAGCATCTTCTTTTTGTAAAAGTATTCAGTATTTCAGTGGTTACTGAAATTCAGAGGAGAAACAGGTACAGATTATATTACTGATTTGTTGTACAAAATAAGTCCAGTGTTCTTAAACGGAAAGCATCATTCAAAAATGAAAAACTAACACATTTTGCATTTTTATCCCCTACATCATATAATTGTATCTATTTACATTATGATCTTTTTTTGAATTTAATTACCATTAGAAAGTGTCTTACTTGTTTGCCACCAAACGCATCACTGTCCAATCTTTTGGAAACATCTCTGGTCGTATTAATATCCGAAATACAGTGAAAATCTGAAGCAGGAAATCCTATATAAGGAAAAGACAGTCTTATGCCTTTGCAGGTTGGAAAAAGAAAAGAGCTTTAAAAATACATTACCTAGAGATAAAATGACAGAAGTAGCAGAATTGTTACTTTTTTCTACATAAATACATCCCTGAATATTTTATCATTCTCCCCTCCAAAGGGGGTTTTTTTGTAAAAAGAAAAAAATAATTTAATGTGCTATTTGATTGACAGCAGTGAATAACAGAAATGTCAAAGATACATTTGGTTTCCACCCATACACTTCCACAAATGTGATCCTGAGAACAATTTGCAAATCAAAAAGGCACTTTACAAACACTACAGATTTTCAAATATCTCTTTAATCATGCCTGGCTTTCATCACAGTCAAGGTTTCTTACGAAAGCCTCATTATTTGGTGGGAAGGAGAGAGCGTAAGGATGATTTCCTCATTGGCTTGGCACAGACCAGGGAAGTCGGTAGCGATGTGTGGACTCCTAAGCTCCAATTCCAGCTGCCTGGCTACACACAGGTCACTCGCTCAACCACTCTGCATCATTTGTGAATCCATAAAAATAGCAAACATCTGTGAGCTACTCTGAATGTAGAAAGCAATGCTTAGGAGCTGAGCACTAGTATTCTCTCCTGTGTCAGTTTACTCACTAATAAATAACTAAATTAAACAATTTCTCTCTGTGCAGATTAAAATATTTTTGATAACTAAATTTACAGGTAATATTTCTGGTGGCACATTTTAAAAAAAGAAAATACAACTTTATACAAAATTAAATAAAATGTAGCCTTTCACATCATGAAAAGCAGGATGCAACCGCTATAATTCACTGAACATAATCAATGTTGCATCTGACCTTGAAACATTCCTAGTTGATTCTGCTCATATCGCTTGTGTTGAGTTGGCCCTAAACACATTTTAGATGAAGATAAAACCAGAGGATACCAAGTTAAGTTTGAACATCAAAATACATTCTCAAGTGCATATATCGAAGTGTAAATGACGGGCATTGCACAACAGATGTCTTTCATTAGAAAATCACTGTAAAGGGGGAAGAATGCAGGCGCTAGGAATGGCATCTGAGATCCCGGCACCCACCCACTGGAGAAGATTACATAAAAGAGACAACCTGTTTTTTGAGTGAGATGCCAAGAAGTTCTCTGTATCAGAGTATAAACAATATTTGCTCCAGATAAAGCCATATCTGAACATGGGTGACTAACTTGACATGTAAATAAGTAGCTCCATGGGACTTATTCCAGACTGGAATTTCCTACAGCTTTGTGTCTTGAAGTTAAATTCCAACACTTTAATCTGACCCTTATTTTCCACAGAAGCTAAATCTCCTTTCCCACTGCTCAAAACTCCACAGCTCTGGGCTATATTTGCAACAATATTGGCATGCGCCAAATTCTGCTGTCCCCCCTGTTCACAGGAACACCCCCAGCTTTCCCACATCCTATTTCCATCCCATTTTTGGTCCAGAAGCACAGCGGGATGCTGCTGGTAGGGAGCTCACTACTTGACTGGCTGTTGACCTGCAGGGACCAACTGCTGCGAAGCCAAACAAGTGGTTTAAGCGCCCTCTGCAAATCCAAGGGCCCTTAATCATGGTTGTAAGACTGTCTGCCTTTGAGGCCTACAGTCCACTGTCCAACCTCTGAAATTTACCTCCTTATTCAGAAAATGCTAAGGAAAGAATGATACAGTGAGCATATATGCTTCACTTCTGAGGCACCTAGGCTAAAAAAAAAGGAATAAACTCCTTATTCTGAGTAATCATTAAAACAAAGCAAGTATCAAAACTTGTGTGAGACTTTGAATATGAAATACAAGGATATATTTTTTATAACTTTAACTGGAAAATCAAAAAAATGTTTTGTCATTTCACAGTGAATGACATTAAAAACACGATCATATTAAAAATGCCAAAGTCAGTAAGTTGGATGTTCCATTTTTACAGTAAATGTGTCAAAACTATAGAAACAATGGAACAGTTCAGTGCTAAACTATAACTGAAAGAAACAGATAAAGCATAAACATCCTTGGAAATGTATAGTCAGGTGTAAGACTTGAAAGATATACAATTATTAAGCTTTTATCAGCAGAATTAAATCATAAGTAGCTTATTTTTCATGATACAGCTTTTGTATATCTGATAGCATATTTCCTCAGAAATCTATGATAAAAATGAAAATAGTAAAACAATAAAATGCCAGATACTGTGTTATTAATGTGCTAGCACGTGTTCATATACTAGAACTACTCATCAATATTCAGTGACAGTATTCAATGTCAAGAGGAACAACCTTGTAATTGTTCTATAGCAATTCCAAGACACCTTTTTATCAGTAGTACAATGCCTGGGATTTTACATGACGGAATTGCTCTTTTTGTTTCATGGTTGATATATTCTAAAGACTTTGCAAGACATTACTATGAAGTACCAGTCATGGTAAATCAGTTTTGTAAGTGTATTTTGAACTGTTTCTTTTGCAATAAAGTATTGTCTTTCACCATGGTATCTGCTCTGCTGAACACATCATAATGATTTGGTAACAGATTTTAAAGATTTTAACATTTAAAGATGTCTTTGCCAGCACTATAAGCTAACTAACATTTGGTTGGTTGCGTACAGCCATAATTAAAGCCTCATATGTCTTCAGTCTTAAGAGACGACAGGGGAATAATTATATCATTTTGCCTCCTCCAGGCAGCTAAATACCATGTCTTAATATTCCTACCTTGTGTCCATAAACTCTAGCAGCATATTACACTACTCATTACATCACATAGACTGAAGAATACTTCACTACTCAATTGATATAAAATATATTTATTAAAAGGTTACTAAAAGATTATTTGTGGTGGATTTTGTGCCAAGCAAAAAGAGCTTTAAATAATAAGCTTTAAAATAATACCCAAAGATAAACAAAAACAGAAGCATTTTAAACTTCTGGCCCATTAAATACAATGCATCAAAAAGGGAGTGAAACATAATCTCTGGGGCTAGCACTCAGCCATGAACCCCTGTCATTTCTTTCTTACTGTATTTGCATGTTTTCAAATATAAAATGCTTTTTATGTCTTCTCTGGTGTGAAAAATCTGAATCTGTTGAAGAAGTGACTAAAATAAAAACAGTCACCATGTCAATTACTAAAACTAAAAATGTATTTACAAAATAGAGGAGATATTTATATAAACAATCACTTTTTCAAAGCATCGCTCAGAAGCATGTCAGAAAACATGTGCAGATATAAATGGCATTTTTCAGTTGATGCCATTCCTTTAAACTCTCTATTGTGCTATATTGTGATTAACGAGCTGGAAAGAGTCTTAATAGTTTTGGCATAGATTGTTTAAGAAAAAAATGTAACTGCAAATTTATTTTGATAGGATGAATGGAAACTTTCATTCTCTTCTTACAAGTACTAACAGGAGCGATTTTTTGTTTACAGAAGTGGTTTGGGGAAGGTATTTTTTGCAGTGTCACAAATGCTATGCAAACGTGTTGAAGCAAGCATTTGACATAGTCACTTTGAGGACCAGTCAGGAAGAAAGAAATACCTTGCAATTTCAGTGCCCATCACATTCAGAATAGGCATTTGGTTATAAACAAATGTAGCCAAAGCAAAAAGCACAACAGATAGCAATTCAAAAGCTTAGTTTACCTTTAGACAAGTCTTTTGCAAATCCTGAAATGCACTTGTGATCTGCAGTGTGACCCAGGGTAGACCCAACCCACCTTGACCTCACTCACCGTGGTAGAAAATGAGGGTTCAGAAACACAGCAAGTTGATGGCAGCTGCTGTTGACACTTAGATCTCAAAGTACCAGCGAGCCACAAGAAAAACTGGCAATTGTGTCAGTCTCTAAAAACGCCTCTGCCAAATAGGCTTTATCACAGATATTAACACCTTTTGAATCTTGATACGCTCAAGCTGATGTTGTTTCTTAAGGATTAAAACAGTGTAACATACCAAAGAAATTTCACAGCTGGCAAAGAAAGCAGCAGGGTATATTTATGTAGCCTAAGACATACGCAGTCATCTTGCATGATTAACATTAGCAGTGTCAGCCTAACCAGCCCTCATTTACCTTCTTGCTTTCAGCTACATATTTCAGTGTTATTTGGTATTTACAAATGAGGGGGAAATAGATAATTTATTCCTCTATTTCAGACTCAGAAGAAATGTTGCATTAATTTGGATCAAACCTACTGTCACTGAATGACTGGTAGAGTTGTGGTTCTACTAATGAGAGCAGGATGGGAAGAACAGATTTTGGACTTGATTCTTAAGACCTGTATTTTGATAGCTGACAGCACCGGCCACAGCTGCTTCCCATGTGTTTCTGTATAAAAGCAGGGGTGTGTGTTGTGAAGAATATAAATTTGTCTCAAAGCAAACACCATTCAAGTAATAATTCTAGAGATTCTCATGCTCTGGAATCAGAAAGTTTGAAAAAACAACAAAATACTTCATAAATATATTCAGCAAATATAGCAAATAGAAAAATTTAAACCTATGAACTTACATCTTCTCAGAATTTAAATAAGGAAAGTATTTTAAGTAAAATCGCCCAGTTCCACAGCATCTATCAAAAATTTTCTAAGTATAGCCATTATACTAGGTGAAAACAGATGCTGTAGTTCTAGTAGAAAAAAAAAATCTATATAACTCCTAGGTAGCATTCCTGATTCATGACAGAGAAATTCTCAGAAATATTTTCTGTCTTTCAAACGCAACATGACCATCTCACTGCAAAAAAAAGACACTCTTGAATGGTACTCTCTCTCAGAATAGCTCTAAATGGCTAACAGAAATCTAATAAAAATTAATGGCTAGACTCAGTTCATAACAGTTCAGTACATAACATTATGGTACAAAAGTTTATTAAATGCTAATTTAAGACATTAAAAACACATTAACACACTAGGACATCTTGACTCTTCTACTTAGGCTTTCTGGCAGAAGTGATCACGGAGCAATCCTTGCATGGGTCAAATGCGGTCCTATCAAGATTTCATGAAAGTCTTAAAGCAGGAAGCCTTGAAACAAACAAAATTACCCTCTTCTCCCGTTTTTAATCCATCCCTGATGCAAAAAGCAATGAAAAAATGCTTTAGCGCTATGAACATGACAACTCCATCCATGAGATTGGCAGAAGGTGCCCTGACAGAGTCTGGCAGCTTCTCTCTCCCATGACTGTGCTGGGAAGGGCCTGCACGAGGTGACAGGTCGTCCTGCCAGTGGTCTTGCCATGAAGTTTTAAGTTCATGTGATAGCACATGGACTACTGCCATGAATCCTCAACTCATATTTGCTAATACATTTTCACAGAGCTTAAGGCATGAGCAATAATGATTTTCGTTCTCTATCGAGAGAAAGGTTTCCAATTCAATTAAGCATGCAGGTATTACAAGGCAGATTCAAACACTGTGGCCACAAGGGATGTGATCACTTTTTCTGTAACTCTAATTCAGTGAGACCTGCAATCTAAGGACTGCACTTAATGGGAAAGTCTCCCCATTGTACAGCCTTCAGTACTTCACAGATGGGCAGGTAAAAGCTTATACTTTCCAACCATGTAAATAAAACAGGATGTTCTCCAAGGATGGTTTCACACAAACTGCAACACACAGAGCTAGTTTGTGCCTGATGTTGTGAGTAAGAGAGAAAATAAGAGCACTGCTTCTATAGCCAACACGGGTCAAGGCGGCACACAAGTTAGTAAATGTTTCTATAACCTGGAATACTCAGGAATATGGTATAAAGACAGAATAGTATCAAACTGACACCCAAATCCTTCTGTATTTCATTTAATTGTGCACTGCCACACACCCCCTTGTAAATGTGTTATCATGATTTTCTCCATTACTTAGACTGTCTCTAGTTCAGAAAATGGAGCGA
The DNA here is from genome assembly GCA_013389825.1 of Crypturellus undulatus. Lineage (NCBI taxonomy): Eukaryota > Metazoa > Chordata > Aves > Tinamiformes > Tinamidae > Crypturellus > Crypturellus undulatus. The sequence goes on along the minus strand of VWPW01014076.1, from coordinate 1,843,070 downwards.
GTTTGCTGAACACGTATTTCAAGCCATGTATTTGCCATTGCCATTTATCATACTAAAAATAAAAAAATGGCTGACAGGAAGAATCAAGAAAAATTACTTTACCTTAGATGGATATCTTAAACAGGTTTTGAGGCTAAGCTTATGGCTTTAAAGAAATTATACAGCCCTCCTTTCCTATTTTATTGAGTGTTACTGTGGCAGCAAGATAATTGTAGCCCCACCATAACACTCTCCCTGAATAAACATGAAATGCTGTGTAAAAATGAGTTAATCTGAAAAGCAGGCTGCATTTAAATACTGACATGTTTCATCAAAACAAGGGAATAACTGAGAGAGACAAAGAGGAAAGAAATGAGACCTGAACATGTTTAAAGACATTTCTGTTACTTACCCTCAGATCCTCCTTTGTGCCGAAGCTGTCAAGAAGCTGTTGGTAATGTCTATCTGTCATTTGCCGTAATAGTGACAGCAAACAGGAAACAAACTCCCCCTGAGTCACACGGGCCAAGAACAGAAGTCTCAGATGAATAAGACTAATTCATAAGCATTTAAAAATAATTAGCAAATGCAAAGGAAATTAGTGCTACAATTAGGAAACACTATTTGTTAGACTCCATATGTAGTGACAATAAATTAACTTAGGTATGAGTTTCTCATTTAAAGACATATTTTTCCTCAAACTCATTCTTTTTACTCAGCAAAATTTAGTTGAAATAGCTCCAGAAGAGCTAAGACATCCCCAAACTGGCTTGTCCCCTATATTTATTTTTAAACAGACTGCAAAAATTTCCATCTCGTAGTCAACTCAGTTTTGAAAAAAAATGTATAAACAAAATTATTCTGAAACAACTCTCAGAAGAATGCTATTGTTTGTCCAATAGGAAAGAAATTATTGCAGTGAGTTGGGAATTTTTCAAAGCATGTTTTCACCTAACAGAAAAAATATACCTGTATAAAAAGCAAACTCATATACAGGACCAATCATTAAAAAACAAGGAGCTGGCAATTTCACTGAAGTTCAGGGAACTTCTGAGGGAGCAAACTTCCAAGATTGAAAATCAACAAAGCTTTGCTCTAACTAGCTTACTTCCTGATAACATCCTATGTACAAACACATTTTCCTAAGTAAAATCTAAAGGTCTAAATCATTGATATCTTATAAGAATTAAAATAGAACTTTCCTTCTATTTCATCTTCCTTCTATTTTATCCAGTCTATCTGGACTTGTAATAGAAGTCCAATTTTTACTAGTGAAAGCACCGTGATATTGACCCCTGGAAGATCCACTCTTTTACTGGGCACTCACTTTAAAGTCTCACACTCATCTCTATGAAGAATCTTCAGGGCAAGCAGCAGGGGTACTGGGACACCCAAACTACCCTATATGAGAGGACCAGCACCCTCATGAACAGCCTGAGGCTGACTGATTATGCTGTAGCTTTATAAATTCTGTAAGGAAAAAAATGACACATGCACCTAGAAGATCACACTGAGACGGGCTGACTACTACTTAGAGAAGTAAACTGGTATCTGATGAAAGCAAGTAAGACAATTTTATCAGTGAGCTGCCATGAGCACATGTACATCTCTCAGAGAATATTTTATGATACATGGAGCTTGAATTAATGGTACCGTACTGGAGCAGAACTGCTGTACTCACACTGGGGACTTTATTATACTTTATTATACTTGCTCTACAAAGAGTTCTAAGACTCGGGCTCAGTGTGTTGCCATAAGCCCATCCTGCATGAGGTTTCCACATAAATGTATATAATTGCCTTATGCTGTGCTGTGAGTCACTTCCACATTAAGTATTCTGTGAGAAGCCTGTGGTGACGATGACATGGCTTTTCTGATGCATAAAAAGAAAATTTGCAACTTGAAATTTCAGAGTCTACTTTTTTAATAGGATGAGAGAATTAGACTATCATGGTGTTTTATGAAAACTTAATCTGCAAGCAAGTGGATATTTCAAAAGAAACCCATAAGCTCAGAGGTTTGCTACAATAACAGTTAAATGCTACAATCTGCACTTCAGATGAGATTTTGTTTCCATTGTATACAGAGTATACTTATAATTTTGCAATTGCAAAAAAGAAGAAAATTTCAAACTCTCAGATGCACTCTCAGTGACTAAAGCCTGGTGTTAGCATATTACAAAGCATGGTCAGGTGGGTAAACACTCCAAAAATGTTTGTTCTCTCTGGGATAAAGCAAAAAAAAAACCAATCCAGAGATATTAAATGTTTTTTGAAATGTCTGATCTCAGAGGAAACTCTGCTTTGAAAAGTTACCATCCATTCATTAGCAAAAAAACGTTACAGGGTAAAATCAGGTAATTAATCAAAAAGCATATAATGAGAGGGCAAATCAGAAGGCATAGTACTTTCTCTTCACAAAGTGATACTCCCTCACCTCAAATTTGAATCACAGCTTGTTATTTGCCCCTCCAAGGCAAATTGGGAAATTTGCTGCAACAAAATACTACTTTCTCTACTTGTTTCAGTGTTGATTATGGGTTTTCCTACAAGTGATTGCATTTCAGCTTTCTAATTTGCAAGAGTTGTTTTACTGTGTTGAGCCAAAGATCATCTATTTATCTGTTAAATGTGGCCTCTAGGATTCAGTTCTTGCCACAGAAATTAAGCTCAAATGGTCAGCCCAAATATGGGAATGTCATTCTAGTAATAAATTTGGATCTGGACAGGTTAGCAGCCTTTATTCTGCAGGAAGCTGTTTTATTGGATAAAAATGTGTACCTTTGAGGATGTAAAATGTTACTGGTAGATACTCTTCCATTTTCAGGAATTCAAATTCAAAGAGAGTTTCAGAAAGTTACTAAATTGTTAACAGAGAAGATTTAATGAAATTGTTACTAATCTGAAACAGTGTTAAAAGGAATTTTACCTCTTTTTTATAGTCACAATTTACAAATAAATGTAATAAAAGAATATTATTATTTTTATGGAAAATGTGTAAAATGCAAGAAAGTTCTTTTTTATTCTCCTCAAGTCTCTGCTTTACTTGCAATAGAAATGTAACATTGTGAATTACAGTACACAAACAATACCAGCATTCCTGCCAGCCACTGAATTATTATAAGACACTCACAGTCACATCTTGAAACTGGAGGCGCAGAGCAGAACCTGATGGTTGAGGTCGGCTTGTAATCTCGAGTATGGTCCTCAGCAAAATATCCAGCAGGCTGTTTACAATCACATCTATTTCTTCCAGGACAGATTTTTCCTGAAATAATAAATGAAACTTTTCAGATTTTGAAATAAGAAGATGACCACAAACAGAATTTCCTTTAGATTTGTTTCCTTGGAAACAAATAGTAATTATTTTTATTATGAATGTTTCAGTTGAGAAACAAGGACCATTCTTGAATTAAGATACACTTTTAATTTTATTGATTTTAATTAATAGCTCTTGATTAGAAAAACACTATACTGAAATATAGAAAACAACTATGAGGATGAATTTGAATATACAGCCATTCCTCCAAGTAACATAGTTATATTTTTAAAAACTGTTCAAAAAAGGTAGTAAAAAATATACAAAGGCTATTCAGTCAAAATTTTCACAGGTAACACCCTAGAGTTTTAGGAGGGAAATTGCCAAGAGAGGCTTAAAGTCCAAAATGCTGAATTCTGTTTTCACACTTGGAAACATCACCAGAAACAAGCAGATGGTGCTCAACCTTCAAGACTTCCTCCAGCCGTAAACACCAGCTACCTAAGTAGCACAGACTAATAACTCAGGTCAAACTACAACTACTTGTGCACAATATTAATAGAAAGGAATCAAAGTGTCCATCAACAAAAAACACAATTAATCCCTTAGTTACATGCAAGAAAACACTTGATAAAGTCACGCTGTAAAATTAGTTCTTTTTGAATCAAACATGTTTCCTCCCTTCAGCACTGCATTCAGTTTCCATGACAGCAGACAGCACCATCTCAATCTAAGCAATTTTATCCATAACTTAAGACAAGATTTCTTTACAGAAAGAAACACCCTGTAATCAAACATACACTGCCAAGCTAAAACTCAGCTGACAAACAGAATCACATGACTTTGCTGACATCCAGATGTAGGAATGAGATTTCTTTCTGCTCCCTACATACCCAAAACACATGGGGTATGTACATGATAAGTAACAATAAAATTCAGAATTCCTCTTTAAACTCAAAAGGAGCCTGGTATCATGGCTGTGGTGCTTGTTACTTCTCGTACTATCAAACAACTGTAAAACATTGCTACTTATGAAGTAGCACGGACAGTATTCAGTGTATTTGGAAAGAGTCAGCATCGGTGGACTCTTGTACCAAATGGTTGCAAGAACGGCCAATCAGAAAAAAAAAATCTGTAATCTTCAAAGCTGTCTGTAAATTCATTTGTTTAGTCAAGCTATCTTGGTCATACAGGAAGAAAGGAAGTTCTGAGCCGATCCACAAAATATCACACATTACGTATGCGAATGTCATCGACTTGTTCATACTGATAGCTATTCTACTGAAGAGCAGTATCTGCATATCCTGTACGCTAGAGAGAGGGTTTTACATAGACACCAATCTGATAGTGTACACATCTCTGGCATTCATGTTCAGAACAACTCAACTCCTGAAACTGAGATCACACATACAAGTCTCCTCCAACTCCAAACCACATCTATTCTTTATCACTTGTCACTTTATCTCATAATGAAGTAATATTAATCCAAGAGTAGCCAAAATAACAATGTCCCTACTGTGCCAAATTTGTAGGCCTTATCTATATCATTGACTTTGCTGATTTTAATTGCTAATAGCAGGATGAAATCAAGAAACAAAATAGTTCTTACCAGTGCATTACCATGCAAAGTATATTGGCCTTGATTTGCTAATATTGCACCAATTACAAGCAAAGTTATTTTCATGGCTTTGTTTCTTTTTGGTTGTTCAAACTTTTTCATCTTCATATCTGCAATACACCTATCTAGGCTAGCCCTCATATGTAGCTTTCCCAAAGGAGTCTGCAAATGTAAGCATGGGAAGCAAGCCCAAGAATTATCAACACCCAATATGACCCTTCTTTGCAGTGCTTGCATTAATCCATTCCCTACGTCATCCAAATGTGCCCTACAAACAAAACGCATCTACAAGAAAGTAGGTAATTTCTTTAGTGTACAAAACAACACACAGCCTGACAGTCCACTCCTTCCCAGACAATGCCCAAATAGCTATGAACAAGACTGACAGGCAGTAATTCAATATTATATGGGACACAAACCCATCTCAGATGATGACTCTTTCTAAATCCCTCTGCAGATTCCCCTCTGTTGTCCCTCCACAACTACAAAACACCATGGCCTTCTAGAATCCTTTTGTTTTCCAAGTGTTCAAGATAAGAACTACACCATCTCCCACTCAGACAGCAAGCTTCTCTAACATCTCTTTTATCTGTGTGTATCCTCCAGCTCAAGCCTTTCCTCTGTTACATATTCAAAATGTCACCAACCAGCAATTCACAGAAGTCAGTAGCTAAACCAAGCTACTAAAACTAGAGGCCAAGAACTGAAACTGAACTAGCTATTCAGTGGAAAAACACTGCTCACCAGCAGCATCTTTGCACTTCTCTAGATTATAACACAGGGGATAGCCTCTTTCTGAGCTTTCACATCTCTAAAATTGAATGTCTGAAAAGGTGTTGTATATTACATTATAATATTTCAGTCAACGTCAATAATGTCAATTCCTCTAGCTTTCTCCCTAAGAAAAGAATCTAGGAACTTCCACATAAGACTCAGAGAGACTCAAAGCTTGGCAGAACACAACGTGCTACAATTAAAATATTCTTGCATAAAAAAAAATAAATAAAGCTGATGAGAAATTAAATTGATGTGTTCATGGAGAATCGCTGCATAGAAGACTCTTCAAAATGCTTTTCTTGGTTAAAGTCCAGTTTATGTCATTACTGGAAGCCACATAAAGTTCAACACCTTGGTGACAAGACATGGTGTTTACTTACTGAGCTGTTCTTCTTGATGAGGCAAAATATGTTGCTAAGGATACGTGCGCACATTATAAGGTCCTTCTGCTCTTGTAAATGCATGTGAAGATGATGTAAAACTACTGGAAGAAGGATATATCGAGAATCTGGAATAAATGAAAAGATTTATGAGTAGGCTCTTCTCACAGAATCATTTCATCTTAATGTAGACATACAAATGTGTCTTCTGTCTAAATCTGTATTTCTGACAATCAAATGTTTTTACCTGCTTTAATGAGAAGTTTTTACTTCAAAATCACAATATTCTAAAAATAAAGTACTTGAAGAATGAACAATACTCAGAAAAGCAGCATACCATACAGCCAAACACCACTGTGTGGATTTTTTACATATGATTAAAATTATATATTTACTGAAGTACTAGCATAATAATCCTTAAATTCAAAATAATGTGTAATTATTCTCTGGTGTTCCTTGATCCCTTTGCAAGCCAAGGAAGGTCACAATGTATGATGTAACATTATCTGCAAATGAGTTCCAATGTACAGGCCACAATACTTTCAGATTTCTTTTGAGATTATTTTTTTCAAGATTTCCTCCTCTAGCATGTATGAGAAATTTAGACTACTGCCGTCCGCATGATTAATTTGGTTTTTCTTTAAAAAGTGTTTTTTTTCTTACCTCTTTTTGTAATTAATGAAAATTTTAAATAAGAAGAGTCCTTAGACTTGCAATGCCACATTAAACATCTATTTAATATCTGATAAATTGAATGTGTTTTTTTCCATTTTATTGTTGCTTTTACATCTTTTCCATAATTAAGAAATAACATTCTCATTTAGATCTACTTGAATCATTTCTCTGGTAAAACTTTAAAGATTATTACATGCTACATTATCTAGATATATCACCTCTATTGCAGTTCTTTTGTTCCTAATAGCCATCTAATTTTCCTAATTTTCTAAAAAGTGAGTTCATCTAGCATAAAGACTACTCTTTTAAAATCATTTGGCCAACTATGCTTTGTTCTTGGCTTAGTCTTTGCATAAAAATTTATTTTTAATTTTTTCTTTTTATTTTTTTCCAGGAAAAAAATATATACACACACATATACACACACACATATATATATATATCGTGAGATCTCATTTCTCGAACATTTCTTTCATTTGTTGAAATACAGCACCGATCTTGTTTTTTTACTCTATTCCCTTGTTGTCATCATCTAATTATTCAAGACTAACCGTAAGGAGAAGTTGGTCTATACACAAGGTTTAAATATCTTATTTTCCCCCAAAAATCTTGCTGCTCTTTTTTCAATGATTGTTTCATGCTTATTATCTAGATAGTTGTTTCTTTATTCTCCTGCTGAAGAAAAATGCAAACAAAGTTTGTATTGCAATAGCCAACTAAAACTCTTTCAGTGAATCTAAAACAAGAGGTATTCAAACCCCAAACTGGGAAACAAATAACCTCTGTACAGATGCTGCTTCCTTTTGCAAGTGCCTCTGCAAGCTTGCATCCAGTTGGGCCTCAGAGTCCTTGTCTGCCTGTAGCACTGCAGATGAAGAGCAGCAGTTTCTACCAAACCAGAATGGAATTTTTATCTCCTCATGACCTAGAGACACAGGCAAATGTAGCCCCAAGTAGTTTTGGTAAGTAAAGCACGCACAGGCGACACTGCCCATCCCTGCAAGACCTGCAGTGTCAGAAAGAAAGCAGCCATGAAGATAGCTGAAGGGTAGATAGGTGTTTACAACAGTGCCCAGTTCTGATCCCAGCTGCCAAATCTGTTTATTGGTTACTGATAGATGAAAAAAAACCAGAAGTCCCCATTCCTATAAAAATAAAAGAGCTAACATCTAGGCTAGAGGCAGGCTGCTCCCTCCCTGTTTTGCTTCATGCCTTAGGTAGATCGAACTCTTGTCCAACTAGTAACCCAGCTTCTGGAGAAGAGATGAAGGGCTCGCTGTGGAAACCAGCCTGCAGGTTTCTGGTTTCATAGTCTCTTGGGAGGCAGGAGACTTGAATCTGTATATATGCCCAGAGTGCTGTTCTTCAGCAAACCTTTGAATCACCCTGTTACACTTCAAATCTGCTACACTAGAATATGAGGAAAACCTGGTGTAGCCCTGTGCTACAGTGTTTCTTTTTGGTTAACTTATCCAAAGTTTCTTCTTGGTTAACTCTGCTCAGCTCATCCTGAGGAGCACATGGGCTCAGAGCCCCATGCCCTGAGGTCCTCAACACTCCTAAGGCACTCTGAGGAACTCTGTTTAGAAGAGCAGGGAAAGCACCTGGCTGGTCAATGACCAACAACTTCACGTGATCTGGCTTGAACTGTCCATGGTGTAACCGAGCATCCTCACTGAAATGCTGCAAGTATCTCATTTTTTCCAAAAATGCTTAAAACAATAATGAGCTTTGTTTTACCAAGACCAAGTGGATTAACAAAAACCACATTACAGTGATTTGCAATTCCATCTGGGAAAGAACAGGGCCATTCACTGAATTAACCACCTTGCAAAACACAACACTGGATATACTCCTTTTAAACCCTTAATCTAAATACTTTTCTTGATGTGAAGAGGGTAGTAGACATCACCACTGAGTCAAACACAGGCCTACATGAAAAAAATCAGAGAAAATAGTGTTTAACACTTGCCTCAGGTTCCTCTTTTTTCTTAAAAATGTCAGATGCAATGTCAGCCACTGTATATAGTAAAATTAATGAATGCAAAGAATGGTGCAATAATTACAATCCTAGCCATCAGTCACTGTCCTAATTTTTCTTCTGTGCAAGAAGTCAAATTAGCTGACTGTTTAAAATGCTAATGCTTCCCTTTACAAATATTATACAGGAATAGAAAAAAAAATCATGACATTGAGTTTTCAAGTACATGTCTGGCATAATTAAAAAGACAGACTACTCTGGGCAATCCTCATAATTTCCCTATGCAAGCTACATTAACATTAAACATTTAACCAACAGTAGAAATTCCCATCTTGCTTTCTAGTCAGCAAAGAAGTAACTGCAAACATAAAACTGGTCAAAATGGGTATGCAAAAGGAATTCTGTTGTTTGAACATCGTAAATGAAGAAAAAATAACCTTCTCCTTGAGTAGGAAGAAACAAGAAAGTTGCTTTTATTTCTGATAGCCTTGCTCGGACAGTTTATGTTTGCTTGTGTGGAAGAACGACCTGATTCCAGGCAGCTAGAAGAAATGAAGCCAATTGGGTGAAGCCAAGTGACCTGTTATCGTGGCAATTTCAAAATCAAATGTGCTTGTTCTACGACCACATGAATGTTCTCAGAGTAGTCAATTTCTCATCTTAATGAAGCATTTATTTTCACTTAAAAAAAGAAAATTGTTCATAGTGATAAAGAAAAAAAAACACAGATATGGTTCAGAAATTTGCCTCCACCATCCAAAAAAAAAGAGCCACAGAGGTTAAGCAATATTTTCAAAGCTTTTGCAAAATATTTTATGTTCTCCACTTTTAGAGGTACTAATACACACCGAAATTTTATTTATTTTATATATACATATGAAAATTTACTTATTAGACAAATTTCTCTGAGGAGCAGTACACCTGACTGGGTGTGACAAACAAAGAAATTAAGAATTAATCTGGAAAAATGACTAGTGTACTACTATAGAAATAAATCAGTATGTAAAATTCTTATGCCTCAAAAGATCTTGCTATTATTTTTTTGAAATCTGTGTTAATATGTAAGGTTTAAATTAGTACTTGAATGTACTTTAACTAAATTTAGTTCAGGATTTGTAGCAACTTCTTTCAGTAATGATTGTCCAGCATGTAACAACATTCATTCTGTGAGGTACAAGACCTCAAATTATTCTCACTGATTGTGTCTACAATCAGCTCTATATTCAGTACTAAAAGACTACGGAAACATAGTTTCTTACTATGTATAGAAGGTAGGTAGCTAATGGCTGTTTGCATCTTTTAACATGCCTGTAGTTCTGACCCACAGCAAAAGCTTTAGTAAAATTACAGAAATACAATTAGAATCAGGGTGAAATCCTATCCACTCACGCCTCCAAATACCATATATTGCCAAATGGAGACTCTCTACAGAGGCACACAGAGATCCGGAAGGGCACCCCAATGTATCTAAAATTAAACTAAAACATCTGTGCTTGGGCTCCTTAATCATCCTCTACATCTGATATTTCTGTTTTTTAACAAATACCAAATATATCTCCTGATTTCAGCAACACACAAGTTTAGTGTCAGCTGATTTGTGCAGGAGTAGGACCTGGAAGGGTTGTTTAAAGAACTGCGTTAGTTTTTAAGCCCAGGCATCATAAAATGTCTACGACTCCGATATTACAATAATATTGCTTGCTTCAAAGCTCCAGAAAGTAGAAAAGGTTGTCTAAGTGCCCCCCAAATTTTTATTTTTTAGAAGTATGAATAGTGGTTCACTGCCTTCCACCTAGCCTGCAGAGTTAGCTGGAATTGCAGCTCGAAGTGTTCCCCATCTTCATCTGTGAGGCAGAATGTGATTATTTTCAGAGCAGCAAATCTCAGTTTTACGTTAGGATGTATGTTAACACTGAGCATGAACATGGCTTAGTGCAGTATCTGTTTTCCCAAGAGGTTTTTAAAAGGTCTTCCTTCCCTCTAGGAATAGACTGAGGCAAAGCCTGTTATTATTATTGCTATTTATTTTAAAACACTAGGGGCAAAGAAAGCAAGAAACTGAGCTCCCCAAGACCTCTGAGCTTAATGGTAACTGAAATTACATTGTATGAGATGTTTGCAAGCATTTGTCCTAAGCTTCATATCACGGACAACCTACATTATTGCCTGATACCTTCCACATCAGCTACCCTGTGGAGTGCGAAATTTTATATTCCATTTGTGTACAAGCACCTCCATGTGAAACCTACCACCGAACGACCGCTGCTTTTAGAGTTGAAACCAACCCTAATGGCTTCTTAATTATAAAACTGGATTTAAATAACAAGCTAACACTTTTACGAAAGAAAGCAAAATTGTTCATACAACTGAGCAACAGATTTACAGTTCCAAGAAACCCCCAACACTTTTTTTTAATGCACATTTACATGGCATTAAGTTATGCAATTGTTTTCAATCATTTGGATCCCCCCGTTAGGTTGACCGAACCAGGAGAAGCTTGGAAGATGGAAAGCATGAGTCAGAGCGTCCATAGGATTGCTCCATGAATATGTTATCATCTATGCAGAGCATCAAAGGTTTGATCTATCTGCTGTGGGCAGAGTTGGTTGTTCAGTGTGGAAGCTTATGAGGGAAAGAGGAAGCTGCTTTCACAACCACATCAGAGCAAAGCAGCCAAATTACCACACGCATTTCTATAGATACTTCTTGATCATTTTCTTGAGCTCATACTTTTACTGTAAGCATTATGCATTAAAAAAAATATTCTAGGGCCTCTTCATTTATGCTACATCATGTCAGCCATTTCCTCTGTTTCACATAGCAGACAACTACACTGTTATACACTGCACACTCGCATCTCTCCCCAGGGAATCTTTCCATTCTCTCCAGTATGCGATTATCTTTTAGCCTTTATGTAGCTTTTTTTTTATGTCACGGTGAGAAAATAGAGGATCAAGAGTGCTGAGCTACCAATAGTTACACAGATAAAAGTTTAATGATAAAGTGAGAATCAGTTTCCAGTACTGCTCTCAAAGGAGAAAAAAAAATTGTTTTGAATTAGTAAAGTTTTGTCCTTTGTAATTACATTCGCAGGCCTATTGCCACAGGTATATTGCCAGAAGTGGATCAAAACTATAGTTTTACAAAAATGAATCTTAAAAATAATAAAACCACAAAATTAATTAACTATATTCATAAAATATGATAAACTGCCCATACAGAACTATGTTTCAAGCCTCTTACTTAGGAAGCACTAGACTGCTAGGCATTATTTCCTTTAGTATCTGATGACTTGCTTCTCAAGCACACAATTGAAGCTCCCCAAGTGCAGACAGCCTGGAGTGATCTACCTGGGTTAGTGTATAAGTGACTCTCCACTGTTTTCCCAATGCTCTGAAGTTTCACAGCTTGAAGAGCTTCATCCCCGTGCATGACGGTCGGCAGGCTGCCCAGAGCATCGTGAACCAGGTTCGCCACCTCTCTTACATCAAAGAGCTTCAAAAGTTCAGAGTACACAGATGGGAATGAGCTGAGAAATACAGCCTAGAGGAAAAGGGAAAAAACAAGCCAGTCAGATATTGCAAATAGCATTGACATTTGCAAAATTTAAATAACTGCAGAAATGTAAATAACTGTAACAAAATGTCTATTTTTACATTTCAAGGGCAGTTGGTAGCATTAAAATCAGTCAGACTTTTAGAAGCAACATCCTTTAATGGGCTCACACTAGTGACTACTTTGCTTTAAACATTATTTAATGACTATTCATTTTGCTCATGACAAAATGGAAGTAAAAAGGACTACTCAGAACAAAGATATTTACTATTTTCATATGCCTCATGATCTATGTATTAGAGGAATATTTCAGAGGATAACAGAAGCCACTTGACACCAGAACATGATTTGAGGGTTTTGTTTTATGCTGTTTTAGTTTTTAAGATAAGGAAAAACAACCTCCCATTGTTCATTAAAAATGAATGTAGAGACAAAACACTGAATATGCATAGAAAAGTGTCTTTGGATTTTTCTTCTATGTGATTTTGCTGTAAACATCTCACATCTGAGTGAAATGAGTTTGAGTGAAATCAGATGGAAGAACAACTCTCCATCCTGTTCTCTCTGATTTTCCATTTCTTGGAAGAGCAATATTATAGAGGGCTTAATAAACAACTTATTTTGAACAGGTTGCAAGCAGCCACTAGAGAAACGGGCTAGGGAGACAGGGCAAAGCCTAGGAGGGAGAACAATGACTCACGGACTTGCTTAACTCTGCAGAACTTTTAACAGAGAGAAGTATTTCTTATGTGTTTTGCCTCTGCCCTTCAGGACTAGTCAATTTTAGCAGCCTTGATTTAAATAAAGACACTAGCTAAGTACTAACACGGAGTTCAGCGAGATTAAAAAAAAACATTCAAACTGAGAAAGCCTTTCTGTTAGGTCAAGTTTTCTAGTTCCTATGTAGGCCAAAACAGAGAACACTTTTTATGTATCCAGCAAGTCTGGCATGTCTGGAATTGACTGGAATTACCAAAAATGTGGTAAGAACCATTTATAATTCAAAAGCAAACATCCCTGGCAAAGATAATCCTAAAACTAATATTTAGAACCTGGTGATATGAAAATTTCACACTATAGGACAAAAGTATGAGGACGAGCCAAAAATGTCATTTTGTTGTAAAGAATCATACTTTCTTTCTTGGGCAATGGAAGTAAGGGCCTGGACACATTTTCCAGTGCATGTGGAAAGCAGTAAGAAAGCATGCCTGAAAACTTACTTGCAGTTGGGATAAAGCATTAGCTCCTTTGCTTTCCTGGGAGAGGAAGAAGCGCACGGACATAAGCAGCTCTTGGATGCAGCAGCGGAATTCTTCCTCATTTTGTCCACCAGTGGCAATAGAGAATAACCTTCGAGACTGAACTATGTATTTAAATATGTACTCCTGTGCCTGCAAGTGTCAAAAGCACATATAACTCATAAAAATGAAGCAGACATCTTTAAAAAGAGCTATGATTATATCACTCAGGTAATGACAACCGTCCGAACCATGGTACTTAATTTTTGCCAAACCATTCAAAATCTTTCAAAACCACATTCTTAAAAATGCTTTTTAGTTGCATTTTGGAACCCCCATACACAAAAAATCCTACCCACTTTATTTAACATATGGTAAACTGCAAAATCTCTGCTCCCCCTGTTCCTCCCCTCCTCTCAATGTCTCTCATGTTTTTGTCTACAGAAGCAAGTATTGCTAAGGTATGTAAGGCCAATAAAAGTAGGCTTAGGCAGTCTTTGGATTCTTTTGAATTTCATCTATTAAGAAGTGATTTCTTGTCAGCTGTTATGCAGGTAATGACAAACAATGCTTAGTTTAAGTTGCAAAACTGATCAGAGTAAATTAAATACACAACCATTTCTTAGTAGTGAAACTAAGCTAACAGCAGCACAGAAAACACAAGAAGAAGACATCATGCTGATATTTTATTTCCCGTAGCTCCTATCCAAAATGGGACTATTCCGTTGTGCAAATCAGCTTGTCTTTGTACTGCGCTCCGTTGATGGAACAAAACAGGAGAAACAGTGCAAACAAGTTCCCGTTTTCCATAGATCTCCCTGTCATCATTATGAAACCATTAAGTCAGTGTGCTGGCTGCCATCTAGACTCACAGTTGTCAGACATTAATACTACCAGAGTAATCTAGTTTTGATTTTTTTAGAACTCCTGCTTATGTATATCCTCATTCATTACGTGAATGTGGTAGTAAGCTCCACTGATCAATTTTGACAAAAGAGGAAGATAAATAAATTGCAACAAAAAATTATGTAATTCCTTAGAATTAACATTACAATTCCATCACTTATACCTACTGTGTTACATTTCCTAGTATCAATCTGCTAGTCTTTACAAATACATCATATGCATAGTTGTCAATCACCTTTAGTACTTCTTGTATGTGTTCTTGGAGCTCCACTTCAGTGACCCGATCAATATGCCACTTAAGAACTTTTATAAGATCTCTAGAACATCAAAAGTATTAGAACATAAAGATGGAAAAAGATATAACATTTAAAATGCAAACATCTATCTTTCTTATAAAATAAGAAACACTCAAAAAATATAATGTATATGACAATGTTTTGATAGTAACAAAAAGCTCATAATACACTTCATGGTCAATCTGCTATAATATTACATAATGGTCCTCTAATGAACAGTAAATACATATGCACTAGAATGGTTTCAACAGGATACCAAAGCTAAGCTAAGCAAAAGAGTATCTGCCAGGTGGGCACACCCCTGCTATTCCATGAATTAGCTTGTAGACTTACTAAATCACAGTGGATAAAATGCATTTTTTAAGCAAGTAATAAATACAGAGAATACGTAGGGGTAAGTGATGCTTATGAGTGCACTGCACTGCACTGCACAGACAGCAACCTAGTGCAGCAGAATGATGTTAAGGCTCCTGTGTTGCTCAAAGTCATTCAGGTAAAGAAAGCTGTTGAAATACAAATTAAGTCAATGCTAGAGCCTTAGCAAATAATCCTTCTGTTACTTTTGTTTGTTTCTTTCTTTTTTAATGGTCTAAATTTGGGCCATTCATATAACTATAGTATTTTACTTTTCATACTGTAGTTCAATTTAACACGACGATCACTTCTGCTTAGTACCATATTGTTCAATATTCAGAACAGTTAGAAAAAATACAGACTTTACCTATATGCAAGTGCACCTGCAAAGTGACTTTCAATGTAAGTGTCCATTACTGGTTTAAAATGGTGAAACTTGCTGTCCTGCAGCAAATTTATTATGTGAACCTATGAGAGAAGAAATTAAAAAAAAATATTTTTTCATTCAATTCTGAAATATTCAGAATATTTTTACTCATAACCACAAAATGAAACTCACCAAACAATCAAATACTTTTGATCCATATTTTTGAGAATTTTCATCTAAAATCCCAAATAAAGTATCTAATGTATCTTGAAGAAACTGCATAGAAAGAAAGGAGACAGACTGTTATTACATATGTATTTTTAACCAGCAAGTAAATTATTTCTTTACATACTGCTTAAAGCCAAAGGAAAGGAAAGAAAGAATGCTACATACCTTCACTATTTCTGAACCATCAATTTCTTTTAGTTTTGAGAGGCAACCTGCAATTTTGTCTGGGTGGGTTCTCCATTTCAGAAGGTCAAGCATATCTCCTGCCAAAAAAAAAACAAGATTAAAACTGGAAGTAAAGCAGAATTTACGATTGTAAATTCTACTATTACAAACAACTCAGCAAAACTTGGCTTCATGAAAACAAGAGGAAACATCTCAAGAATTGCAGTAAAATGATCTGCCAACAAAATGTTCCCACTTTATCCTATAATGGCTCCACCAATAGGAACATGGAAACATGACACAGGGTCATTACAATGTCTCCTCCAGTAACCATATTGTGCAATTTTGCTCCAATTTGTCAGCTGTCACCTTGAGGGAAGTCAGCATTTTGTGGTCTGTATCCCCATGGCAGGATACCTTCCAGAGTCTTGCTCCTCTGATGGTCAGAAATAACCCCCTAGTTACCAGCTCACAGGTAGTCATGTTTTTATGCCAACATCTTCTAGTACATTTTTAGAGAAAAAAACATAATGCTTTTAAGGCTATTTAAAAATAAGAATGTAAACATCATTAGCACAACATACATCTACTGTAAAGAGCTGCCAAGTATGTTACAGAATGAACATTTTTGAGACTGCATCCCAGTGGTGCGGAACCAACGCTTCTTTCTCCTTTTTCCCCAACTGCTCAGCCCCTTGCTATAGTAAAACCCCCAACCAGTCTTCTGCATTATATTATTCTGCATTATAATCTAATTCTGCTTTTCTTTTTGTCCTCTCAAGGTCATCTCATTCTGCCTGTCAAGTGAGGAGGCCTCTCAACTAGGTACCAACAAACTTCATGAACTTGCGTCTGACATTCACCCCTCCCAATGCCCCCAGATCAATCCCAGAGCTCATTCTTCAGATCTCACAGTATTTGCCTTCCCCTCAGGGGGTCCCTTTACCGCATGACCTACTGTTTTCCTTTTAGCCAGTTATTTACGGGTTTAAAATTCTTATTCTAATCTGTATCTATTCTTATTTCCCATGTGGTGTATTACTGAACTCTAGATGGTTTAGATCTGCTACATTTCCTCTGAATAATACTTAAAAAAAAAAAAAAACGGATAAGAGAAAGGTTAAGGTGTTTATTCTGGCATGATAAGCCTTTGATAAATCCATCCTGGATTTTAAAGCATATTCCATTTCACTACATGTCCATGAAAATCTTGTCATCCACACTGTCTTGTAAATATTTGCACAAAGCTGATCAGAGGGTGACGGCTGAGATACCATTTCTGCTTTTCCTCCTTTCTTAACTGTAAGTACTAGAGTTGTTACTCCTGAGTCAAGTAATACATCTTGCAGCTTCACAGACCTTGTTGTATGACTGGGAATATAATGTCCCACACCATTCATTATTAAAAAAAAATTGCAAATCTCAGTTTGACTTTTGGCAGTTTTCACTTTTGCCTGACAACAGCTGAACTCTTAACACGTTGCTGTTAATTTTCTCCCCTCCACTGTAGACGGTCACTGTAGACTCCTGCCATGTTTCATACACTACCCATTGGGGCAGGTCTGCAGCAATTCCTGCAAGTTGTATTCTGAGTACAGAAGCTCCACACATACTGGAACCTCTGCATTAAATAAATCCCAAAGCTCCTTTGCATTCAAGTTGGCTCCTTCCATATTTCACTAGTCAGCTTTTCAGAATATCTCAGTGCCTGACCACTCAAAATAGAAAATCTTAAAAACAACAG
This sequence comes from Crypturellus undulatus, assembly GCA_013389825.1. Taxonomy (NCBI): domain Eukaryota; kingdom Metazoa; phylum Chordata; class Aves; order Tinamiformes; family Tinamidae; genus Crypturellus; species Crypturellus undulatus. The sequence continues at coordinate 1,825,549 of VWPW01014076.1, read as the reverse complement.
TCCAATCCTTTAACCACTTTAAACTGAAACACTGACAAGTTGATCACTGTCCAGGACCACTTCTTCTGAAATGTACTTAGGATACTAAGTACATATTAGCAATATAATAATAGCAATACAGCTTTAAATGACTGTCCTGCACAAATTGTTTTCATGCATTTATAGCTTCGTTGTTTTTTTATTTTACACTGCACTAATACAGAATGCTCTGGATTAAGTACACTAAGGACCTTATTATCCCATGGCTGTGTTAGAGATATCTCTTAAAAGATCACGGTTAAATTACAGATCTCATTATTCCCCCTATAAGGAATTTTGAAGAAACAAGGGCTACCAATTCCTAATGAAATCTATTGTTTTTTTGGATAGTTAAACAGACTTTGACACTGGCTTCTGTTTAAACTACAAGTCATGGACCATGGAAACTAGTTCAATCCGTCAGTCAGCAGGAAAAATACATCTTTCCAAGTTTGCTGGAAAAAGCTGGTGGTAGAGAGTTTTCACTGAGTATTAGGGATTTGTTGGGGGATTAAAAAGAGAAAAAGAAAGTAAATGTAAAATACTCACTTCAAAGCACTTATTTAAAGGAAAATGTAGAGGAGGAAAGACACTGCTAACAGTGTTAGCGAACAGCCCAACCACAGACGACATGAATAGAAAATCTGACATATGAACCTCACGGAAAAGGGATAGCAAAGTGTCAAATATTAAGAGAAATAAGAAAATAAAACTGTCCTGAAAAATAGGCCCACTAGAAATGATTTGGAAGACAAAAGAAGTGGAAGATCTGATTTTGGAAGACAAAAGAAGAAAATGCTACTGATAAACTTTGTTAAAGATAAATATGTATATATATATTTTAAATGTCTTCTCTTTATCACGATTTAATTTATAATTTAAAAATAGGGCACATCTGATCCTACAGCTCAAACAAAACACTTCACCTTCTCCAAGGCATTAATTTAAATCATGTGCATAAGGAAAGGGCTTGGGATTGACTTTCTAACTGCCTCTCCTACCTTCTGAGCCATGACTATTGCCCTTCTACAGCAAGGACTATGGCATTGCACACGGAAAAGTCCAATTCCCAGAGGGAGAGCCGGGGAGCCCATTCCCACAGGACGCCTCTTCCTGGGGTTTCCAGTGCTCCCCCAGGGCAGCACGCTCGCGAGCTGCTGGTCACTGTGTTTTCTTACTGAGCACCAGCTCTGCTCTGTTTGATCACCTACATGGGTCATACTTTGGCCCTGAGACAGAGCTGCACACCCTGCTCTGCTGCTGAAATTGCTGGTTATTTTGAACCTGGCACTTTCGGGACACATGCTGACTGGTAGTGAGAACCGCGGGGATGCCAGCTTGCTAAAATGGTCCAGGGTCTGCTGGACGGATCTGGAGTCTTTAGCAGGCAGACTCCTAAAACTCAAAACCTTAAGTTGAAATAAATAAGATTATATTGATCCTCAGTGGAAAAAATATAATATGTCTTTCTCTTGTGTTCCCTCTCTTTACTTTTATTTTTTTTAAGATAACAAAATACAGCTAACTAAGAAGCAGAAATGCTTTTTGTTTTGCTTTGTTTTGTTAGCATTATCTGAGTAACTATCCAGGAACTGAGGTCAAGTTAAGGGGAGGATAACTGGCAGACAGCCTAAACAATGCTGTCCTCACAGCACAGATTCCTGCCAGACATCCTCTGCAAGCCATGGTTTTCCAGGGTTACTTAGAAAGCATCCAGAGCAAGGAAGTTAGGGGACCCAGCACCAGGAAAGAGCACCTCCTTGCCCCATTTGCACAACTGCTGACAGCAAAGAGCTGGAGGAATGAACAAAAGGAGGACACTTGAGCAGGAATTGCTCACCCTGGTTACCCTAGCCCAGCTCAGGGACACGCTGCGCACATCTGGCCTGGGGTATTGCCACCCCGGCCAGAACTATGTCATCGCTTGTGATTTTCAAGCTGGACCTTGGTGTTTGCAGCCACATGTAGATTTTGGACAACTTTATCAATATCTCCTAACTTAAAAAAAGATTACCAAAAATAATCAGCAATTTTCACACACAGTGATACAAATGCTTACTAAATAGAAATATACATATAAAGATCTTTTTAATCCTGCGATTTTTAAGAAATATCGTACATCTTCCCAGGGATAACTGAAGTAATGCTCACATGACCAAACAGCCACATGCTTTGCTCTACATTCATTTCCTGAGCATGCAATAGAATTTGGCAAACTTTCATTTAAAAGAATGGGGATTTGGAAACTCACCAAGATGAACTTCCCAAAGAAGATCCTTGGAGAAACTATGAGCCTGTCTATTGAAAATATTTCCACCCTCTGAAGTACTGCTGAAATAACTGTCAACTCTTTCAGAGCTGAAAAGGGGATCAATATTATTCAGATATTCTACACTCTCTTACTCTGTATGTGGCAAAGAAATGCATTTTTAATGGTCTCACACATCTATTTATATCAAGTATTAAATAACTCCTGAACTGCCAACAGAAATTAATGCCCTGAAATTTCTATAATCAGAGTCAGAAGAACACTTCATTTGGGGGTCTGCATCAGCGAGATGCTAAATTTCTGGGCAGCACTTTTCGTGCACACGTAATTCCCAGTACATTCATGTCATTTCCTACATCAAGGCCTTTAAGGGGAGTAAATTTAGCCTATGATTGCCTATTAGCATTTTTGCTGAAAATCTTTAATTGATTAACTTTTATTACTTGAAAGTTAATTGCTATGGGAATACAGAGTGGATGCACATTAGAGAAACAGGCCACTTACTACCAGGCCATAGTTCTACTTTGGAAACTTACTACTAAATGGTGAAAATTAAGATAACTATTTCCATTTAAAAAGCTGCTCTAGTTGCTGTTAAACATCTACAATTAAATTATGAGCAATTAGTAATTTTATCATAATAAATATAAAAAGGGAAAATACACAGTTGTTTCACATTGGAGATAGCTAATTAATTTCTTAAAACTGTGATAAACAGTTGAGAAGAAATATTATGAAATCATGAGGCTATCAAAGAATGGTCAGAAACACATGAGCAAGCAAATATGCAAGACTGGGAAGTTTCTAGAAAAATGTTTCGGTTATTAACTAATTGTACTTAGTTCATCAAACAAATAAGACTAAGAATTTTATGCAGAGCAAATATAAATAACTCAAATACACATGTAGTAGCCTTTATGTAGCTTTAGATCAAGTGGATCAGACTGTTTTTGTCATTCAGAAATAGTAAACATTTGCTGACTTAGAAAATACAACAAAAGTGCCACAGCCTAAAGCTTGCAATAAACACTTCTTAAAAACTCCGAAACAGATTAAGAGGTTTTGCAGAGCAGCTGCGTTTTGGTAGTTGATTCCAAAAGTGGTGTATTTGATTCAAATATCAGGTTAATTTTAAAAGCATTTTTGAGTTACTTAAAATCAGTAGTTCATCACGTTACACTGGTTTCCATCTGGATAACAATAATTAGGAAACAAAAATCAGATTGTAAGATGTACAGGTTGTACAATGTAAGCTTTCTTTTTTTTTTTTTTTTGAGTATATCATCATGTTATAGCATCATGAGCAACATGATGAGTATAGCATCATGTTTTAAATATTCAACATATCTTACCATTTTGTGTGAGTTTGGTGGAGCAGAGAAAGGACGTAATCCAGAAGGACTCTTTAGTGGTTTTTACTGCTTGGCTGTTGTGTCCTAGGAAAATTCCCTTTGAAAAGGGGAGCTTGAGGTAGCGACTAGAATCCTGAAGATTTGTGTTTTCTTCACACTGTGAAAACAAACCAGTACAAACTCACTGCATTACATAAAAAGGAAAGAGCAGATTCCTAAACTATATGAATCATAAATGTTTCTTGGACAATAAATGAGGAAAGACAATTTTCACTATGGGAAGACCTTCTACAAATGAATTTTGACATGCCAAATCTGTCAAATAAAATTCCAGGACCTTTATGCTTTATAATGTATTCAGCAAGTCTTATGACTAAGTTTAAACACATGTGAAAAAAAGAACAGACTTAAAGATTAGCTAATGTACTAGAGACCCAGTAGTTAAACATTCTTAACAGAGAAAAACTAATACCAAGCTATCTTAAACATATACACAGATCATGCAGTACATTATCAGCATAAAGCCTAACATGCAAAATATATATATTTTACATATCTTTCGAATTTTTATTCTTCTTTTGCATAAGACCTAAGCCACTGTTATGAAGACTATCCCCTAGTGACAAAATGAGTCAGCACATTCTCTAACTAAAAATATTCTTGTTTCAGATGGGAAAATTAGATCAAGTTTTTATATGAATAAATAAATTAAGCTCATTTTCTCATTAATGGGAACTGTTTTTTCATCTTTGCTTTTAGATTGTAGCTTTGTATTTGATATTAAAATTAATAATTTTGCGTAGGTTATATCAAATGAGTAGCTACAAATTTTGGTATTAAAATCAACATTTAATTGGGAGCATATCAAAATCTTGTAAAAAAAGGTAATTGCTAAATGTGTAAGCAAAAAAAGAAACTCTGTAGAACTATCTGTACAAAAAGATGCCATGGGGTGGATGCCCAGGAGTGACAAAGGAGATGGGTTTGCCTATTTTTCCACCTTCAGCAATTTGTTCGTGGATAGCAGAAGATGCACTTTAACACACTTCACATGTTTTAACTGATCTTAGCTTTGTGAAATTCACTGTGAATATAATGTACTATATTAGCACTTCATAAGTACAAGCAATCACTGCACTGCATTCCTAGATTCAACCGCAATTTTTAACAAGATCCATAATATTAAACAACTAGCAAAGGATAATTTTAGCAGTGACAAGATTATCACTCATTTGGCAAAGAATATAGACTTCCTCAGCCTAGTGCCCCTGGGTCTTTGCAGTAAGTTCCAGAGGAATCATTACTGTTAATGATCTCTAATTCAAATTACCTTGTGCACAATGAGTTCATGGGTGCCATCTGGCAGCGTCCTCCCATTTTCCTGCATCAGAGGCACGAAAGAAAAGCCAAACAACTTCTTCTCACCCTTTTCTTTTGCTGAAATATACAGGTCAAAAACAGTTGACGTTACGTGTTTTAGACCAAGCGAATGGCTATAATGCAGGATAAGAAAGTATACTGGAAGCTAATTGAACTAGTCAAAGAACATCTTAAACCTATTTTTATGCTTCTTCACAAGTAAAATAACTCCCAAGATTAATAAATTAATAAATAGATAATAAAATAGATTAATAAATAAATTACTGAGGTAGTTTTGCCAGTTTTTCTTCAGACTGATGCCAATTGCAAGATAGGTAGAAGTGGGACTTCCTTAAATATATTGTCCATTTCCTGCTCTGAGATGAAAAAACACTCTTCTAATAATATCCTACATACTAGATGGGCCAAGTTAAAACCTTGCATCTGACACCCTCTTTCTAAGAAATTGAGCACCTGACCCTTGAGAAAAATTACTGGAAGTCAACACCTTCCCCTTAGGCTTTTGTCACACATTGAGCTTATTCACAGAGCTAGTGTTTCTTCTCATGCTATTAATCATGAGCTAAAATGGCAAATAAACTTGAATGCAAAAGGTGTGTGTGATATTTGGCAGGCTAGTTGGCAGCCAAGATCCTTCACAGAGACTATTCACAATGGAAAACTCACAGTTCTTCCAAACTGCACCTTATTACAGCCTCCCTGACAAACTGGCCATCTGTACTAGGGATTGTCTGTTCACATCTCACAGAATCAGGCTTTAAATGAGATTTAAGAAGTCATAATACATACAAATGAGCAAAGAAAAATCTTACAGATTGTAGGATATCTAGGAAGTGGCTATGAGAAGGACAAAGGGAGGTGAGTACCAAGAATAGGTATAACCACAGCAAGACCAGGTACTACAGTTTATTATGCTGGAAAGCCTTCTCTTCTTCTATAATAGTTCTAAAAAGCATTCTAAAATTGAAAAAAAATGTACTTTTATGCCGGCAATTGAGACAGAGCCCACATATTCTCATGCGAGAATATTTTTGGCATATATATCTCAACTGGTTGATACTTGCCCTGCGCTTGACCGAGCAGGAAAAAAACAACCCTTAGCCATCTTGCATTGTTTCTTGGTGCAAATAAATCTAACTTTAGCCTTCCTAGTTCTCCTGTAATCCCGTGAACGCTTGTCAAAGCAAGGTCTGCTCTCCCTGCAGTGCTTTATGTCAGCTTAGTTAGTTTTCATGTGCAAGGCTCCCTTGAAGTCATTTGCTTTTTCTGACAAGGCAAGAACTGCTGCACAAATAGCTTAATCTGCCTCTTTTTGAAGTGCAACGATTCTTCTGCCCCACATCTCTCAGTTACAGTTGCTACTTTGAAAGTTTAGCAGATGCTCATGGTTGTGATACTAAATAGAGAAAAGACTTTTTTTTTGAGGTTTTAGTTCCATTGAAAGGATGCAACGAGCAAGCTTTCGGTTTACATCTTAAAACATGTTTCATGAAGCATCTGAAGTAGTGAAAGAGTTGTAAATTTAGCACGTCTCTTCTGTCTTTAAATCTATATATTTTTAAAGTATTTATCTTTATTCCAGTATCTGTCACACTAGACCACACTATGCCATGGTATTTGTAGGGCCAACATTTATAGAGGAAAACATGTTCTACTTCCAGAGGAGATTTTCAGATCATCTCCTCTAATGGATTCCGTTATCTCACTGTAAGTTGAAAAGCAGTCTTCTGGAATTACTTAATAATTACTGCAGAAAAATAATCAAGGCCTCAAACTGTAGCCTTAGCAATGTGCAGAGATCCAAAGGATTGTAACATAGCCCATCCAACATGAGAAAAAAGCTGTTTTGTGTGCATTAATTATCCTCTATAGCAGGTCTTCCCCACCGATTTCTATTTTAGGTCAGTCTCAAACTACTCTGCATCTACCTCCACAGAAACGGCTGAAAATGCTACTGCACTTCTTTATATGGTGTTAGACTTCAGATAACATTTTCAAATTCATGCCTGAAGGTAAATTCTGAATCCAATGCATCACCCAAATAGAAAACAGAGTGCAAAATGCTGAGAATGCACTACCGAAGTTAATTAGAGTGTATACATATGAATTAATTAATTCTGGAGTCTAAGTAAAGCACCACTGGCATGGTAGAGAAAACCAAACAGCAGCAAAAAGATCCAGTTTGTACGGCATGGGAAAGACTTCACAAATACACATAATAAATCCATTTGACACATGCCATTGTCATTTTTCTTTTATTAATTGGTAGGTTTATGAAAGAAATTTTTAAAAGTTGGGATTTCAAGAATTAAGATTTATTTTTCTTTAATTATCTGTTCCCTGCATTTTAAGTTTGTACCTAAAGTCCAAAGATACTGTCACCTGTGCAGGCACCATTTTCCACAAACACAGTGTAAATAATGAAATCTTGCAATATCTTTATCATCAGGAATCAAAGAAAAGCTGCAGTTTAAAAGACATACAGTTTTATCCACCTTTCCATACTAGGTCAAAAGCATTTGGTACCATGTCTACAAAAACAGTCTTTCATGTCTTGTATGCAAAAGATTGATCCAGAACTCATTCGGTATCATTTTTAACCCCATCTCTAAATTTTTGAGAATATCCAGGGCATTTCAGAATGTCTGGCTTTTGCAGGGGAAGTCGTAAGAGCATGAAAAAATGCAATACAAGAGTTACATTAGTTGACCATACTGCATCTACTTCTTCATTGTGTGGCTTCCTAAACTTCTACCAAGGAGCAGGTTTAAATTCTGGTAATTCACCAGTTTCATTCTATATTTTCATTTTCAATTTTCTTGAAAATGCTTTATAGTTGTAACAGTACATATTCCTATTTTAATAAAACTAGACTAGTTCCTCCTGATATTTAGGCTCTACCAACACAAAAGGTCCACCAAGGAGAGCCGCAAGCCTGAAAAACTGTGTCCTAAAGCCATTGCAGAGACAGAAGTGTTTGTGCAGCCCTCTTGGTGTTAGGAGAGCTGCCACGCGCGTTGCAGCAGGCGGACAAGCAGAGGCTGCAGCCACTTACTGGAGCAGTGCCGGAACTCGCAGCGGATGTGCGCCCCTCGGAATTTGTCCACCGGGATTGGGAGCTTCAGCAGCTCGGCCCATCGGGGGCCGTTGTTGTGGTACAGCACAAAGGAATGGTACTCGCTGGCTGGGGGCTCTCCAGAGCCAAAGGAGATAAAATCCTGACAAAGAAAAAACCAGTGCTTAAAAGTGAAAGGACTGGTGGATTTTCCTGGCAAGATGTCACCAAGGACTATTTGTACAGAGAGTACTGCCTAATATTACACTGTTCTAAGTGCTATATGTGGTATAATGCTATGTATTATAAAACCCACAAAAATACTAGTACTTCTTTTATATTTGCTGGTTACAAAAAATAGCAAAAATCATCAACACAGAGAAGAATCAGAGGATTATTTTAGGAAAAACTGTGTCAGGAAGGTTTAAACAACAAATATGATGTGGTATCCCCAGATACAGGAGGGTCCTTCGTGTCTCATCCCCAGACTTCCCAAACAAAAAAGTTAGAAAGACCACATCAGGCCCCAAGGCTCAAAGTCATCTACAATATGCCACTCAGAACCCACAGAAGAAGAGGTTGAGGGTGAACATAAATATTTTGGTGCAAAAAAATCTGAGAAATAATGATCTTCTCATGCGTCAAAATAAAATGCAAAGTGAACAATGCCTACTAGAAGCAACCATCAACAGCAGCAACCATCAAACCTGGAGAAAGGAAGGAACACAATCTTATCTTTTTATTATCCCATCTTGGTAATCATTGCATCAAAGAGTTCTGATTTATTAAAACCAGGCAACAAATGGAAAATGATTAAAATGTGAGGCATGAGAAAATGCACATTTTTACTAAAAAAGTTCATATCAAATCAAAACTTTCCAAAAATTGATCTTGATTCAACATTTTCCAGCATTTTAATGAGAACATTACTTATTGGGTTGGTGCTTGCAGCTGTTTATCTGAATCACATAATTGATACCAGAATTAAAACAAACATGCTTTTTGTAAAAATCCTAAGTGGAAATACTTGTTGAATATTTAAAGACAACAACAGATATGTTGAATATTTAAAGACAACAAGAGATAAACATGATCACAAGCTTACCAAAGCATTTTCTTACTCTTTGAGCAATATTAAGGATATTGATTTACTTATAAAAATATTGATTTACTTATTGATACTTACAATATTGATTTACTTATGTAAATGTATATCAAAATTAATTAAATACACAGATACCTTCAAAATTTGACCACTGCTGTCCACAACATGCATTGTCACTTCCACATTTCTTGCTACACTTTTTCCTCCTTTCTCAAATTCTCCTCTTTCTACAGTGATATATAAATCATTCCTCATTTCACCTATATAAAAAAAAATGTAAACGTCACTTCAAGTTGCTTTTTTCTTTTAATCTCACCACTTTAAGACTGTCATAGCTTTAAATGCAGAAAAAAAGAAATGTAAATACTTCTAAATCCAAAAGGGAAGTTTTGAAACATAACTGATTTTAGCAAACAATTTGTAATAGAAGTTCTACCTCCTTGAAGATTAACCTGAATTCTAGAAGCATCTACGATAACTTTAGACATGATGTTTACTTATCAGCAAGGAGTTATTTCCATTTTCCACGGTGTCTGACAGAAATGTTACAACATTTTGCACCACAAACTTCATTACCTAGTACAGACAGGTATCTAGTACAGATAGACGAAACACTGGAAATAATTTATTCTTTAACACAACAAACTGTGCAGGATTTGAATGAGAAACAAGAAGGGAATCTAAAGTAATCCCAGCTTCACAAAACCTAAGCAGATTTTCAGTACTTGTGTCTGCATTTTAAGCTCTTAGGAGAAAAAAAAGTTTTACTTTTTAGATGTCAGAAAAAATAAAATCACATGGAAAAAAACACAAAGGAAGAGGATGTGCTTTCATAATTATTGTCTTCTTATTCTCTTAAGAGAATCTGGGTAGGAGTTGCAATCAGGCTGCTAAATATGATAGTCTAGAGAATGTTTTCCTGATCTACATTCATTCAGGAAGCTCTACTCCATCTTCAAAGTCTCAGAGCAGATCAAGGCATGTGGGTCGTCTTATTGAAGGGAGAAGAACAAAACCCAAATCATGCAAGTCAAATTAAGTCAGAGGAGAACAAGTTGCTCAAAGTATGGGAGAAACAATGATGCTTTGGAAGGAAACATGGAGACATAAAAGCAGAAGGGAGATAACAAATACACTAGAAAATTAATCAAGAAGAAAGTATGTATCTTATGTATCAAGCGTACATTCCTGTCTCAAAGTATACAGCACAGCTGACATCTTGTATTCCCCTCTCTCCCTCAAAATAAATAAATAAATAAAGCAATTTATTTATTGCGATATCTATGCTATATATGCAATTATATAGTATGCAATATATGCATATATATAATATATGCAATTATATAAACAAAATGCTCAAGGTGAAACTAAAGCCAGAAACGAATTCTTTTATTTATTTATTTATTTTAAAGAATTCGTTTCTGGCTTTAGTTTTACCTCGAGCATTTGGATTCATGCTTTTGTACTTGCATATATTTCACTATCGCTTTACAAAATCACTACTTGCAACTGTAAATAGGAAAAACAACTAGACTGAATTTGCACAGTTCAGATAATTACAGTGGAAAGTTCAGGCCATAAAACCAAGCTCTTCACAAAATTTTAGCACAATATTCATATGCACATACTACAAATAAAAGCAACATTAGATTAAAAAGTCAATAGGGTTGTAAAAAATGACGTAAAAAGCTCTTTCAAAAGAAAGTCAAACTGCTGACTGAAAAGAAAATGGATCTGGGAAGTGAACATCATTCTGGAAAAGAACATAGAAGGAAAATCATGATAAGAATTAACAAAAATATAGTTGGATCCATCTTTTCAGAACTTCTTACTTCTCCAATATTCTAGAATTTTCCTAATCATATACTTGAATGAAGGATACCTATACTCCTTTAAATGATCTTTTTTCATTTATGTAAATGATAATTAAGCACCAGATTACAAGATAATGTGGGTTTTTTCTTTTCTTTTTTTTTTTTTTATAAAAAAAATTGCCTCTACTGAGAGGCAATTACAGCCACAAGAAGCACGGAAAGGGAAAGTCCTGCTCAATACCTAATTTCTAAGGAATCTGGTAGACAGACGGTACCTTCAGCAGAAATATTTGCCCAACTCTAACCAGCCTAGGTACATGCATACTGAGAATTTTTCTAAAGATTCCTACTTGACCAAATGTGAGAAATATTTTCAGAAACAGCAAAGGCAAGCCCTAGCTATTTGAGTACATTGGATTTTAATTACTGGTCCAAACCATGCACATGGAATTGAATCTAAATAAAAAATATTACAAAGTTTTAACTGTGGCATATATATAAAAAAAAAGCGGGGGGGAACACACTTATTCCAGCTTCACATTCAGAAATTGCTTTCTCCAACTCTGCTTCAGTGAAAACCTCCAATGGTTATTTTCTTGGCTTGGTGAGCCTATTACCATAAGCTTGGTAGAGGAATAAGCAAGTGAATAAACAATGATCAGCTTCAAGCTGACAAGTTTACTTTACCTACAATGATGTTGCATGGTATGAAAGATCTAGACCTAGTGAAGGAATTTCTTTTAAAAGAAAGTGCAACTCATTTTGGCTTGTTTAAAAGAGCATCTCCATCCTTCAAGTCCTATAGGGACTACAAATAGCCTTAAGATTTCCAAACTCAGCAGGGCTCCAGGGTTCCAGGTCTGTGTAGTGAACAGGGGGATGCAGATACTCAAACAGGAGCAGTGTTAACCATCACGGGGTCAAACCCATGTCTAGGACTGAGCATGAAGTTTTCTGGATAAGAGGCCTCCATAAAAAAAAGTGAATTAAAATCCTGTGATAGTTATACGTGCTTTGTGCAGCTAAACCACACAGTGCTCCTGAAATGTGAAGTACAGTTCTAGACAGAAGCTGGAAAACAGTAAATTTAAAAAGTTATGCACTGCATTTCTCTGTTGTCCGAAACAGGTATCCATCTTGGCATACTTAACTTCTATCCACCATCCCAATAAAAACTGAGGTTAATATGTAACAACCAACCATAGTAAGATAGAAAGTTGATGTATATTAGATGTAAGAAGATTAATAATACATTAGGGGAAAAAAAAAGTTGTAGACCTCAGTGCTTTGACACAACTTGGCCATCACACTATGGTTTCATCCATTTGACTAATCAAAAGCAGATTCCAAATACTTAAAGCCACAGACCAAAATCCTTAGAAGAGCTTCTACTATGAGGTGAGGGCTAAGTCTGAAGCTCCACAGAAGTTGATAAAAGGCCATAAAGTTGCAAAGATGTGGATTGCTCAGCCTTAATTTTCTCATGCAGCACAAGCATTTGCTACACACACTGCAGGAACGTTTGCTGAAGTGAACTTAATTGTATTTGAATGGTGCTGAATTGAAATGTCTGAGCTGCTAAATCAGAGTTTGGGCAACACAGATCCAGCAGCACCTGCATCTTCATATGGTCCTGTCAAAGTATGCCAGCTTTTACCTGGCAAAAGCAGCTAGAAAGCACAAGTTGCAGGCTGTCAGAGGAAAGAAAATAAATAAAACCAGACCATTCTTGCCCAAAACGTAGATGCAAACAAGGCATGCTACAGCTCCAGATTTCCAAAAGAAAAAGAAACAGAAGCAGCTGTGGGCAGACTTAATGACTTCAACTTGATGAGCAACAAAGCATCCAAAGGTTGAATTGGAGTGGAGGACAGAGACCTGCTCAGCATTAATTACAAGAAAGAGGCAATTACCAGGAGAAGGAGGAGGAAAGGCCAATTAAACCTGCAAAACAACTGCAAGACAGATTGCTGGAGGACAAGCTCAGCTAACGGAGATCAGCCCCCATGACCTGCCAGCTACGAGACACAATTTTTAAATAACCAAAAAAGAGGCAGGAGTCATTTGCGGGTTGGAGAGGAGGCACAGGTAAGCAGGCCGCACCAAGCACAGGTAGGCAGGCCGCAGAGCCGCGCAGGCCGCAGAGAGGGGCGGCCTGCCCGCTGACTCCCTCCCACACGGGTGGCAGCCCAGCCACCAGAGCCCAGCAGCCCAGGTGCATGCGCGAGGCTGCTGCTGGTCACAGGATGCACCCCCGGCTGCAGCACCCCGTGAAGCTGCCTGCAGGGTACCCACAACTGCCCCCGGCTCGCAGAATCCACCCGTGCCCCTTTGAGCCCCGGCTCACGGGAGCAACAGGCAGAATCACCAGAGAGGAGATGAGACCAGAGCAAGTGTCCAGAGAAAGGCAGCAGACTTCTATGAAATAATTGTTTGTTCTTTTATCTTTCTAGAAATGTTTCTACTTAGCCTCTCTGTAAAAAGAGTGATCCTTTATCACAAAACTGCTTTTGAACGTATGCTGAGGGAGCTGTGAGTCGCAGCTGCCTCGCAGAGACGACGACGACACAGGTAGTATAACATATTCTTCCATTCCGATCACATTTAGAACTGAAACATTTGCTGTAGCATATTAATGTGGAATAAGGCTTTCAAGCTGAAGATAGCTGTCAAAGATCAAAGGCAGCTGTCTTCATTAGAAACAAAAAGGCAGTTTCATTTGCCAGCCATCCTCGAGGAAGCTTTACAGAGAAAGAAATTCCACTTTGACTATTTACTACTGTAACAAAACACACTCTGAATCCACAAAACTAAACCACCCCTGACAGCAGCAGCTAATTTAAAAATAATTATGCAGAAGTCACTCGGAGTGTTTGATGGCAGCTACCACTTGAAAGCTTCGTTCAGGACTACAGACACTTCCGATCTAACAGGAGCAGAAAGCTTTACTCTGCTTACAGAAAGATCCCGCTAATCCATATCTGTGTAAAACACAAGGTAACAAGTTGCTTGTTTGATAACTTAAACGCAAGTTGAACAGCTCTCAAATTCAGTTGCAGAGACCAAGCATTTCGGAACACAGTACAGATGAAATGGTTTTATCCAGGCTCTAAACCTTGTGGATACAATATGATTTCGAGCAAAGGTCTTTAAAAGACTTTGTGGAATGGGGCAATGTGTAACCCTTATCAGCAAGGGGATCTCAAAAAAGAAAAAAAAAACACACACCAACAAAAACACTTCTCAGGTGGTTCTAACTTGCAGAGAAGGTTGGGACCTTTAGCCCACCATGACATCAAGACGTCAAATAAATACATGTAATACACTGAAAACTAGGATATTAATATTCATGCTGATCTGCTGACACTAGCAAATAAACTTTGGAAGGCAAAAGAGAAGGACAGGAAAATCTTCCACTGTCTTTTCAGCCCACTAGACTTGTAAAAGGACAGTGAAAGGTGTCATGAGAAAAAAAATGAAACATAAGGAACACAGCAGAAGAGTTCAAATCAAAAATAGGTGGCCCCTTATCTGGAAAAGGCAGCAGTGAGTACCAGGTAATGAAACAGTGTGTAGATTAAATTTTAATAAGTTAGATGACAAGCTGCTGCTATAGTCACAATCTGGAGGCTGGATAAGAATCCTAAAGGACATTTCAACTATTAAAATATGTGTTGTATTAATAATAATACTTACTGAAAAGAAAAAAGGATCAAGTCCTGGAATAACAGACCAATACTTAATCTCTCTCTGATGTCTTTCTGGCAATAGAAACGTGATGGTCTTTTTCCTTTTTTCCATCTAATATATCAAGGATTTCAAAGTCAAACTACACAGTTGTATTTAATTAAAAAGAAAAAAAAAAGATAATTTTTCTGTGAAAATCATAATGCAGAAGGATCCAAAAGAGGAAGATCTTTAAGGAGATCAGTTCAGCAACATATAGGCACATTAAATTTCACAAGAAATGTAATCACTTTAGTAAGTGAAATCCCACTGCTGAAAATCTCTCTTCCTTCGTTGTCATTGTAGAAGATACCGAAGGAGTGACTTGCCGCTTATCTGTGAATGTCTTCTGGAAGGGAGTACATCTGAAGCTCACTAAGGATGCTAGGGATAGCTATAAGGAGGAGGGCAAACCTCACAGCCGTGCTTGAAGCTGGCAGGGAGCATCTGTGTCAGATGGAGCAGCTGTGACAAGCTGCTCTCTGGTGAGCTTCTCTTTGCCAGCTCTGGAAGAAGGATTCTCAAAGGGCAGCACTGCTACATCTCATACAGCAGGTAGATCTACCGTGCGAGACCCATGTGTTCTGCAATTCCTTCTTGGGCTTCCCTTTAAAGCAAACTGATTTGAACAAATAGGGAATAAAGGATTTACGAATGCTTTACCTGTCAACTGTCCTATTGATTGTCAATAAACCATTTTCAACAGAACTTTGAGAGACCATTTTAAAAATCTGAAGCATTCGCTTGTTTGCTCATGCTACTTACCCTTGTAAATCAGCAAAGACAGACTTTCAAGACTACACTTGTGTATGCCTCCCACACACCAGCGCTATATATATATTCTACACTCAACAGATAACCAACTTACTCTTCCAAATACTATAAACTGAAGGACGCCCTTTTCCCCTTCCTCTATTTGCAGAAGCTTTAATTGAGGGAAGCTCTATTAAATTACATCATTTATTCCCTTTTCATTGTCTTCTGTTTTTTCTTCAGTTCGCAATGAATCAAGAAAGTAAAACAGATTATGGCAAAGGGAAGGAAAACAATCCAAAAGTTTTTTGCACTAGTTTAAGGTACTATGTAGTTAGGCATTACTAACTTGGTTTTCTCCGGTGACTTGTAGAAATGGTGATTCCTCTGATAAAATCAAGGATTTAAAAAAAGTATTAAAATAGGATTTGGATGGTAGAGGATATCCCCAACAGATTACTATAGTTTTATGAAAGGTCAAAATTCAGAGTGTCTTTACTCGACAATATTGCTTAAACATATCTTGTGTAACTAACACATGTGGGCAATATTGCGGTATGTAATTAAAAGGACATATTTTTACATTCCTGAAAATCAGAAGAGCAAGCAGAGGCAGGTGAAAGTTTACACTGCTCGTACCCCGAAGAGAATGAGGAAGGTTAGAAAAATTCCTATCAGTCCTTGTGGGAGAAAAAATGTTTAGGTGTCAAAAATACTTTTTTTCCTCCTAGAATCAACAGTTCTTCACTAAAAACAAACCTTCTGACAACTATGCAGCCAAAAACACTTAATATGAAGAACAGATTTCATAGCTTTCTTTACATTTTTGTTCTCCAGACTCTTATTATAAATTTTGACTCAAAGCACATTCTCCCTCTCAAAATCCTATCACTGAAAAATCCATGTTATCACATGTATAGCATTTTGAAAGATTATTTGTATAGATAAAAAGGCAAAGATTTTAATTTCATTTTCAAAGCTCCTGGAAAGGGAACGTAAGGGGACCGAAGAGTGTATTTTTGCATGTGAAAAGCACAAATGCTCATTTAATAATCCAAATAAAGTAGTAGTAAGTATAGTAAGTATAACAGCTTTTCAAAGAGAAGATTTTGATGAGAATTACCTGGACAGCTGAAGAAACTCTTCACAATAAACAAATGTTGACAGATGCAAAGCAGTACTGATTTGATAGTTATAAAAAGTTACTTTCTCCAAGTTAAGTATACAAAAGCTTGAATGTAACTTGAAAGTACTGAAATATTCTAAGCAGTTCAATCTACCTGCTGAATTAGTAGAAATTATTAAAATGCCAGAGCATTGCGGAAAAAAATGCAACTTTTTTCTTTTTTTTCTTAAGGAAGAATGGAAGGGGTCTGGAAGTACTTCATTTCATTGGAGGGATTAACACTTCAGGTTCATATGCAGCCTTCAGTTACTTTGCTAAGTACTATCACAGGAGAGGTCCAGGATTAGAAACAAGTAACAGCTCAGCCAAGACTAACATGTCAGCACCATAGACTATCATCTAAAGTGATATATGAAGAAAACAGCAATCAACACAATACCAATATACGGACTTCTCAATTCTCTGGCCTCTTCTAATACTAGAAGAGTAATAATTTGGACGGATAGGAAGAAGGTTAAAAAAAAAAAAAAAAGATGTAATTCATGCCCATTTCCAGTGGCAAAAGATGTTCTATATCCATCTATGAAGAAAAACAATCGAAAGAGAAAAGGGGAACTTGAATAGAAAACACACATTTTGGCTCCTGCCGCCATTTCAGTACCTAGAGCATATTTCAGTGGTTGTCCTTGGAATTTGTTATTAGAAGAATAAACATGTTTTTTCCCCTTAGGAAGTATCTTATCTACGCCAATAAACACAGAATAAAGTTGTACATTTTTCAGAGAGAGATATGCACACAATTGATCTGAGAAAGCAGCATGCCAAAATCCACTTCTTTTTTTAAATAAAAAAGTGCTAAACTGAGCTTGCACAATCCTTAGAAACTGAGTTGAGAAATTCCTCCAAGAGCTGATTACATAGTGTTCTACCATAATGTATTTTTAGCGGGTCAGCACATCACATTATTTCACAACTGGAAAATGAAGGGATAAGAGAGCTATTTACAGAAGTCATTGAAAATTTGATAACACAGAGCATAAGGTCACTAAATCATACATAGATAAATAATAAATGCAGAAAGGCTTCTATGCTCAGTAAAAAACTGCTTCCATCATTATCTGCTGTATTATCTACAAGATCTATTTGATTTAATAGCTAATCCTCAGATAAAACTAGGTAATAAGGTGTAAGATTTCAGCTGAAGATGTTCATTACATACATACCCACAGAATAATACATATACATTATATATATATATAAAATTATGCAATATATAATGTATTTTATATATATAAATTAAATGGCACATGACTCACTCACTTTATTCTTCTAGATACTGCAGTAGCATCAGTAGAATATTTCCATGAAGTTCTAAAACAGTTAATTCCTGACCAAGGATGCTGCAGGGCAGATGTTTAACTGGCAGCAAGAATGTACAGGAGCATTTTCAGTTGCCAAGTCTCCGGCAGAAGTCCCAGGAAAGCATATGCCCAAAGCTAAAGCTAAATTTTAGTACTTAGTTTTAAGTGCATATTTAAGACTTCCATGATTCATGAAGTACCTAAGCTTATGTATTCTTTTCTTTAAGTCTTATTGTACTAATTTATGTATACAGAAAAACAAGACACACCTTTATAACAAGCAAGTAGTCCCTATTAAAAATCTGCAGGTCATGAAGACAATTTATTCATCAGGACGATTTTCAAAGTCAAAGCTTCTTGTTTGGACTCAGAGTGGGAACTAAGCTTCTCCCTGCAACATTTCTCAGCAACAGCACATCAACATCATCACGGAAAACTAGTCTGGTTATATAATTTTACTTTAAAAATATATTTGTCTTATAATTTTCAGCAAACCGTTAAACTTTTTCCAAAACTTCATTTTAGGAAGAGGGTTTTAGATGTTACTGCAATCCACATTTTTGCTCTACTTGCTTATTCACATTCATACTAACACATTCTTTCAACCTTCCTTATTAAAGTACTTGCATGTTTTCTACACAACATCATCAAAATAAAGTATTTATATCCCTATTACCATCTATAACCACATTTCCAGTATTTTTTGTATAAGGCTGGTGAAACCTCTACAGTGTAGTAAAATCCAGTGCATCCTTATTTTAAAAAGTACCATCACTTAGGAAATGCCCCCATAATATTCTGTTGGTTCTATCTTTCTTTAGTTACGGCTCAGCAACCCTGCATTTCCTTATCTTCACTTCCATAAAGTGAGGTTTCATCTCCAAAAAAGACTGCTATGGCTGTATGCCTTCTGCACTGACACAGTAACTATTCACTGCAAAGTGCAGTGGGGAGGCAGGTAAGCAGTTTTCTTTCATTTATCTGAAAAAAAAATCATGTGAAAGGCTCTAGAAAAGTTTAAGAATTCTTAGAATACGGTATCTCTTTGGCAATAAGCATCAGTAGAGAAAAGAATTAATAAGAAAATATTTAGTTTTACGATGCTTTCCATTTTCTTCTTTTCAACTTACCAGGCATGATAATGTTGGAAAAGCCTAGTTTTCTTGTTATGGATACGCCATGGGTAAACATAGATGTGTACTCTCTCCTAATTTGCTCTATGTCTCCATGAAGCAATTGAAGAGAAACGGCCAGACCTAAAAAATGAAGAGAAAAAAAAAAAAAATTAATTAGAGTAAGACAGTCAGGATGACCAAAGCCTGAATATTTCTTTTAAATTGCATGTGTTTATACACATGTAATCATTCCTGACATAACTGAATTCAGATGGAGTTCTGAAGTTCTAGGAGGTCACCAATCCATTTCAGAGCTTTTATGTAATAGGAAGGTAACAATAACCAGAAATTGATAAAGTTTGGAAGAAAACGAGTCTTAAAAAAGCATTATCAAATTTTTACTTACAGGTAACAGAACTACAATGATATATCAAACTAAAATTATCCTAACAAAGATCTACTGATGCCTTAAGCAGGATAACAAAATACAGAAACGCCAATTTAGAGAAGCAGCAATTGGTTTTCATTTACTTCATATCAACGCCGCGTTGGTTGGTATGCCAAGAGAGAGGCAAATACAACGGTCTCTGTCTATAGAAAGAATGCAGAAGTCTCATTATAATTAATCATTTCACCTTATATATTGTACAAATCATTCATTACGGACGTAAAAAAGGCAAGCTATGAAACCATCTAGATTAATATTTTTATACTTACAGTATCCAACAGTAAATTCATTATAATAATGACTAAAAACACATTTTTCCAATATTCATCAGATATAATCATTTTTATGCTCTTTTTTTTCTATGTTTGCTGGAAACATGCAAAATGATGGTTGCATAATTATTTTCTAATACTTATTCCTCCAGAACCAAGGAAGAATAACTTCACCTATCAAACCCACAGGATACAAAATAATTTCAAGCACCATATTTCACTACAGTTGAAGTTACACAAACAACAAACATGCTTTTTGGTTATTTCAAAAATAATGATGGAAAAAAATGTTAGGATGGTTATAGAGATTAATCTTCCCAGACCCTGAAAATTCCTATGACAGATCACATGCCAACACACAGAGCAAGAAGAGCAAACGCTTCATGTACACGGAAGAACTGGAGATAAAAACAACTCAGAAGCTTCATAATCAATTTTAATTTCAGCTTAGATGAATAAAGCGACTATTTGACTAGATTTCCATTCTATTAACATTAAAAACAGGTGAGTTAAATATCTCCAGTTGCATGAACAAAAAAATACCCAGTGGTATCTATTCTAAGTCTCCTTTAAAAATGAATGCCATTAATTACTTTAGTAGTGGGAATTTGTTCTGTGTTTATCATTTTAATTTAGGGAGGACTGACAACTACAGTCAATGTAGACCAAAGAAGAAGTCACACTTTGGCCAACTGATGGCCCTGGAGTCTTTTACGGTCTGCAGCTCTCCACAACAGGTCATAACCAGGAGAAAAGCCAGACTGTATGAAAAGGTTTTTTTTACTGCTGGATGGGAGAAGCTACGTTTCTCTCTACAGATCCCTACAGCAGCTGTATTAGCCTGTCAGGAAAGCAAACAGCAGCTTAAGGAGCCCAGGTTAGGTCACAGAAAGGAAGAAAAAAAGTGAGCAATGTGCTTTAAAGCTCTGCTAGAACTTTTGGATGCTTCTTTTGGGGTTCCAGGCTCAATGTAGAGTCAGAAAGTAGTAGCACAAATGATATTGTGTCATCAGCTTTTCCTCTATTGCTTCTGTTGGATAAAGAATCATTTGGCCTCCTTCCATCAGCCAGGGTGCCTTGTGCTGTGTCCAAGTCTCCTTTTCCTCTTCTCAGCTTCCAATAATGAAACAAATCAGGGTTCTAGAAGTAGCAAATTCCCCAAATCTTCAAATTGAGAGAGATTAATTTTAACTGTCTTGAATTCTCTCACACTGGTCCTTCCTCAGTGACAGCAAGCTATACTTTTAATTCTTAGTAGTTTCTATTCCTGCAGCACATTCCAGTTCAAGATTTTGTAGAAAATATGTATTTAGATCCTAGAATTACATCTGTTTGCATACGGAAAACGTTCCTCAAAAAAGTCATTTAACCCCAACACTGAAAATGTTACATATAATTCACTTAAACTATAAGAAGAACAAGACTGGAGATGGAAAAACATAAAATGTCTTATATTGATAATATATATAAATGCAACTGCATATTCCTACTTGCCCCTGTTGCACTATTTCCTTGGAAATTTAGCAAAGGTTTGTCCTTGTCCCAGATCCTATCAAATAGAAGAGCACCAACAATCAGATGTTGTACTCTGCCTGTGCAATAGTACCGTGCTTTCTAAACATCAAGTTTGCATTCAAGACCTCAAATTCAATTAGTACCAGAGTTTATTCTTGCCTGCTCAGCTCCCCGACCTGCTTGAAGAATTTCATCTGGCTGGAAAGGAGATGAATGTCAACAGGCTCCTCAATGGCAAAACAGTTTTAACCTGGAAACAAGCTGCCTGTCATGATGTGAAGTACTTACTCATGCAAGAGGAGAAATGTGTTAGAGCTCTATCTTTCACAGCATTCATTGTTCAGAAATGAAGAGTCATCATTTTATCTCCACAAGCTTGAAAAAAAATCTCTCAGTGAGCACACATGAAACATGTTTTAGTCATTTACCTACAGTTTTAATATATCTTTAGAGTACATACAATATTTTTATGCATATACACACACACACACACAAGTGCTTGTATGTATATCAGATGTATAAACACATATGAAAAACACATCCAAACTCTTTAGAATAAACTAATGAAGAATATTTGACAAAAGATAGCAAAACATCAGAAGCAGGAAAATATCTTTTGCAATGGAACATTCTGGTCTCCAAGATGAAAGAGTGAAACTAAATAGAGTGAAACTAAAATAGATGAGAAAGAGCAAAAAGATGCACAGAAAGGCAACTGGAAGAACTTCCAAAGACCAAGGTTTCCGAGTCAACAGTCTTGCAACTGCGGCTCCAGCTGCCAAATGAAAAGGGCACATACATAAATATCGCAATGTGTTAGGCCACACAATGGTACAAAGCTAAGCAAAAGTGAAAATGAAGGCACAGTTTGCTCCTTGATCATAACGTAATTGCTGCTACAACCAAAGCAAATCTCCAGACAGGTCAAAGTAAATCCAGTTGTAGCCCAGAGGATCACGAGCCTACACTGTTAGCTAAATACAAAGCCTGTGGCCAGATGCAAACAATGACAACTCCATATTTATGCACCTTTAACACAACAATGCTGTTGTACATTGCTGCACTGCTGAAGAAACTAGATGCTTCTCATGACTGAGGAACATCTGAAATACAAGACATGAGGCAGTTCACCAGGACTTCTACTGAACTTGACTAAGTTTATCACTACAATACAGACAGAGACTACATTATCTGAGGGACTAAACTTTACTGCCTAATTACACCTGAAATTAGTTGATGATTAGTTAACTAACATCACTTAAAACTCCATATTTTTATAAGGTTGCACATTCAGTTGAACTAAGTAGGGACTCCTTTAAAGGCATTGTAAAAGAAAGTAGGATGAAGAAGAAGCAACTAACTGAAAGACTCTACCTTCCTCACCAAAATTTAAGGAGAATTTTGTGTATCTTTGCAATGTCCAGAAAGCCCCTGATATCTGTTCTCAGGTGTTTATTTCTATGGAAAAGGGAAGTGCTCTGACATTATTGCTCTGAGAAAGCAGTTTTATCATCAGAGAGTAATGTAACAGGGGCCAGTAGCTATTCAGAGAAATGGAGAAGATACTCAAGGAAAAGGAATGCAGTCATAAAAAGAATTGTATACAGAAATCCAAAGGTCACTCTTTAATATTTCTCTTGTGAATGCATACACTACACTTCTGACATACAATAAGGGCAAAATTCCTTTAATTTTAATTTACTCCACTTCAGTGATATATGTCAACACCAGTTCTCTCTCATCTTGAGTTCCTGCTATAGACACTGTAATTATCAATCATAAGCTAATTCCAGAAGAGTTCAGCTTCAGAAAAAATAAAGCCTGCCTGCTGGAATAGATGTGTTCAGAAAAAAATATATATATATATAAAATGCCAGCCCACACTGTGTCTGACTTTTGCTGATAGGATCGTTCCATCATTTATGAAAGCCGGAGCCTACAAAGTACTTTGCAACAATAATTTTGCCATATCTTGGGCATTAGGAGCTACACTGTAAAAATGAAAATGATTATCCAGTCTCTGAATGACTGACACATTTTCTTTAATTAGGTACATAGTCTAGTTTTGTCCCCTCATACAAAATTGCAGTTATTCCCTCATACAAAATCTCCCTAGTAGTAATTAAAACCCTTTGTGTGAGCTATCGTTCTCTATTTGCTCCAGTTTTGAAAATACTGCTTTCAGAAACGGGGGTAGTACTGCCAGGGTTTTTACTATCCACTTTTTTAAGCACAAGAGATTTCCCACAATTAACTTACACCATAGTTTACCACAGATGAGCTTTATCATTCAGATGAAAGATGATATACCAAAATTGACAAGTTGCTGAATAAGCATTCCATATTTTTGTTAGATCTGTCATTTCACATTAAGACAGCTCTTGAAGTGTATTACTGATTTCTGTATTTAGGTAGGAAGAAGGCAGCAAGCGTTCATTATGCTTACAGACCACTTATTTGCATTCGCGTTTCTGCGGGGAGGAGAAAGTGTTTATATTCAGCTTCTATCTACTGGCAGCAGAGAAGCCTAGATCATATTAAAAAGAAAATGCCTGGCAGCTGCTCAGGAAGCTGACAAAAAAGGCGTAGACAGAATGCTATCCAGCACTGTTTGTATTTTAAGAAAGGTAATAAAATAAGGCATCTGTCCAAACAAAGCAGCCGAAGGCTGTTGAAATAATCCTGAAAGCATACAGGTGTTCAAATTCTAAAGTTATAATGGCAAAGACAAAACCAGCAGATTTCCATACTGTTATGGGCAAGCTAAGTTAATTATATAGCAATTTAAAATTTATTTGAAAAAAAAAAAAAACATATGCACCTTGTGAAATTTGGTTGATAGGAAAATCTATGATTAAATCTCACAAATTCCATTTTGAAAACTGAGAGAAATAGAGGAAGATTTAACCCCTGCAGACCTTGTTATTGGCTTTACTCTGATTGCTTTAAATTATCAAAGGAAACTCCAATCTCAATCACATGCATAACTGCAGTATTGAGAAGATCAGCAAATCACCAGTTTTGACCTGATATAAAATGATCCTTAAAGAACCACAAAAACAGGTTTTTCACTTTTCTAAAAGCAAGTTTGGAGGTAACTTAACAAAGTCCTCATCTCCAAGAGCGTCTACAAATCATGCTATGTGAAGGGCACACACAGATAAGTACATTGAAAAACTACTCAGAACTTGACTTTTGAGATCCCTTGGGTAAACAGACAGAACGAGGCAACAAGAGAAGTGCGAACTTCTGTATAAATGTATAAAATTATATGTGACTCATCACTGAGTCTGCCTTCAAGAATTAATCTTTTCCCAAAATGTCACCATTGATATACGCTAGATCAGCCTATAAATTTTAAAGATTTGTCTACTCCCTAAATTGGATGAAGGTTTTAACAGGAGACTGTTGAACA
This sequence comes from Crypturellus undulatus, assembly GCA_013389825.1. Lineage (NCBI taxonomy): Eukaryota > Metazoa > Chordata > Aves > Tinamiformes > Tinamidae > Crypturellus > Crypturellus undulatus. Next base: position 1,800,825 of record VWPW01014076.1, on the reverse strand, counting down.
GTATCAGCAAGTCTGTATTCAAAGTATCTGAAAATTAAAAGTTATAAAAACCCCTGGCAAAAAACTGCTCCAAAGCTGACTTTTTCCATACCTCAAAGTTGTAATTCAAGACCAAATGGCCTTGAGTAATAATTTATATGTGCAAAATTCTCTATAAATATTTAATCTTTCAGTTTAGCACTTGCTGAGAGCAAAAGGGAATGCCTTAATTCATTGTGTGCTTACAATGAAGCATGAGCACTACTCCTATTTTATATTTATTACAAATAGCAGCCTTCAATGCCAACTAATTTTTAAACACATCAGAATAGAATCCCTATAATCTCCTTGTCACAAAATGTAATAAAATATTAAAACTGTCAGATTAATAAATTGTCACTGAACTGCAAAGAAATTAGGCAAATGCTTGCTGTATAAATGTAAGTGATGTGTAGATAGAGAATCTCAGAGTAGGGCATTGCTGATACATCTGTGATTCCTGCTGAGAGCAGGCAGGGGTTCTCTTTGCTGAGCAGAGATGCAGGGGTTAGTTTTACACAATGAATCTCTTACCCGGGAGTTACTTAGAAGCAATGTATTTAGTTTTGTTCTACTCTTTTCTGTGTACATGAAGAAAGGTGTTCAGGAAGAGGACGGGATGATGAGGCCCACAGGGCAACACAACACAGCAGAACGTTTTTGGTACTGATAGCCCCCTGGCCCTCAGTGACCCCTCTTTGTCCTCATTCCTCCTCACTACCCTCTAGCCACGGCTCCCACTCTTCTCTCCAAAGTCAGCCCACAAGCCCTTTTTGTGCTGACGGATGTTTTCCACCTGCTGTCCCTCACACCGACTCGCAGGCAACTCCTTGCAACAGCCGAGTGGGGAACAGCTACCTGATGGGGCCAGTCAAGTTCTTGGGGCCAAAAAGTGCTCCCTGTAAGTTACCACTGCTCCATTCTGTGGATGCTGTGCTCTATAAACTCCTTTACTGAGCTACCAGTTCTCTGTCATGTTTGATCTCTTGCAGTTTTTCACCCTTGTAGCTGTGCAAAAATGATGCGCCCAAGTGAGATCAGCTCACGGGGCCTCTGCAGTTCCCCCACTGCAAAGTAAATAATGACTCTAGGTGGACTCTATCTGTCTTCCCTTAGAGCCACGTAGTGCAGAATTTTGCTTTGATGAAACAGGAGATGAAACTGCAGAAGCGCCGTCAGTTTCCACCTTCTTGTTCATAATCTCCAGGCGTACAGCAATGAGCCCAAGTGCAGTGTCAGGACACTGCTGGAGGACAGGGAGGACTGTGGGAAGTCGCAGGCTGCCTCTGAACATCCACAACTGCTCCTGTTCAAATACTCCCACTGAAGACGGGTCTCAGAGCACCTCAAACCCTGCATTTCCTCGTGGGCCTGCCTACTAGCATTTTTTCTGACACTCAAACTAGGCTGACATTTAGTATCAGTTCGGCAGGAGTCACAATGTGAGGTAACCACAGATTCCCAGATCTCTGGATTTGTTTGCTAGTTTGCTTTGTGGAACTTATTTTGGCCTGGTTGGATTAAGATAACAGTGCCATGAAATTTAACTTGGAAAGAGTAATCTTACTGAACTTCAAAGTCAGATCCACTATGAAATTGTTTCTGCTTTGAGCTCCAGTTGGACCACATCACCTCCTGAGGTCCCTTCCAATGCATGGAATATGACACCATGGTAGATGATACCATGAAAGATTTTCCCTAATGATGGTTATCTTTATTCCCTCATTATGGGAATCCTGGCAGACATCCAAGCTGCAGTCAGGGCATCATGGATTTGTCCCAATTAGTAAGCAGTCTCTTGTTATCATGCATAACTTGGGATGAACTTAAACTCAAATACAAGAGTAAATTAGTGAGGCATAAGGAGTAGCTTAAGAATCTAATTTTAAATTAAAACAATTCAGAATCTTCACTACCACTACAAACATAAAACTTCTGGAATAAAATACTCCACAAATCTAATTCTGCCCAACACTTTCAACACTGTTGAAAGTAAGCTTCTTTAGCTGTCATGCTTATTATTCAACTGGAGAGACATTTTAATAACACTTTTTTTTTCATATTCCAACATCTCTTGCAGAAATAAAAACAAATTTTTGCACAGGTATCCTGAGAACAAGACAAGAATTATTAAAGACTGTAAACTATACATCCAAAGAACCTGCATGAAGATCAATCTCTCTTAAAGAAAAAAAAAAGTTTGTGGCTGACAGACTTCAGACCATCTCTTTTGCAACACACCACATCCTGGATTTGCCTTAAAAGCAGGCTCCAGGTTTAGTTCTCGTCTCTGTCATATTCAAGATAGATTTATGTTCCTGCCAACTACTGGATACAGCACAGTAATTTTTGATTTTATTCTTTTTATGTCCTAAACTGTATATAAGAGGGTATGGTTTATGCAGTTTCCCCAGGAGCTGTATTTTGACCCCCTATGGAACAACTGAAAATTAACATTGCCATGGGTCTGAAAGTAAAACAGTTAAAAGAAATCATACTTGAGTCAAGAACAATAATAGAAATCTCTTTTTTTTGAATGGGTCTCTCCTAAATTTCAGGTCTTCCTGTCAAACTTAATGCATTTTTGGCATTACTACCACAGAAAACCACACTGCATTCAGCAAACAAGCAATTAGGTTCCACCACCTTATCTAATTCATTCAAAGAATTCCAAGAAAGTGATACAGGAAAAGATCTCCCCCACATCTGCTGCTGTTGTGAAACGTTCTTGGGAGCCCACGGCCACAAAACAGCTGCCTTTGTAACTTCTCACACCAGGAAATTAATCTCTATAGATCTGTAAAGATTTCAACCTGCTTTGTCTTATCTCTCAAGAAAGAGCTACTGCATCAGGCACATGTAGCTTTTTTAAGACTTAGGGAAATCTGCTATCAACATTTACACATGAGCTTTCCCTGTTTAATGCCACCAAAAATAGTTTTTTTACATATACAGATTTAATATGTTTACAACAGAGGTACAGATACAACAGCAATCCTCAAATTTTGCTGCAACATTGTAAGCTGATGACAAATGAAATAATAATAAGCTACATATTGAAAAAGGTCAGATCTACTCATTTTTCTGATATACTTCTATGATCGCAGCCACTAAGGCACCTGAGTGCCTTATAATCCTTAAAGAGAGCAAAGGCACTGAAATACAATAAAAGCCAAGTTACCTGGATGCCTCTGAACTCCTAAAACTCAATTTATGAAGAATGTTAGGTACCTCTAGTAAAATTCACACAAATGTTTCAAACACTCTTACAGGAAAACTACATCACCTACTCTTTCACTCTAAAGGAGCGGGAAAAAAAAGAAGTTGCAGTGCATTTTTAATTTTTTTTTTTTTTAAAAAAAGCTCAATAGGGAGAGTGTTTGCACCTAACACTGGAGAGCAAGGTTTAAATTTTCTCCTCTATTTCTCCTCCTAATAGTAATAGGTTGTGTTAGAGGACGTGAATATAGATAACCCTTACCAAAAACTACTCAGCAGATGCTAGAGCCACTTTCTCTTTCCCCATGGCATAACGAGTATTTCCTGACTGTATGAAGATCTGAATAGTTACTGCAGGGAAGTCTGAAATGTATTAGTGTGCTCACCTGGGACATGTGAGACACACCGAAAATCCTTTTCCAAATCATTCTGAACCAAGGCAATTTCTTTCTTTGAAGTACATCTTAAACACTGAAGTACATATTTTTTACGGTAAGCCCAATACGGACTGAAATATCCCCTGAAGGAGCATGATCAGTCTCAACAGCCAGTTCCAGCATTCCTTCTACCCTAGTGTTTGGACAGCTAAACCTAGACTGAATCTAGAGAATGGTGACAGTGCAAGTAGCCTGAGCACACTGGGCTGCTTCCTGGGTGTAAACTTCAAGCAATGGCAAAAATCAAAGCTACCTTAGATGCAGGTGCCTGAGGGAAGACCTTACACCTGATTTTAAAGATGCTGATGGCATTCAGAGTCATTATAGTGTAACTTGCTCACAGTACTGAGTGGGTGATTATGGACAAGCAACAGAGCGCAGAAGCTCGCAGAAGCTCATTACACTGCCACTATAACATGTTGTATTTAAAGTTTCAAAAGTTGAAATATAAAACCATGCTGTGCCTTAGATAAAAATATGAAGTTGCACTAGTGGCAATTCTTATTAAAAATGTCAGAAGAAAAAAAATCATGGGGCTATATGAGCATGTAAAATTGGGATTCTGTTCTCTGATTTTTACATATTTATTTTTAAATAAAGCCCTGTTTAATGACAATCAGATTTGGCTTTGTTGTTTTGCTCGTTGTCCTAGCACGCACTTCATACCATTCTAAAAAACCAACAGGTTCACTGATGGCAGAGTAATTCCCTGGGCAAATGAAGCAGCTATTACATGATCAATAAGTGCTTACAAGGTAATTTGTGCATCAGTGCCAGCTTTAATCTAGAGGAGAGAAAAGCAGCCCACACGCAGTACTGTTCTCTCGCAGTCCCAGGATAGCTACAGAGCATAGGGTCACCCTCAGCTTGAAGAGTTAAGATCACCAAGCACGGCCCATGTACCAAACCTGCGAAGTAATGTTAACATCCAGACGAACCCCAAGTTTTGACACAAAAGTGAGGACTTTGGCAAGCTAATTCTTCACTATCTGAAATACAATGTTGGTAAGGGCTTTGCCATAATAAGCAATGGGCATCTTATTTCTCTGAAATTACTTTTTTTTTCAGAATTAAAACTACAATGTTTACTATAGCTCTTGCATTTCGAAATGCAGATGATTAAAATTAAAATCAAAAAGTGTGCAAAAGTTCTGCAGCAACCTTTATTGCAGCCTTAGTGCAGCAGCTGCATAACCTGGAACTGCCCCAATTTGAATGAATTGCCGAAGCAGCAAAAAAGCAGCAAAACAAAAGCAACCTCCAGCAGCATGGGGGCAGGGAGGGGAACGAGGAGACAACCTGCTGTTGTTTCAGAGAAGCCAGCAACTGTTTTCTGCAACTGCAGGCTACATTTCACTGATTTGTGGTCCTCCAGATACAGACTATAAATGCGTTATCTTCCTTGGAAGACTGGTGCAATTAGGTGTGATTTCTGTATCAAGGTAAGAGTTTTTCCACAGATTTTTTTGTTAAAACCAAAGTAGCTAGCCTCTATTTTAGAGAAAAAATATTATAGTCAAAATAGTTTTTACTGTCAGCCTTACTCCAACTATTACTGACACTAGGTTTCTATCTAGTATTCTGCTATAAATAGTACTTATTTAACAAATAATACAAGCCCAAAATAACAAATACAAACACACTACTAAATGCTGCAAAGGCCATAAAATCTGGCCCTGAATTAGTGCCCTGGCCACCCATATCAGATATCCAGGCTCTCGCAAAGCTGATTACGGAGGCCAGCCACAAAGGGCAGTGGAGAATGGGAATTTGACCCACAATCTGCTTCAGTGCTACAGCTGCTGCTCGAGAGCTTGTTCTGCACACAAGGCTGGCAGGAACCACACTCCGCTTCCCCGTGGGCACAGCTTATCCACGAGGCTCTCCCCATCCACTGCTACACCCGCCGCGACTGGAAAAGGCCTGTCCATAAACACATGGGCTCCGTCAGGTGTCTTCTATTTTTTTTTGCAGAGTTATAAAAAGCAGAGAATAAGATGCCAGAGGTGTGTGCACACAAGCTAAGCACTGCGAGCCAGAGCAGGGTTTTTAATTTCGGGGCTCTGGGGCTCTGGGGCTCTTGGAAACTGAAAATTCCAGAAAATCTTCCAGACTGAACAAGAACAACAGGCATTAGGAGACAGAACCCTGAGGATGGGGGAAAGGCCCAGGAGACAGACAACTGCCTGAGGCATTTTTGTTGTTGTTTGTTGATTCATTTCTCAGTCTTGTTTTCGGCCTGATTAAGAAAACGGAATTCCCAAAATAAAGCAAAATCTTTTCCTACTTTTGGTTCATATTAACAATGGTTCATCACAAGAAGGAAACAAAAGGCTCCGGTAATGCAACATTTTCTCCTCTTTGGGGGGTACTTACAGGATGGCAGACCACGCTAATGTGGCTTCAGAATCAGACATTTAATTATAGTATAGAAAAGGACAGCAAAGAAAAATACAATTGACACTCCACATACACTAGTGTAACTACAGCATTTTCCATGAGGTGTCAGCAGAAGTATCTGAACATATTGCTCTAGCCTTACAAGTGTTTCTCCTGGCTGCTAAGCAACTGCAGAGGAATAAGTTTCACATGTGCGATGTAAATAACCTTTCATGGTTTATCTTTTTATTTGCTCTCTCCTCTCCTTAAAGAGGTATTACCACTCACATCCTCTCCCTCTCTCTAACTTTGCAGGCACTGCTGGAATTCTGAGCTCCTTTCCCTCATTGCCTCCTTCCCCAGATAGAGCTTTTTCAAAACGTAACTGAGCTTGAATTATGCCAGGTTCAGTTTTCAGCTCCCTGTAATCCAGAAAAATAATTCATGTCCCACATGTCTTTCATGTTGAATATTCACATAATTAAGAGTATTCAAATTTATCAGAGGTCTCCTAGGACAGCTGAGTATTTAAGACTGAACTCTTATCTCATGAGAATGGAAAAGGATAAAGGATATATCACAGAGTAAGCACATACTGCAGTGCAAAAGGACATTAATGCTTTTAAGGAGATAATTCTCCACCACAATACATTTCCAACCTCCCCTTTCTCCTAAGTATATTGCATATACTGCCTTTAAGACAGCAAACCCCACCTTTCCTTTACCATGTATAAGGACCACAAGACACATTACCAGTATAAAACGAGTCTTTTCAGGGCTGATACGTGAACAGAAACAACTATCCTTCAGCAATACAGGGGATAAGGATTTTCATCCTAACATTCAGCACTGGCTAAAACTCTGCCAGATCTCTGGCAGTCACAACAATCATTTACACTAATCATATATTATACATATCAAAGATCTGATTCTTCAGCTCCGTTTTTTTGTAATTCAAGGAGTTCTATTTGAAGCCAGAGAACAACTTAAATGGAAAAAACACAAAGAGACCCTTTGATATGCTATATTTTCAGTTTGCAGTAAAAAGATTAAAGTTTTGAATCTTAAGTGTGTCACATTAATTTTCCAAACAGTGCAGTTATTAGCAAAAGCGCAACGTGAAAGTAGTTTGAACACAAGGAGAGGTGTTCACTGGCATTCAGCTGACTGGTAAGCATGGCCTGATGGTCAATCACACAGTTTAGCATAGCAAACAGCATATTAAGATTTCCATGTTAGCATTAAAAGAGCTACTAGAGGATAACTTTCCTTTGCTTATTCTCATTCCTTAAAAGCAGAATGCTCTTACCTCTGCTTTCTACCATGAAGGTCAGACTCTATCTGTATGCAATACAGTTATTTTCAGTAAATTAATCAATCTGAAGTTTTAAATTCCCTGAGACAAGAACACTGAATCAAATTAATCTTCTGGGTAACTTGCTTAGCTTGAGAGGTACTGCTAGTATGAAATGCCTCCTTGTTTAACATATCTAAATAACAATGAATATGAGCACCATGATATAAATAACATTCACTAAATAACTACATTTTTTGGAATTAAATCAGTGAGGCCAAGCATTCAAATACTAGGCAATGTCAGAACTCAGACTGTGCATATGCCTTAGGAAAATTATCCTACCCCAACAGCTTTCTTAATATGTACCTGAGTACGCAATGACAAACACAAGAAAACATTCCCCTTTCTCTCACAAACCTTTGCCCTAATACACATACTGAATGAAACAAAATATTTTTAAAGCATATAACATAAGATTATGTAGCTAACTGAAAAATGTGCAGAAAATTTTCAGAGACACCTAAGTTAAATTGACATCTTCAGCCTCTGTTAGAAGTCAAGGCTATTCCAGTATCTGGCTCATTAATGCTATACAGCACACAAACAACGAAAGCCTCCTTTCGGGCACTCCCTAAATTTAGAAGAAATTATTCACAAATCTACAGCACTAAAATTCTGTCATGTATAGATTTAGAGGTCTTATAAGGCAAAAATGTGAATTAAAAAAATAAGCCAGAAATGGCATTTCTTGCAAACATATGTATCTCTGTACAAGGACCATTAGTAACTTGAAATCAAAGACCTCACTTGCTATTTAAAATAAACAAACTCCTCTGTTAGCATTAACAAATGTATTTTAATTTTTAATTTACTTTAAGGGAACGCATCTTGCCAGTAAGTTCAAGCTACCTACTAGGCAGCTGAGGCAAATGCAAGTTATGGCTGCAATGCAATGAGCATGGTACAGGCCCTGGCGATGATGGCACAACCAAGAACCTGCATTAGACTGGGTCTATGTGTGACAAGTGAAAGAGGCTGCAGACGCACTGGGGAAATTTCTCCCAAGGGGGACTTGCAAATATGTATGAATTGTATCTGATGCTTCTAGGAGTAGGCCTAGGCCCTTGCTCAGGAGCTGTTGAGCTTGCAACATTGACACAATTCAGTGGACGATCAGAGCTCATTTTAAACTCCTTCCTGTAGACTACACAAGCCAGAAACAGCTGGTACTAGAAGCTCTCATCTAGAATACCAGCTCAACTTGCAGTGAAATCCAAGTTGATTTCATTGGAGTTGAAGTTGGAGTTGAAGAAAGTCTCAAAGGCTTATTGGTAAAGGGCCAAACATGGCTCTGGAACAGCAGCCCTCAACTGAACTATACTAATCCTTGGCAGGGACCATTTTTGGAACCGTCAGATATTAAGGATATCTGCTATTTCCTTCCTTTATTTTAAGCAAGGAAAGAGGAAAGCACCTCTCATTTCTTGACAAATTTCAAGTTTCATTTCAGGATGTAGCCCCACTTGAACATTAAAAAATAAAATACTTTTCTTTCTACCAGTCTCAAACTATTTTTATTTCAAGAGAACTAAGATAAAGCCTGAAAAATATAGGTTACATTTAAATTTATTTTGAAGATAGAGTGATATACACCTGACTACAGAAGACTAATGGTAATTCCTTAAACATTTAACTCTGCATCTCACTCAGTTGGCCAATAGGAATCCAGATAACAGACTGGTCGTTCCCTGTGCATTCTTTTCTCAAGTTTAAAATACAACCTCATCGGTTTATTTTATTTTCCTGATGACAATGTAAAGCAGGAGTATAAATCATCAAGCAGTGCAAATGAGTAATGATCATACAAAAATGTGATCAGCCTTGTGTGTGAGCAAAACTCCCAGGCAAAAGCTGAGCTTTATTCAGCTCAGCCTAAAGTAAAAGCTAAAACTACAAATGCCTTTTTTTTTTTTAAGAGAATTCAGGGACATGAAAGGCAATAGCTAACATAAGAATATGCTTTTTTTGTATGACAAAAAAATTTTGCTTTCATAGATCTAAAATAGAGCTACTTCATATGCAAGCTGAAAAAAAGCCCTAAAATTTTAAATAAAACTCTTGCAACATACTCACCTGCATTAGAGCCTGTCAAGTTGTAACGTGCATTTAGCTTTTTTATGATGTTTTCATGGATCTGATACCAGTCACTCTCTGTGTTGCACCTACAAAAATGAGAGTATTCTTAAATCTGAAACATGAACACAAGTTTTTCAGACCCACTTCACCATATCTCTAAATAAATCCTCTTCTGTTCAAAATAATAACTATATGTGAGCCAATAAAGCGCCATCAAACTGCCTGTCTTGATGGAAAGGCCTAGTAATGAGAGTGCTCTTAACAGGAAAGAAGTGCATGATGGAAAGACCTTCTCTGTGTAAAAAGAGCAGGAGAAGAATATGAAGAGCTTTGCTAAGGAATTCAGTTGTGACCAAGCTCATTGTATGTACAGATCTCTCCTTCAGCTGTAAAACATACAGAAATCTGTCTTGCGACATGCAAGAAGAAACACGGGATTCTAACAGAGGAGGTCTTAACAGGCAGAAGGAAAACCCTGCACTTTGTATTTCTCTATACTTTGTAGCTATTTAAAATAGAATGTGTTCTTCAAAAGGTCATGATTACAGAGAAAATTACATTTCAGTGTCCCTTCAAAAACTGTCTGCTTTTCCTCAAGGAAAAGTGTTGTTACTTGATCACATTCTAACGAACACTTTTCATGACTTAGACTGGAGCTAGTCTTAGCATCAATTTGTCTTTGATCCGTGTTTCCCCTTCCAGGTCTTCTGTTGCTCTAAAAACAAACAAGCAAATTTTAACACACAGAATAATCAGATAGCTGGTTATCCAATATCCAACAGATATTTGACTGATTTGACTTGAACATCCTGGGAGTCTAAATGCAAGCCAGCCCACAAGGACCCTCTCACACTAAATCACTTTTCAGTAGCATTGATTCCAGCAGTTCTGACTTAGCACAGAGGGGAAGAGAGGAGAGGAGACAGGCAACCTGAGACCTCGGTGCTCTCAAGATTGGGAATGCTAACCCCTGAGTGGGGCACAGTCTCCAAACGGGGTCCCTTGTTTAGGTATTTCGAACAGACCACTCCACAAATCATTCCTTACTACAGTGTGTCCAAGATCAGCAGGAAGTTACATATTCTGTGTGGCTACAGTTAGAAAATTGAGCTTTATTCCGTCCTAGTATCAGCCAACATTTACTAATTAATTAAACATTCATTTAAAAATCTAGGTTTGATTTCTTCATTCTCCTGTACTGTCTTTTATACTTTTGCTATGCCAGTTATATAATCACTTTATTCCATAAAAGTTATAAGCCTGTGTTTTTCTGGAGTCATGATGTACTTCCAGTAGCTGCTTAGGCAGCACAAGGCATTCAAACTAGTCTTAAAAGCACTTCATACTGCCATAAAAAGAGAGCTCCAGAAGCTCTTACAAGGATATTATAAATGCTGAAACACATAAGATTTAAAAGAATGCAGTCTTCTTTTTTTTCATTATTAGTCCACTTTATAAAAAAAATCTGTAAAACTAGCTGAAAATTTTAAACTGTGACAAAAAAAAACTGCGATAAAAAAACTATCACATTTTTTTCAACATAAAAGTGCTACAGCTATTTATTCACCCTGCATTTAAAATCACTGCTGTAATGTAAACTGACTCGAAGATCTTGTAAAAATTAAGAAGAAACCATTCATTACATGTATACTTTTAAGACGAGATCATCCTTTGAATCTCCTGCCAGTAAATCTGCGATACTGAGGACAGCGCAGCCAAAGGGCCGTCTGTACTGGACGTTGCAAGCATTTTTCTTTTCTCCAGCTCCCATTCGACCTGCCAAACAAAATATACATTTGATATGGGTAAGTCACAGAACTGCTTCCCTCTGAAACCACAGAATGGAGGCAGGAGAGCAGTACAAGTTCCGATGAGATGGGTCTGAGCGGACAACCCAAGAGCACTGCCTGCAAACCTACAAATCTCTCGCCCCTCATACCCTGTTACAACAACAAAAGACAAAGGGAAGTCACCAAACATGTTCTGACCTCGCAAGGTCTCAGGCCAGAGAAACTCCTCATCCTTCACCACCTCCACTCAATAGGTAATTCCTTCTAAAACCCAGTGATTCTCAAGTCCTTGTTCATGATATCACCAAATTAAATTCTGAATTGAGACGTGACATTACTTCACACTTGATCCTCCTTCCTGTGATCTATGTGGAAGGTGTTCTGACTGAGTCATTACAGGTTAGTAATCAAGTGGTGCCTCCAAATGGGCAACTGGCTAACCAGGGGGTGATGAGGAGCTGCAGGGATCACAAGTAGAGATGAAAGATGGGGAGGAATGATGACAAGGGGCAGAAAAATAAACTATGATAAAAAAGAAGGCAGCCAAGGAAAATAGAGTTGGAAACGAAGTATTTTTCTTAGCCTTTCTATTTGATTTAAATACAATTGCTCAATCTTCTCATTGCAATCCTGGCGTATGAAAGAGCCCTCTTTCTAACCATTTTATTCAATTGCATACTGGCAGCGATGCATCTTTCCCACAAAGTCTTCATTTCTGACAAGAAAAACCTCCAGCTGCAGTTGCTGCGGGACACTGGCCTCCCCCCAGGACTCCCAGGCACCACAGCAGCTCCAAGGGTAATGGTTCTTCTTCATACCACACAGCATATAAATCTGATTTTAACTTTTTAATATTTCAATGCTTCACTTATAATCTTGACTGAGAATATATTTGAAAAGCATTCAGTACAAAAAAAAAAATCAACTCTCTGTTCTCCTTTGAAGCATTTATTCTCTCCAAATTTACTTGCATTACATTAGAGGATATCAAATTATTTCTCCATCCTTACTAATAAAAACAAAGCACAGTAGCTGGTATTCTGATGAAACACTAAAAAAGCATAAAATGCAAGTAAAAATATTTAAAGCTTTAAAATATTGCCTATTTTGTAGCAAGTTGTTTCTGGAGTCTGTATATATTAGAGTTACTGTATTTCAAACCAATATATTTTTCAAAAATAGGAAAAAAGATATAGTCAGTACTGTACTGTTGCAACTGCAGAGATGCTTTACAGAGAAAATTGAATATATCTAGGAGTCCACACTTAAAATTTGTTTCAGATCAGTACAGCCCAGACAACTTCTTCAAATAAATACGTAACACAAAACACACACTTTTAATCTCTTCAGCTACATTTTGGAGAACAGTGTAATTATTTGCATCATCATAGGTCAAAACTCATGTGAGATCTCCTTAACTCTCCTTCTTTTCAGAAGGGTCACACAGAAGACGAAATTCATCTGAACGATTTCACATCCAAACATACTCCCCCAGACATTACATATTAATTTAAAAAGTAGCCAAAACAGCACTAAGAAATTCCAGAGAATTTTGACATCAGGATAGAGGCGCTTACATTTCCAAATTTATTCAACAGTATAGCTAGTTGAACAGAGCCCAAAACTGACCTCAAGTTGGGTTTCTTGCTGTCATTGTTTACTGCCCTGCACCTACCAAACGTAAAATTTCTACTCAAGTCTGTAATACCTACCTATTCGGATAATGTGCACAGTGATGTAGATGTCCTTCCTGAGTTCACTGCTACCCAAATCCTGCACAAAATCAGAATTTCATTATTTCTGACCTCTCATTAAAATGTGGCATTTAAAAAGGTATTTCCACATTGCTTTCCTGCTAGTGAAAGTGATAAATGACTTCACTGTTCATTTACACAGCATTAAATAGTTATCCTTGTAACATTTTAAACTGTGGGTCATGCAAAAATACTCAAAATTAATGTTCCAAAATATGAACTGGGCTAGAATATACTATAATGAAGCCAAACTGGACAGTAGAAGAATACAAAAGACTTACTGTGTGTCTTGAACAACAACAATGCACAACAATCTTCTGCGTGTAAAAAATGTACACGGAAAAAGGCTAGACCTTCCCCTCAGGAGAAGACTGCTACACGTGCACATTCACAAGTTTAGAAATGAGGTCCATATATTGCCAGAAAAAAAGAAATATCAAATTTATATTTCAGCCAACCTTTACACTCCATATTCATAGCAATTTCAGATCTTAGAACAGCACTTAATCAATTAATAAAATAACTTAATCTATCCAGCATAAAGAAGCCTGAGAATGGCAAGAACTCACCACAAAAAGAGAACAGTGTCTTTCAGGCTTTTCTGGACATTTAGGCAAACCATTCCTGTTCAGTCTTAAGAAAAACCTTTCACTGTAAGAAAACAAATAGGACATGTTGAACAAGACTGCAGCAAATTAGATCTCAGTTTGATCTTACTGGCAGATGTGATCTTCCTCAAGATGCAAAAAAATGAAATAATTCTTCTTTCTAAAGGTTTTACCATTACCAATGCAAATGGGAAAGAACAGTTGGAGAGAAGACACTTGCTTATGTATCTAACAAAATCACTACAAACATGATACAATATAAAAGATTGATTATAATTTGGAAGAACTATATTTTATATCCTATTACATACATAACCGTATACAATAAAATCTATTTGTCCTAAAATTGAAATACAACGTGTGGCATGTTGGTTTCGATTCTTGATGAACAAATATCAACACTACCACTCTCGACAGCCAACCAATATTCTTTTTCAGAGATACGAAAAAATTATCTTAGTGAATTATTTTTTACTACATAACCCTATCAGAATATATCTCAAGATGACACAGGTTTTACCAGTCTTTACCAGTCCTGTAACTTCCAGGTGGGTAAACATTTTCAGAATTCTCTTATACAATCTACTGTAGGCTGTTATAATGCTACAGCCAATACAAATACCGAACCTGATAGTACAGAGATATAGGGAATTCCTATTTTAGAGTAGAAGAGGGCACAAGACCCTTTTGAAACATGAATTACTTTATGAAACATTTTCAGTTGATTGTAGGTCTAATATGGACAATTTCTAAGTGCACTTGGCACATGACCCACATTAAGTTTGTGAAAAAAAACACATTTCCATGTTTTGAATAATTTCCTTCAAGACACACCGCACAGGAAATGTAATAATCTTATATCTGCAGTGAAAGAAGTGCGGAAGATGAAGCAATTGAAGAAGTAATCATAAGAAGGGTAGAATCATTGTTACTCTTCATCCTCTCATTCCCAGTCCCAACTAGCCCGACAGTTGAGTCTCCCTGCCCTATGACACTCAAAACAGAAAAAAATCCTTTATTGCAACTAATTTTATTCTTTTTTTCCCTATCTCTTCTGCTTATCCCTGAGGCTAAGCATGGTTTACTACTCTTCTGTGCCACCCACAGCTTTAAAAATGCATCTGGAAAATTGCTAGGAATGCAGCTGGATGAGATCCAATTCAGTAGAGATGAATTAAATTTTTAATGCACCAACATTCATCTTGCACAAAATCTGGATCAATTGTTCACAGAATGATCCAGGCAAAGAGGGATCTCATGAGGTCTCTGGTGCAACCTCCTGCTCCAAGCCGGGTCAGCTAGAAGGTCAGACCACATTGGCTCCAAGCTTTATCCAGTCGGGTCTTGAAAATCTCCAGCGACAGAGGCTCTCAGCCTTTGTGGACAGCCTGTTCCAACTTCTGATCATCCTTAATTTTTCCCTGGTATCCAGGCAAGAGCCTGTCTCCTCACAGATACTGCTGATCTTCTCCACATGAGCTGGGACGCCGGTGGAGGCCTCCATCAGGCAGCAGCAGGCGGAGCCGCCTCACAGGGCAGGCACAGCCGCCGTCTCGGCTACCACCTCAGCAGCCCTCGCTCCAGGTCCCCGAGGCCTCTTTGTGTCCTGGGGGAGCCAAGGCTGGGAGCAGGACTCTACACGCAGCCTAATGGAGGCCGAACACAAGGCGATGATCCCTTCCCTGGACATCCTGGCCATGCTCTGGTTGATACGGGAATGAGCTGCTTTGGATGTGCCAGCTAGCCAGGGCTGGCTGAACCTACGAGTACATAGACTTTACTGGATTTATTTCAAAATATTTGTGTCATCTTCAGCTATGGAACTTTTTCATCGGATGGCAGAAAGGGCAGCAACCAAGAATAGTATAAT
Organism: Crypturellus undulatus; assembly: GCA_013389825.1. Lineage (NCBI taxonomy): Eukaryota > Metazoa > Chordata > Aves > Tinamiformes > Tinamidae > Crypturellus > Crypturellus undulatus. The sequence continues at coordinate 1,785,317 of VWPW01014076.1, read as the reverse complement.
TACAGTCTTAAGTACCTCAAAGTGCATGAAAATGTTATTTTCTCAGAAACACTTGTGTTTTAGGATACAGCTATCTTCTGTGGCTTAGGTCTCCATGGAAACTTTAAAACTGAGCTTTTAAAAACATATTCACATAAACATTCTTCAAATCAACAGCAAAACAGTATTTTTTTATTTTCAAACAGGTTTTGAAATAAATCTGCCACTTAATTTAGCTATTTTGTAAGATAGAAAAATACACTAAAAATTTAAGACCTTTGTATTCAGATCCATCACAAAATATTTGCTTATCAAGCAACAGTCAGCAACACAATACAGCTAAGTTTTTAAGATCTTACTGTGCTAAGTACCATGCAAAAAAAAAACAAATATAATGACAGTCTGTGTTGCAGCAGTATTAATGGAGCGTCGTTGATCTGAAACCAGCAACGCATTCGTGCCAGTATACACTTGGGCAATACAAAGCAATCCTGAATTTTACCCTAACATCGGTCTGTAGAACTGTTTTATACGTAATGCATGTATCTATACCACGGGACATTTCAGTGCATAGCTTGCACTTGCAGCAACCATTAGAAATGCTGATTTCCCGTTTCTTGGGAAATGATATTTATCTTGCTGTAGATAAGCTGTGCTCATAGTTAACCTCTGAACTGGGAGTGTGTTATATAGTTATTGAAGCCTACATTCTGCAGAAATCAAAGGCACATCCTTTAAAAGCTTCTTACTCATTATCAACCAGGATAAGAAAATTTCAAGTTCTGCTTATACTCACAGACCATAAGATTATGATTCACAATACAATTAAAGCCAAGGAGTTTTGTCATGCCACAGAGAAGTGCACTCATTGGAACGGACATGTTATGGGAATGCAGATCTAAATTCCTCATTTCAACCTGACATTTTTGTCTGACTAAAGCATAACATCTAGGACAACAAATCAAAAAAAGTCTTAATCCTTGTTTCCTTGTTCAGTATTTTGGTGTTTCAAAGAAAAATACAGCATTGGTTACAACTCAGATTGAAACTATTAGAGTTTAGAGCAGTTAGACTCATAAGGTTACATGAGAAAAAAAAGATATTCGGTATGTGTGTTTATAAACCATTTCAAAGGACTTCTGCAGAGAAAGTAAGGTTAGAAAACGGTTGAGGAAAATAAACAATCTTCCTAAAACAGAACAAAGATTTAGAATGGTGGACATACAAAAACCCAGCTTCAAACATCAGCAAATACTCCAGAGAGTTAGATCTAGGGCTAGGATCTTCTTTCACAGCAGTTTTCTCAGCAGTCAGTCACACATACATATATACAGCCAATACACACAGCAGCATCCCAAAGCAGAACTATCTTTCATTTGTGTTAAAACCATTTCATTTTAGCTCAGTCTACACGGAATTTTTATGAGCACCAACCTCGACACTTAAATATGCCATATACATTTTAACTCTGCTATTTTCAGACTGAAAATAAGGAAATAACTAATGCTGGAGAGATTAATTTAAGCAGGTCAACGAGGGATTTTTGTACTCTAACTTCCCGTGTATTACTGAAGTAACAATGTGTTCCAAATCTGCAGGCTTAACAACTGCTTTTAAAAGGAACGCAACCACAAACTGCTGTATTTTCACAAATGGCAGGAAAGCCTTACCAGTCTAGACAAGAGTGTTTGTTCTATGATTTACAAGCACTATATCAAATAATAATAACACAGCCAGATTTGTACCACATGGCACACTCTTGCGGTAAAGCTGTCATCAGATAGCCATATTTCTCAATAAGGCGTTCTATTTCAGACATTTTTATAAATGTTTTCTGCATAAACATAGCAAGTAGTGAGCAATAATAAGGGGATATTGTCAAACGATTCAGCAACTCCAGTCTAGAACACTGGTCATGGAGGTTCAGCAGGGCTCTCCGTCGGAGTCCACTACAGTATCAGCTAAAGCTAAACCAGCTGCACAAAACCAACATCAGATGGAGAACGTTACTCTTGTACTTCACAACAAAAAGCAAGGAAACGTGGTGCATCACATTGCAAGTGGCTAAAGTAAACAGATGGAGCCTTAAAAGTGCATTCTTCAATGACGACCTGAGTAAGAGTGCCTACATCATGTAGCAGCACAAACTGTCCCGCAGCCCCTGGGTCCCTTTAATTCTATCATGCACTTATGAAAACTGCACCTGATATTTCTCACTACAAAACAACTGATGGAGAGATAGAGACAGAAAGAACAGGTATTATAAAATAAGATTACATGATTTCAGGTGACAATGAAGTCATTGACACTAAATTAAACACATAAACAAAAAAAATTATGATGCTGGACCAAAGCCTATCTTCATGTCTCCTCCCACGCGGACAACATGAGTTATCCATACTGTTCCTCAGGAACCAAGGGAAAGGGGAAAAAAGGGAGAGGAAGGTGAAAGGGAAGGGCAAGAAAAATAGTTGTGTGTTTATCCAAGTTAAGATCTCATTTCCCCCATCTCTTTATTAACTGAAGACAGCATTAGGAAATTAGGTTTTGTGAACGCCGTCTACAGTATTTCAGATACTTGCGACTGTATTTTAACTGCAGGGTAGTATTATAGATTTCTTGAAAAGAACAATAATTTACTTAAGAAACAAATTTCAATTATTTTTAATGAGCCAGAGGAAAGAAATACTGGCTTACAAGACAAAAAAATCACACTGAAATCTATCATCAGGTTTTGAGAACTAGAAAAACAATGTATACTAGAGGCTGGAGCACTCGCTAACAGTGAGCTTAGCCTGCCACCATGGATAAGGGTTTTGCAGCATTGTATTATCAGCACAGAGACCTCCAGATCCTTTAAGCTGAATTACAGGCTTGATTATTATCCTAGTGACTGACTGAGATAACAGCATGGATAGAAACAGATTTGCTGTGTCTTACCCCAAAGATGGAAATCAAACTTGAAGAGAGCAGAACAAACTGGTAGAAGTGCCTGAAAACAATAAGATTGAAGAATATTCCCCTCTGTCTCTAACAGCACCTTGAATCCTGCAGATTCATCACTATCTGGGCTTTATAAGAGGCCACTGTGTCGGTCTGTGCCTGCGTCAGCACCCCCTCAACTGCAGTGTGTCCTCATTAAGATGATCTCTAAGCCCACCTGAGTATCACCAGTGCTGAACACACTTGATCATTACCTGGACCTGCCACAGACGTGTGAGGGCTGGAGCACATCACCCTGTACTAAGATCGTGCTGCTTTCTGCGTGCAGCTAAGCTTTTAAGCTGCAATTGGTAAAACACCAGCTACGCAGCAGGCATACCTTGCAGTGGCCTCATCAGGGCAATTACAATTACTGAAGGTTATTTCCTGTCAGTTTTTAGGTTTTATGACACAAACATTAAGAGGGCAACTCGCTACTGGTCATGAGAAACTTAATCCAAACTATACGTCTGTCTTTCTTGGGTTGGTTTATCAGCTTTAAACAAGAGTGTAGCTACATAATATAAACTAGCTTCCCTTCTCCGAGAAGTAGGAAATATTTGTAAAAGAGTCTTTACTTTTAAAGAGATTCTCTTTCTCCCCCACACTGAATATGGGTGTTACTAAGAACAAGTGTCCTATGTGATGAAACACTCATAAATAATTTACCTAAACGAAAACTGAAACTTGAACTTCTGTCTATTACTATCTATATCTGATGAGTATTAAGGGTCAGGCTACTATTGTTAGGGTGAGTGGATCTCTCACTCCACTTTTAGAGCTATTTTGCTTTGTAAAAAACAAATGAAAGTGGGGTTAATATGGTAAACTGATCAATTAAACCAGCGTTTATTGTTCTGACCTCTGATGTGGAGATCTCCACAGCAGGAAGCACAACTCAGTAATCTCAAGCAAAATGGTGTCATTCACTTGAGCCACTTGGGGATCCTTTACATTCCCCATCTGGAGAAATTCATCAGCCTGGCACTAAGAAGCCACATTTTTTCCCCTGATTTCCCTGATCTCTGCTGTCTCCTCCTGCTCCAGTATCTCTCCCAGTCCTAGGATGCTTGCAGAGGGGAAGTCCGAGGCCTCTTCCTACTACTTTACACACTGCTGCCAAGAGAATGGGGAATGACACAATGGACTGAACACATTCCTGCAGGCATCTTCCTACTCTCAAAGAATAACTGGAAACACTGAGGCATGTATTCTGAAGGGCACATATTCAAACACCTGTTTGAAGTCACTAAAAACCCATCCTTCCCTTGTAAGCTATTTATAAGCCTCTCTTCCAATCACACTCGCACCAAATACATTCTTGTCTACAAAGGTAAATTATCAGGTGTTTCATCTTAAGGAAAGTAAAAAATGAAGTAATTAAGTCTACTTAAGTATAATAAACTTTTCTTTTTCTAAAGCAACTACATTCAGAAGTGTACACACCAAGTAACTCCTCTAACAAGAAATTTCTCTGCCAAACGAGTAAAGATTGTTAAAAAGAGCAGTGCCCCTCTGGTGCCAGAGTGACCTATAAGCTGCTCTCAAAGCATTTGCCCGATAAGGTCAGGAACAATCTCCTGAATGAAAAGGGAGTAAACAGAACTGGGCTGTTGTCTCCTCCAGATTGTTTCTGAGAAGGAACAAGACAGAGTAATAAGAGACTGAACTAAAATGGAGGACTCCAAAAACTAGCCTTTTTAATTCAAATATTGCACCATTTAAGCTGCTTTACAAGGCTTGTTTTAAACTGCTTTCCCCACTGTTCCCCAATAGTGATTTGTTCTTTTAGTTGTAATTAAGTGAGATAAAATGAAAGAATCGTGTATCCGGAAAAGGAGTAGATGCACGCATGGTATGCAACAAAAGTTCAAAATAATATTTCTAACACAGCACATATGCCTTGATGAGGCAGGAAGCAGAAATAAGATCAGATTAACTAACTGTTGGTGCAACACTGAAAACTCTGTAATTGCTGCATAAAGGCTGCACAGAGATGGCTCTGTCACCTGGCTCCTTAGGGAAGTTCATTCTCCTCCATCTTCCATCTCTACCAGGTTTTGTCACTGCCATGCAACAACCTCTCTTTCATCCCCTGCTTGGAGGTCCAAACAATTCTGTCTAAAAAGCTGCTTCCCAAAACACCAAGAGACAAATTCTTCATTAGTTTTTGTTCTTAGACAGGACAGAGCAATAGCAGGTTTGAGAATGCTGAGAGAAGTTGTGAAAAAATGTCTTTAAGCATTTTCCTATCCCCAAATCCTTTCAGATTTGCACAGACTAAGGAGCTGGATCAAAAAAAAAAACCAACTTCATTATCCTGAAAAAAGAAAAGAATAAATAATGCACAGAAATAAGAATTTTGATAAAAAAGTGCAGGTTCCAGGTTTCAGCAAATGTTTATATAAGTAGATTTGTTTTAAAATAATAAATAATACATTGTTTTAAGGCAATAGTGAAACCAAAATAAGAATGGCAGAAAAACGTGTAAAAAAATAATTAGGTATATGAATGCTGCTAAAAGCTGAAGCTGACAGTACAAAGGAAGGGGAACTGCTTATGCCTTAAGCATAGTCCAAAGAAGAAACAGGTTTTCAATATGTAACCAAAAGCTCACAAAACAGAAAATCGAATACAGCCTGCTTTTGTTGGTCTGCAATAAAGAGTCTATTCTTGTTTGTCCTGCTTAAGAGCCTGTGTTCATTTGACGGCAGCACAGTCACTCCAAACAAGGTTGTTCAAGGTGATGGTCACAGGAGGATTAACACACCAACTTATCTCTGCTCCTCACACAGACGGGGCCAGAGGCATTGATCATCAGTGATAAGACATTCATATCATATTGACACAGACACACTGCATACATCAACAAACAAAATCTCACCGCAGCCCTTCTTTCTCAAGTGCTGCCTTAAAATTGCCTGATTAATAGCACTACTATTTGATAAAAAATGGTAACATCAAGAAAATGGTTTAGAAGAGACTGCTCCACAAGAGCCCTCTGTCACATCTGCAGATGTAGGACCACTGCATTTCCATGTGGTTCAACAATGGAAAGAGTAGTCAAGCATTGGAACAGGCTGTCCAGGGAAGTGGCGGAGTCACCGTCCCTGGCAGTGTTCAAGAAACATGTAGATGAGGCCCTTAGGGATATGGTTTAAGAGGTAGGGTGTTGAAGGGTTTATGGTTGGACTCGATGATCTTGAAGGTCTTTTCCAACCATAATGACTCTGTGATTCTGCGGGCACAGCACAACAGCACAAGCACTGAACGAGGCGAAGGCCAGCAAAACAACTGCAACTCGGCCAACTCTGCCATTCCCGCAGATGAGTGCCCAAAGCAGGGCTGGCTCATCTGAGTCAGCACAGGGAACACGCTCAGCACCCTCCACCCTTTCTTCACAGTGCGCTCCTGAGAGGACAGTTGTCTGTGTTTTCAAATTTTGACAAAAAACAGTCAGGATTTCCAAATGACAATGCACCACTAAAGCCACCTTGTGCATACCAAATTAACAGCATCTGCAAATAACTTCTCTTATGTTTGCACACCAAACTGTAAGCTGAAGAATAAGACAAAAGCATTAATATCTAAACGAAAAAAACACACACTTCATTAAAATGTGTATATATGTGTGTGTAAGTATATATTTTATATATATGAATATATACACACAGATATGGTGTTCTCTTGAACAATATCTTAAACATAAGCAATTAAAGCCTGGTAATTAATACTTGTCAATTATACATGCTGAAGACAGCGCTATACCTACAGAAACTGAGTCACAGAGAAGCTAAGAGCCTTAGAGGTATCTGAAAAGGCTGAGGCTTATCTTTCCAAGCATAAACCCCAGATTTTTCTTTCTTCTGCTCTTGCCCTAATTATTGCACCATATTTTCTTTATAAAGACTGTATAGACAGTCATTTACCTACACAATTATAGGGAGTGTTTTTGTTGGTGGTGAGGATTTTTGTATGTTTGGGTTTTTTTGTTGTTTTTGTTTGTTTGCTTTTCAGTAACAGAATAGTCTGATGACTAGAAATAAAGTTAAATAAGTCTCAGTCAGTAATGGACATTGGCTGGAGAAAAGCTAATTTGTCACGTTGCTGCTTGTTAAACCAACTCTAATAAAAGCTGATAAGCTAGATCTTTCCAGGATCTCATAAAGAAAAGAAATCAATGCATTTTTTGATTAAAGGATTGCAGCTCTCGAGCACTCTGATGTAAATGGGCCCTCTAGCTACACTAAGGTCATCACTGATGCAACAAACTGCTGCATTTGTAAGTGACATGAGCACATGTAGGGCAAAAGTGTGTACGAGCACATGTCCTATTTCTCTGAATAAATCTGCCACTACAACATGTTAATTGTGCAGTCTGCTAAAGTACATATCATATAGTCTATGGGATTTAACTGCAGGAGAAGAGGTTTGCTCAGTTCGTTTTTAGATCATTGTTGTGCTGGTATAAGAAAATATCCCTGAAACAAACTGAAACATCACCATGCTCTTTGCTCTCTAAAAGCAGGGAACCTAAGAATCTTCGTGCTTGGCTTTACTACACAGAATCTGCTAATAATTTCTTAGGAAGGGAAAATCTCGAAGATTTCCTGAACCTCAAACAACTAACTACAACACAGACTTCTATACTGACAAATACCACGATTCAGAACGGAAGATCTGAATTTTCAAGAATTCAGAACTCAGAATGCACAGGGAGCTGAAGGCAGATGGAACTACAGGATAAGAAACCACCACAGAAAACCTCACAGGAAGCAACAAGGGATAACTTGAACTGTTCATTGGTAATTCAAGTGATAACAAGTATTACTGGGCAATATTATTGAGCAGCTAGTAAGCTAAGTTAGTAAACTGTGTATACCTACAATAAAATGAAATGAATATGTACCAATTCAGTAGAAAATGAATGACTTAAAAGTGTAGTCAGCAAATTCATGGTGCTTCTCCTCACAAATTCCTCTCTGAGGACCTAATTGCTAGAAGTCAGATGTCTAATATTAAGTATCTATATCATTTACGAATTTAGCACCAACTCTTTCTTCTTACCAACAACTCTGAAACTCAAACTTTGATGAGATCCAAAGTAGTCACATAAAAACAAAAGAGAAATAGGATTTATTTCCCTCAAATATACCTCAGGGAATGCTGAGCAGCTCTTTAATCAACACAGCCTATGGATTCTAAAGAGCTATTCAACACGTCCTAAAGTAGACACCAACATTTCATAGCTGAACCACTTTCTAGGCTTCACTGACTATAACTACTAGATCTCCATGGACTGTGATGGGAACCAAGACATATAACTCAGAGAGACCTTAAGTTAAAATGTCTCTGAAGCTGAAATCCAGTCCTTAAGTCTAAGATGCCAAGCACTGGCATTTTCTTAAACTTGGTGTCTCCCTCACAACTACAGAAGGAGCCCCCCACCTAGAACGCAGATGGGGCAGCCCTTCTCCTGCCCCAAAGATAGACTACTTGCTCCTTCAGGACCAATTCTTTGCTAACAAAGCATAACCAGAGAAAGCAAAAGTGACAGTGGGCACATACTCAGCTTAAATGCAGAGCATGCAGTGAGCATTTTGTGAGTTCTGTTTTGGTCTCTTGTTTGTGTTAAGAAGAGCAAGGGGTTATTTTGGTGAAGAGAATTGTATTAATTGCTTTCACCTTTCTCTAAGAAAAGAAAAATCGATACTCAGTTTCCTGCTCTGCCTTCAAATATTCAAACTCACATTTCCCACCTCCCATGGAGTATGGACTGCCTCTTATTACTAGAGCAATCACCACTAAGATATTATAGGAAGTGGGAAAGGAATTTCATCCATTATCCTGTTTCTTCAAAGACGAGCAGTGGCCAACACTGCATTCTGTGGGAATCCAATCCTGTCAGGAATGTGTTGAACTTAGTTCATGGGAGCTTTTCCAGAAGAAAAATTAAAAGGAATAAAGGGAGAAGAAAAAAAATGTGTATTTCTACATATGTGTGCCGATACTTAAGAGTCAGGGTGTGGATTTTCAATTTTAAATTTCCTTCTACATTATATACATACAATCTGGCATTAACATTCACAAGTTTATATTTTCTTATGTCCTATATTTTCTTAGTACAACTAAGACAAATACAAAAACAGTCAACATATTCTGATTTCCGCTTTTAAGCTTGATTTGACCCAGTTGCTATGGTATGCTTTCTTCAGAGGGAATCTTCAGCTACAGCAGCAGCAAAAATATCTTTCATTACATTTCAGTGTTCAACGGCTGTACCATAAATCTTGTCAGCTCTAAACATGAACAAAACTGCAACTTTACTGAGTGACCTAAGGAAAACTTATTCCTGCACTTTAAAATAAAAAGCAGCTATTAAAGCATACATTCCCAAAGCAAGCTAACATCTTTTGTTTTCAAAGCTCAAACTTCCGCATAAGGTTGCATGTTATCTACATTATCAATAACTGCAATAACTTGGGTAACTTCAAAGTTACGGAAGATAAAAACCTAGAACCTAGCTTTCAAGGCCATTCTAGACCTCACTAGATTAGAAAACAAAACAAAACAAAACAAAACAAAACAAACAAACAAACAAAATAGGTGCTTCCTGAAAAGGTGAATAGGTGCTTCCACAAAACTGACTATCACAAGATCAAATTGTTTTATGTATAGAAGTAAGAATGACATTGTCTTATCAGTAATATTTATACTCAGTTCATGAAAATTTTCCTTACAACCTGTGCAGGAATATACAGCCAGAGCAAGACGTCTGTGAGCTTCTACTTTAAATTGCCTAATTAAAATAAGCAGGAAGAGGAAAGATGAGCACATTTACAGTTCTGGCAGAACTGACCCTTGAGGTAAAAAGCAACAAAGCCCAGATAAATAAAAAAAATGAAGTCTAATACCATAATCAACAAATTAAAGAAATTCATTTTAAGTTACCCACATTCATATCTTTCTACTCTTAAGCAGAAATCTCAAGCAGCGCAGAACTTGGCAAGTTCTGGCCGGATCCCGCACGGCGCCACAGCACAGAACTCAGTAGGTTCTGGCCAGGGCTGAGCCTTCTTCGGCACCGCGGCCCCGCAGCAGCAGTGCCCACACAACCTTCTCACATGTCTCTCTCCCTCCAGAGGGAAGTTGCTTCTTTCAGCTGCAGCGAGGGCCTAAAGACCTCTGAAATACCTTGTCAGCCCGTATTAAATAAGAAGTCTACCTCATACCATATGACTGCACACAATATGTATGTGAGACTTCAGACACAGTTATGTGGCCCAGGAAAAAAAACAAACAAATCTTCAGCTTGGACATCTTTGTATCCCAGTTAATTCTGCTACACAGATACAGCTTGTATTTAATTTTTTTCTTGTGAAAACTCTATTGGTTTTAATTTTTCAGCATGTTGAGGGATTTTTGCTCATTTTTCTCGATGGGTTTCTCTGGGCATGGTAAAGGAGGATGTTTTACGGATAGTAACAAACTGCCTTCACAGAGTTCATCTTGTTATTCCTCCCTGCTCCAAAGGCAGTTTGGATTCATGACAAGGGGCTGCTTCAAGGCTTGTCAGTAATGGGATGAGGAAGTTCACACAAAATAAAGCAGCTGCGCACAGACACTGGAGTCAGGAATCAATAACTAGAGGTCAGAACACAGCAAGCATGTGACAAACAGCTCTAGAATGTGTGCTTTCATGTGAACATGAAATCCAATCCATTTGCTTTCATGCCACCACTACTGCCATAACCTTGTTTTCAGCAATCCATAGCACACCAATTGTTTTTTGTCAAGGTCTGAAGTACTCTCCTAAATTCATCACCTGTTGTGTCATTCCCTGGAATGAACACGGAAGATGTTCCCCGATGCTCATTTCATCCTCAGAAAACAACAGGAAACTGGGATTTGGCAACTAATGTCCAATGTGTACATTTGAATGGAATGTATTTAGCAGCTGTTATCCCACTTGCTTATTAGCAATAAAAATCAATTTTTGTCAAATTCTATTAGATCAACAAAAAACACTATATCACAGTCTACAAGAAGGCACATTTCTGTGCCTTCAAAGTAGCAGCTAGTTATCTTGCCCATCTACAGACAACAGACATTCAAACCAATTTCCATATTGGCCTCCAAACTCCTACCACCATATATAAAATGACAGTTATTACAAAGCCATGGCTTTGTATGCATTTGGAGCAACACTTATTACGCTATTGTACTCAGAGGAGTGTTTTATATTTATTTCAGTGCATTTGTGAGCTGTCTCGTTTAAAATGTGAGGGTTTTATTTGCTTCAAAGCAAGTCTTTCTTCAATGGCCACTCTTAAATCACAAGAAAAATGCTTGTTGCCTCACAAATATGTTCTTTCTATAATGACGAAAACAGAGAAAGAGTGTGGTGACTATCAGCTGCATATTCATGGTGGGGGCCTTAAAGCCAGTCTCCCATGACCAGGGCACAAGCACTTAGCACTGCTATGGCTGGCTCAACCTTCCTGACCAATTTCTCAAAAGGAACTGGAATGGTTCTTCCACTAACCTCACTCTCCTCCTGTGCCGCTATTCACTAAGCACATAGCAATTTCACTCCTGTTCACTCCCAGGTCCTCACTCTTGGGCATAGACATGCTGGGAATAGAGGTAACTAGTGAATATCTGAAAATTAAAAGCTTATGGGGTTTTGGTCAGAATTTCAGTTTTAGCACAAAAAGAATGGTTAGAGGATCAGCTGCAGGGTGAAAGAAGCCAAAGAATTCTTATTCTCTAAAGATCTAAAGATTGATCTAAAGATTCTTATTTCACTGACCAAGGGTAGCCTTCAAATTTCATGTACGCAGGAAAATTCATCTTCATAAATATTACAGAGGAAGCAACAGTTCCAATTTCTGGAAATTGAAGAGTTTTGGAAGTGCACTGATTAGGTGAGAAGAAAATAGATATCGAAAAGTGATCTATGGCTCACGGAACTAACACCCAACCATATCTATACATATATATGTGCTCCCATACAGAAACAAAGCTGAGAATTGAAACAGGAAAACAAGGTGAAGAAAAAAAATATTTAAACCTAGAGTGCAACAACAAACTATTAAGGATAACAACTGAATTAACAATTGAATTACAAAAAGCAGTAAAAAATATATTAGACAATCTTCTGCATGTTTTCAAATGTGAAGATTATTACTTAAATCAAAACACTCAGCAGGCATTGACAACTCTTACATACAGATCACTATTTCGGTGAAAACGTGTTACCTGATTGGGCGATTTTCTTTACTATCAAAGAGTGAGAAGATTACTTCCAGCTCTTCTCCCAGATTGGAGCACATTAGACTCTTCATCTGAACAAAAAGATGATGGCTACTGGCTGGCACTGGTGTATCTTTCTTTCGGTGACGATGTTCCATCTAAAGATACCACCAAAACAGCCAGTTTGAATCATTCTTAAAAATCTCAAAACAAGAGATAGTTGAAAAAAAAAATCTGCTCCTGGAATGACCTGCCCAAAGGTATGTTGATTCTAAAGTAATAAATTATTACTATTGAACTTGGCAATTTAAAGGTTATCTTACCAAAATTTAAAAATGATCAAGTATATCATGTGAGCTCCATAGTATATCGTAGCAATTTTATTTTTCTTGGTCTTATATTATACATTTAAATACCCACGAGTTAACATAGTTCAAATACAAGTTTAATCTTAAACAAATAAATCTCAGAAAGGTATTACTGTAAATACAGCAGTACTTAAACGTGAGCTAAAACTCAGAAAAAATAATTAGAGTGTTTTCTTCGACCTCAGTGAAGGTTAAAACAGAATAAGAAATATCAGTACTGTTTTCACTGCATCAGAGCAGGTTTAGACATTCAAAAGAGAACTGTCTTCTTCACTTTAACTGACATCAACATTAATGCAGTTGAACAGACCATTGGGCGAGTACGATTAACAGTGACAGCAATTGTACCACAAGTGTATGATTACTTTTTGACTGATCTTACCAAAGAGACTAACAGACTAGTTATAGCACTAATGAAAAATTGTCTCATAAGCTTTTATTGATGATTAAACTCATTCTAACAGGTATAATCTTAATAATACATCAGAAAGTAGATCCGTTATCATGCTGAAGATACATGCATGTGCACAGAGACTTGATATCAAATCAAAACATCCCCACAGAATTAGGTGTGTTTGCTAAAAATAAATCTACTTATATCATAGTAACACCCATTACATTATCAAATGCCAATGTATTTGACCAAAAAAAGCATTTTCTATTAAATAGAAGAAAGTTACCATGAAATTATATTCACATACCAGTCTATAGAGCTCTGTAATACTGATCTCTTCAGGATCCACCATAGCATATTCTTTTCTTGGAACCAAGTCAAGCCCCAGTTGTCTATACAAGAAGAGCAGAAATAATGAGATGTAAGGAATGTGGAGTAACATAGATAATTAGCCTCTTCATACAAAGGCAATAAGATAAGAAATACAACTTATTACTTCTATTCACATTTAACAAAAACACTTCTTCCAACAATGTAAACGCTAACATTGTATTCTACAATGTATTCTAACATTGTATTCTACAATGTCATTGATGCGCTTCTTCTAGTTGCATTCACTGTTTGTGGATGACTCCTCCCTTTTCTTCACTTTGTAAGATTATCAAAATAATTCTCCAATTTCTTATGCCTTCCATTTTCCTACTGCAGAGAGAGTAAGATTTGACTAGTACGAGCACTGCCATTTTGTATGGCAACTCCTAAAAAAAATAGAAAAGAAATCAAATGCCAAAATATCAACTTATTTTTAGCTTGGGCTATATGCCATGTATTAAATAATGAAATAAATTTGAATCAATAGGAATAAAAGTTAACTGTTTCTGCTGTGCTGAAAATAAGCATAAGAATACAAGGGGTAGCCTGACTCCTTCTGCTGACTTCAGAAAACCTTGAAAGATGAGAAATTTTTGGAAGAAAAAAGTTTTGAAAGATCAGAAAGAGATGACCTCTGAAAAGGCATGGCACTTCCCTTTGGTTAGCACAAATAAGTGCAGAGGCTCTTCTGCTCCTGTAGGTATTCAGACTTTCCAATAAGAACAGTTGCAGAAGGCTGTAACAGCCATTTAATTCTGTTGTTGAAGACATTTGCATTTAATCAGAGTTTAACTGAATAAAATATAGGCTGAAGAAAACCCTTTGGAGATGGCACCCAAATGCTTGGAAAGTGTGCAAGAGGCAAACTCATTATAAGGTAAAAATGAGAGTAAATTGTACTATTCCTTTTTTAATGAAAGTCCTCTCCGCCAAGCACTTTAAGGACAAGCAAGGTCACTGAATTGGAATGTCCCTCCCTGCGCCTGGCTCAGGAAGCTTGCTTTGTCAGGACAAAAATTGCTTGAGCCTTGCCCGAGAAGTTACTAGTGAGGATCTTCTCAAAGCTTTGCAATATTTGGCATTGGATACAAAAATTTCGACAATTCTTAATGAATTTATCACACTGGTCTCACAGAAATGAAACTATAGGGAGTGAAAACGGGGAGCAAAAATGAGCAAGACAAAAGAAATTAGATTTTTATCTGTCTTCCTATGAAATGACCAGCAAGTGGCACTTAACAAGCTCCTTCTTACCTACGGATTTGAATGTGGGGGGAAGGCTTCAGTTTGTTTTACTATTTCTAACACGATCCATCTCAATTCCTTCATCCCAGGCAAAAAGCTGCAAAAATTTGCTTGACTTAACATTTTTCAGAAAAAGAGATCATTTAAACACAATATTGAATGGGATATGTCCACGCAAAGGTTTTTTTTTCTGTTTTCTTGCTTCTCCTCATAATTCTGTTATAATGCATAGAACTGACCATATCTATGCTCTGCTTTCCTCCATGCTTTTTTTGCTCTTTCTTCTTCCACCGTTCCTTTCGCAGGAGAACATAAAGTACTATATTTTTTTACACACTCTGAAGTAGGCACCTACTCTAAAACCCCCTGCAATCAAAAGGAAAGATTCTAGTTCACTTCATCAGACTTTCTCTTCTGTAAAAAGATTACAAGACAATCTTTGTATAAACCTCACGGTCTCCATGAAAAAAAAAAAGAAAAGAGAAAAAAAGAGTGAAAGAAAGAACAAGATGGGAGAAAGAAAAGACTGTCAGGCATAATAGAGAATATTAACCTGCAGTCACAATTATCAAATTTCATCACAAGTCCATTTATTTATGTGCTTCCAAAACGTCAATCTATCAAGTTTCTACTAGCTAAGAAGCACTGTAAATCACGTTTTACATAATATGCCATCAAAAAATAAATTTAGCAGAGTCTCTTTCACCTTATCTCACCTTTCCAAACTCCAACTGCTCATCAGCAAAAGTCTATGTTACTAGGAGCACTTTTTGTCTTCATATTGCCCATACTACTCAGCTGTCAAGCAACACACAAACCTAACATTTCTTAAACACAAATACCTAGCACTTCCTTAAGAAATAATTACAAGATCCTGAGCAGTCACTGCCACAAGAGCAGAATCAGGTCTGTTTTCATTCTCCTTGCATATGTCAAGGCACTGTTCATCTGCACCACTTTTCTCAGTAACGATACCGAGTGCAGAGTAACATCCTGTGCTTATTTTTCCTATGTGTGGTCTAGTTGGCACAGTGAGGAGTTTATCAGTCTTCCAAACTGCACGAGGCAGTAGCAAGGTCAGTGTGGGGTGTACTTGGAAAATGATTTAAAAATCATTTTCATTATCACACTTTATGCTATTAATTTTTTATCCCTATTACTCTTTGTCCTGTTAATCATTTACCAATACTGAAGTGACATTTTTTGAAATAGAAGGTGTTCAAAAAACAAAGACATGATAATATCTGCTTTGTTTGCTTTTATTCAAAAATCAGCAGGATACAGCTTGGTTAGCTCTTTTCTTAGCTATTCAGGTAAAAGAAGAGGCACGGAGCTCAGTACAAGATGCATGTTAGAGATGCTCAGGTATGAAATGAATCACAAGAGATAAATCCAAAAGGAGCTAGTGGTAGACAGCTTAACTTCAGCTAAGACAATGGAATCTTGCTAGCCAGCACCATGTAAGAATCTGGCCAGGCGTGTATTTCAGGGTGGTTCAACAGGAAGCTCTCCCACAGACAGTACCACTACTGTGTGAAAGTGCACATCTATACATGCATGTGTGCACATAAAATACATATATATATATTTTTATAGAAAGACATTTGGTTTTTTGTTGTTGTTAAAATATGTTGGACATAAAAAAGGCAGTTTGTAAAAAAAAAAAAAAGGCATCAAAATATCTGCCAGAAACTTATTCCTTGTTACATGTACTCTACCACAAGCCTAAAATTTTCCTATTACAATTTGATTACACTCTTCTCCTGTGCAGTTATCGTTACTCACTCGTTGCCCCAGTCGAGGCGAGCGGTGATGTGTCGCTTCACATCCTTCATCCGGTCATGGGTGAGGTGCCCAACCAGGACCTGCCGTCGCAGGTCTAGTATTTCATTCATTATGTGCCACAGTCGGTGAAAGAGATCTCCCTCGTTTCTCTGTGAGAGAAGCAAATAATCAGATCTACATCAGCTGATAAAGTTAATGATAATGAATACATGGTAGGGGAATCAGGAAAATGCCTTCCTTACTTATGGTCTCTCTTAGTTATCAATCAATACCACAACATTTACACACCACATATTTATTTCAACACTTGTCACAGACCCAGTGTTTGCACCATACTCCCTTTCAGCCCAACTCCTTATGCTTCATCTTCACATAGTTTGATTTATGTGACAGATATGACAAAAATGCAACAAAAAATGCTTCATCTCAGTATTATTTTATACAAAGAGCATGTTTGTTCTGCACTGTCCCAAAGCCAGATACGTGATTAAGTAATTCAAGACTACTTGAATGCCTACACACAAGGAGATCAAAAAGCAACACCTCATAGCTTGCAAAATCTGACCCATGTAGCACAAAAATGTACCATTTATTAATTTCTTGCATGGATATAACTGTACGCAGCACTCAAATAGTATCACAGTCAGAAATATCTTCCAGAGAACAGTTTTGCCTCATCTAATCAAGAAGTAGGAGAAATTATGTGAATATTATTATTTTTTAAACCTCATCCTTCTACTCTACTCTAGTTATACACTAGTTATGCATGTAAACCGTTTCCCATAATCCCTACCAACTACTAGTATTTATTTTAATTCTTCCTTCATCTATTTTAACTGTTTTCACTAAATATAGTTTGTCTAGGAAAGTGTAGCTTGAAGAAGTTAATGCAAATTCCATTAAATGATGTATCACATAATGTTAAAAACACATTCTTATTCAGATATGTTCTGCTTATTCTTGCCAAAATTCTGAAAACTTCTTCTTCCCTTTTCCTTCTTCCTATGAAGAAAGGGCATAAAACACAAGTTGAGCTACTTCTCCTTCACAATTGCCACAAAAAGCCAAAATCAATTTAGAAGCATCATTACTCTGTCAATAATATTTTAATTCCAAGGCTTCTAATATTTTGCTTCATATACTTTTTTCATTTCACATTCATTTATTTCATAAACTCATGAAAATTGACATTGATTCCTTTTTGCTTTTGTTCCTTTTTGCTTTCTGTCAGGACAAAAAAAGCCCAGTATATTTTGAATGACAAAAAGTAACAGTTAAGGAAAAGTTAAAGAAAAAAGTTGCCAAAGGGAAAAAAAAGACAAAAGAATAGGAATATACAGGTTTTTTTTTTTGAAATAGAAGGAACTAAACAATATCAGATCTCATACAAATAGCCCTTGAATTAGCAGCAAGAGATGGAAAAGACTTTTTAGGGAAGTTATGAAGAACTAGGTTGACACTATGTTTTCAGTTTTCCACCAGACACTATGGTATGAAGATTTCATTTGTACAGTTTATGCTCAAGTCCAATAAATGCCAAGCTAAGGTATATCTTTCTTTTTAGTATCTGACATTGAGCTTTGCATAAGTAAATTATTCAACTGAATTTGAGAGAGTTGCTAATATGTAACATCCCAGTGAAACTCAACATTTTGATGTTTGACAGTTTTGGTTTTTTAAGTTTTAGATTTGCTTATTTTTCAGATATTCATATCTCAAAGTGCCAAGCAGATATGCCAACAACTGCGCTTAATATATAATATGGTTCCCTTCACAAAGGCAATCACCTTTTTGCTCTTTTTTTGTACCAGAATGAGCAAGCGTACTGATATACTTCTTTTATTAAATGCATAAAGTAACTGTTCAACAAAACTACTCCACATGAAAATCCACATGAAAAGTACTCCAAATGATTTATGTAAAACTAATCTTTGATATAGAAATGTATAATTGATTTAGAATAGGTAGACAGGAAAATAGTAAGGCAGGGATGTACTCTCAACGTAACAAGATACTCTGACTTGAACGTCGTAAAAGACTGAAATGTTTTTTAATGTTTTGGAATACGATAAATATTCAAAAAAACAGAAACAATGTCACTATCCAGACCCAGTATTTGTTGCCTAAATCACACAAAGTTATTCAAAAGGCACCGAAGACACATAGGGAGGTGTCTTTCCTGCCTGCAGGAAAGGTGGTGATGTAATCTCACCAACTAGAATACCTAACATGAATACCTAAATTGGCTGAAAAACAGATGTCAATGAGCAGTTATTGAAGGTTCACTGTGACATTAGGAAGACATCTAATATCAAGTTTTGCAGGGATGTGTTGCAAGTTCGCTCTGTTCCATATTTTCAACACAAACTAAGCTTGTGAAGTTTCGGGCTTTATGGTCTAGAGGACAAGCTCAGTATGACCTTGATAAATGGGAGAAGCATTTGAACGTCCGCAAGATGCACTGAGAGACAAGCACAGAATGCTTATTGCTATGAAGAATTCTGAAGAATTCAAACAGCTATAAACAAACCAAGGAAAAATGAGACAGGCACTAACACTATAGAAAGCGACAGTGGATTTATGGACTACCAGTGAAGGCAATTCATGCTGAGAGACGACATATTTCACTGGGGAGTGAACTTCACAGACAAGTCCATGTAAGAGACAATGACCATCGAGTGAGCGCAGCTCTGACATGGGCTCTGCTAACATACAAGATTCAACTGTGGAATCTGAGCATTGAGCATTAATCACACTGCAAAAGGTACAGAGCAGAGCCTCTGGAACAAGAAGGAAGATTACCAGCACTGATTTTTTTTTTTCAGAAAAATAATGCTGAAGGAAGGCATGGTAAGTTTTCCAATACCTAGCAGAATCTTTGGAAAGGCAATAAGAGATTATTTCTTTCCATATTAACTGGACACACAACTTTATTCAAGTAGACTGAAACAGCAACTTAATTATCTAGAACGAAGTGATTTGTGTACCATTTTAGAAAAACTTTGTAATCATAAAACAACAACGTAATACGCTGAGTTGTTTTGGAAGATCAGACTTGACACTACTGGAAGTTTTTGACAAAGTCTAACTGGAGGAGAGAAAACCTTATGTCAGGGACAGTCAAGCTTATTGAATCCTGACTCAGTACGCAGATTTGGACTACAACTTTTATCACTTGAAATCGCTTTCTGATCTCTGTTTCTGTGAGTCAGAGAAGCGGCAATTGCATTCGACAGTCATTTGCACTAAAGTGGTAGTAACCTTTAAGAGGAAAACTGGCCTAGCTGCTTGTGAAGGTGGATACTTCAAAATCAGCAAGTCCTGAAAGTCTGCATCCAAAATTCTATTGATACTGCACAGCATTTAGATTAACACACTAGAATAATTCCAAATCAGTGTGATTTATATAATGGGGTAAAAGCTGCTTAGGTGACTCATAACTAGATTATAAATGAGGAACCATCAGGTGGTTGAGGTTTGAAGAGCTCTCTCCATGCAAAGATAGGCTAGCATTCCCTATTTAATATTTTATTAATATCCGGAAGGGAAAAAAATATTTACTGATATAATCTCTATTTCAACCAAAGATTTTAGATACAGAAGAGATCACACTTACAGAGCAAGCAGAATAGGTGATAAACAAGGTGTATAGAGACAACACATCAAGGTTATTCTTTGAGAAAAGTAAAATAGTTGCTTATAGCTGCTCTGTCTTTGGTGCTCACCCAGTATTACTGTAATACTGTATCCAGGCCAAGGTCCAGAAATGCTCCAGGAAACATAAAATGGCTTCAGAAAACAGGAATGGTTAAGGCTGGAGAGCATGCTTCAAAGTGAAATTTGAGAAGACAAAACCACTAAAGATAATTAAGTAGAAAGTTAAGACTTCAAACATTTTTAAAGTGGAACTGCTTTCATAGAAGGATCTTCTGTAGGAATTTGTTGTTACAGAAACACTAAGATTGGTGTGAATGGAATATAAAAATGCACATATAAGCACCACAAGAAGTGACAGAATGAGGAAAGCTATGTGTCCATTGCTAGAGAGCATCACAGGTGAGACTTCATTCAGACAAAGAGGAGACACAAACTGACCTGAGGATGATAGGAAGATGGAGAACAGAACCAGAGCCATAAAATCTCCAGATAAGCAAAACAAAATAATTTTGAAACACGGGGCCCCTGCTTAAGGCTTAAGCGGGTTAAGATAAAGTAATAAGGCAGAAGATCCAAAGCAGAATCTGCACCTAATGTGTGCAACAAGCCAGTCCAAAGCCAATTCTTCATTGCTAATCAAGAAACCACCTCCCTCCCAGCAGTGAGGCCTCCCCATCTGGCATCTATTGTACTGCGGGTTCCAAACAAGTGAGCCTGATTAGATAAAACACATGTATCTTGGTGCATATAAATACATGAGCACATGAGTGAATAAAATATATGAGAAAATGAGTACAAGCTAATCAGCTGACCTAGACTTTTGTATAATTATCTTCCCCTTCCACAAGGTATCTACACTGAGCTTTGCAACACTGATTTCCTAAACTTATTCAGCAAAGAAAAGAATCTTAAGATTCAATGGCTAGAAGATTACATTGGACAAGACTCAATAAATAAGATGATAAATTTTAACAGCAGAAGCAGCCAATAATTGAACAACTTAAGAGATATTTAATTCATCATTTGAAAAGGAAAAACAAAACACCTTTTTTTTGCTAAGAGATTTACTTGAACTGAAGTAGAGCACCTTCACACAAAACACAAGCTAGCAGAGAAAATCCTCTGGTTTTAGTTATGTAAGAGGTCAGACTAGATTACACAATCATCCCTTTTCTCACTCCTTACACATAGATTTTTCTGCAACCACTCCTGCAATCGCAGCTCTTTAAATCACACCGCTGCTTTACTTGGGGCAGAGGGTTGGAAGGCAGAGAGAGGGGGGAAATAACTTTGAACTTCTACAGTTGTCAAATACTCTTACTTCAAGAAAGAAGTGAAGTTGTTAAAGCTTTATACATTCCCCTAAGGCTTTCTTAAGTTTTAAATAAAAGCATTAAGACAAATTGACTGAAGCAAAAGAAATGTTGACCTTACTAATAAAGAATATGGAAAAGGTAAAGTGAACTTATAAATATTAAAGCTCTCCTATCTTGGCAGATATTTTAAAAGCAGACATTTCTTCTTAGAAAAATTATGAACTTCGCTGTCTTCAAATTTCTTCTGCCTAGCAGTTTAAATTCAAAAATTCATTGATGCTATGGGAAAAAAAATCTTATATCAGACTTGCAGTTACTTGACTTTCTACCTAAATATTTTGTGTTCTGTTTTTTTTTTAATCTAATCAAAATGACCTGGCATCAGAAACCAAAGTCAAATCAAAATGATAGGAAGGAGTTCTGGAAAATCCTCCCCTATTTTCCTCTCAATTTATTTCCATACTATGTTAAGAGCAACTATGACATTTTAATATCTTGTCTAAACAACAGCTTGCTGGAAAATGCCTTTATTTTACTAAGTATGTTTTTCTAAAACATTTTTTTCTCTGTATGTTTATTTTACATTCGGGTCTTTCATTTATGAAGAAGATCCATTTACCCTTTCTACACATGTTTCTACACATGATTCAAGAATATCAGCCAGGTGCCTGATGCCTCATTTTCAAAATCCTATCGTTTTTGAAGTAAATGACTGAAAGTGAGAAGAGAAGCCTTTCTGACTAATTTACTAGCTAGGACACCTTGAGCACAAAAGCATACTGAGTTTAAAAAAAAAAAATCAATACAACAAGAAAAGAAAACCCCAAACTGTCTAAAATCTTCAACAGCATTTTTTTCCGTTTTTCCCTAAGTGAAAAATAATATAACAAAGCCTGGTCTTTTCAGCTGGTATTCAACTAAAGAAACATGATTCCTGATACTTGCCACATAAAGTTGTTTCCACATTGTTCCCCAGTCTCTTAAAGTTGTCGTCATTTCTGTAATAACAGAATCTTCTGTGGGAATAACCATTTCAAATTGTCTGTAACATGCAGAGGAACATGTATTTCAGAAGCACTGCAAACCACGTTATTGCTACTAAAATAAAGATTTACTTCTACCAACATTAATGGCTATTAACCTACAAGGAGATCCTTCAACCCATGCCACATTTCTGTGTTTCATTTAGTCATCCCAGGAGCCTTCAGTGAAATCCTGCTCCTAGTGGTCAAGTTTTATCTTTGACTATGAGATCAACAAGTCCCACACTGCTTTTTGGGCCAAGTCATTCCAGCATTTTCAAGGAGACCTTGATATGACCACTCCAGGGGAGCATCCCAGCCAATGATGGTTGCCACTCCTTTTTGACACCTATTTTTACAGAAATGGGACAGAAGACACTGCTCCAAAGACACTCCTACAAAAATAAATACTGTTTCTTCGTTACTTAAAGAAATACAGAAACTTATATTCGTTTATTGCTTTGAAGAAATATTTTGAATTGCTATGTTATTCTGGCAGGACTTTTTTTGTAAAATGCCAGCTTGTCTGCCATGGAACAGCTGGTATCCTTAAAGAAAAATGACTAAAGTTAAAAAACAGTTTAATAGTAAGCTCCTATACAGAATAATGTTAAAAAAATCAATCTTTTAAAATACAACAACAGTAAGAAAACATGCAATTGTTTTCTCTTTACTCTAGACTAATACAGACTAATCTTCTCAATTGCTCTCTGCGTCTTTAGAAAATATGACATTTCAGTTATATTAACAAGTGAAGGTTCTAGATTAGTTAAGGACAACCATTTCACATCTTATAGCAGTAAGCTGAAGATATTGCATAACAAAAATAATTTCTTCACCTGATAGGCAAAAGGTTTTTGGTATAAGTTAGTGACCACCTTTAAATATTTGAATTCAGAAAATTTTACTTACCCTTTGTTCTTAACACATGCATTTTTCAAGTGAATGTAGCTGGATGGAAATATGCCCTGAAAAAGAAAATGGGACAGGTAAAAACAAACAAACCCCCTCCTCTCTATGTGACTTTGGAAAATAATCTTAATGTAAAGTACTCCTTAGCTATAACATACCACATGCTAAATTAAAAGCACTCCAAACACAACTACGAATAAACATATACAAAAAAGACAGTGTGATGTACATTCAGTGTAGATCTAAAAGCAACCAAAATGATATATTCAAAACTTTTGTTGTTTCAACATATCACACGATTAGAAGCTGTGTACCTGTAGAACATATACAAGATTGCTTGGTAACTCTTATGCCAGATATTTTTACTAATTCTTCCTAGCAGGACAGGATGCTGAGAAATTTGGGGAAGTGGCTTCTTACCAACAGGACAAACACTAATCTTCAGATAGTAACTCTCCCCTTCTGGTTTTATTTGGGAACTACTGTAGCCTGCAGCACATGGGAAAGGTGTAGTAGATAGTTCTAATTCAATACCCATCAAAGAGTCTCAGTATCCTGACAGGGGTGGTCCCTTAGTTACTTAAGGATTCTGCACTGTCCTCCTGCAAGGATAGCGTTGCTGAAGCAGTCACACTGTTCTTACAGTCCACTTATCTTCACAAATTTCGAACTTCTTGCTCAGAACATAATTTCTGATGGATATGCTACTACTAGTTACCTACTGCAGTGGAGGAAAGCATACATGTTCTCCTCTATAAAACATATTTTCTTACCACAAATATACAGGTCAGACCTTTGAGGAATAAGCATGTCTGCCATGTGGTGCTACAGGAGTGTTCCTGCTCTTCAGGAACATGCATAGTTCAGGAGACCATCTCTCCAGGACCGTATGATGTGCAACCCTGCACTTGTACCTGTGTCCCAGAACCCAGGCTGGTCACACACGCACAAGCCCTTGTCGAGAGGCTGCCACGGGCCATTTCCTTCAAGAGCCAAAGTTTGCAGAATCACAAGGGAAGGCTCTTGACAGAGCAGTATCAGCAAACTGAGTTGCAAGGATCTCTCATTACTTTATTTTGGGAGAGACTCCATCTCAAAATCCAATTCAGAAAGTCGTTTTCTATCATACTATGAAAGTAGAAAACATACATCTTATTTCTTCACACGTCAAGTCATCTTTAGCAAACCCATTCATAACTTCTATCAACACATCTGACAGAGCACAAAGCAGCACTGACAGCCAGCATGTGCTGAGAACGGCAGTAACAGACAGGAAATGCAAAAACAAATCCTAACTGCTTATGGTTTTTGAAGGAAAATAAAAACTTATAAACAAGGTCAAAGGAGTGAGCACAAGATTAGACTCTGGGACTGAATTTATTGTTCACTTAACTCCTCCACAGAAAGCAAAGGAAATTTATATAAAAGCAGAGATTATGAACTTAAAAAAAAGCAAATTCACATTTTTGTTAAAGAACGTAAAACTGAATTTGACTTTTACCTTAGAATTGGGGTTTTTTAAGGCAAATCCTCTGTACCATCCTGTGAAGAAATAACATTTTTTTTTTAAAGCATGTAAATCATTTCCACATGCCAAAGAGATTTCATCTTTCCCCTTTGAATGGATAGGCTATCACATAGTTTTGTCAGACTGGAGTCATTAGTGGACTCACCATATATTCCCAGTTATTTTCAGGAATTTTCTTTATTACCTTGTATCTTAAATATTTCTAACATGCAAGATAGATTTATTTTGCACTGGACAACACTCTTCATAAATGGGGAAATGGTTCCTATTCCACGTAAGTATTTATAAATCATTTTTGGACTTCAAGATCCACCAGCCACATTACTAAACAAAATTCATAACATACCTGATTCAAAATATCAGATCCCAAACCTTTTGTAATGGAAAAATGTTATGAGAAGATTAAGAGTTTATAATCCTGATGTTAGCCAAACCAAAAAAAACCCCATATCAAGTGATCAAAAAAAATGACAGAGAAACCTCAGGTAATATAGTAACAAATACATTAGGAAAGAAATAAAGCTTCCTTTCCCTTTCTCTAGGAATGGACATTTGTTAAAGTCATACTAGTTGTCTCTACCTCAGAACAGAGGCAGGGAAACATTTTTACACTTCTGTAAGATTTTCTGACTTTATAAACTTTCCTTTTTTTGTGTGACTTGTGTTTTGTAAACCTGTGACTGTGTGTGAATTTAAAAGCCCTCCAATGGAAGCAGACTTCTCTGGGATATAGCTTGAAAGCAGAAGAATCCCTATGAGAATTTCTTGCTGTTTAAAATACGGCAATTAAATCAAAAAATAAATAAAAAGGATGAATTACCAAAAAGTATCAGAGGCTTTTCAGTTCCCTAGAATTGAAAAAAAAAAAATAGTAGACTGGAATGCATTCTACTGTTGACTTTTAAAAAAATTATTCGTTTAAAAAATAAGTGATCAGTAATGGGACTCAAATTAACAGTATATAACACTTCATTATGGCTATAATTTCCATCTGGGAACTTACCATCACATTTCTCTAATATTTGAACGGTGTCGCCAATCTCCAGTGACAGGCCATGTGGGACTGTCCCTCGAAAACCAGCTATTACTAAAAAAAGATATTAGGTTTCAATTAATTACACCATTAAAATATAAATCAAGAATCCTCTTATTATTAAAAATAGTATATTAACAAGGGAAATCAAATATTAGAACAGACAAGCTTACCAAAACTTAACAATCCATGGAGAGGACCAGAGACTAGGGAATTTTTATAAGATTAAAAATATGGACTTACTTAAACCATTTACTGACCTACTATCTGTGAATGAAGAGCTTGCACTAGCAAACACTGTTAGCTAGGTGTACCTACCCAGAAGAAGAGCAAGTATGCTATTCCAGGTAGTCTGCTAACTGAAAGCGCCAACGCTTGTGTTGCTGTCTACACCACTGACATGTCACGGTAGGGAAAGAACCCATTTCACATCACCTCGGTGGATGCTGGAGACCCATGTAACACCTCCATCTAACCCCAAACAGATGGGAATGGCTGGCAGTCGGCAAACAGCAAAGGGCGCTGCCCAGGGAGCCACTAAAACATGCCTGGTGCTGACCCTGCACCTCCCAGACCCAAAAACCGGGGTGAGGAGGGCAGCGCATGCCCAGAGCTGCAGAACGGCCCTTCTCATCTGAGGTGCACCCGCCTCAAGCAAAACACCCACCAAGCTGCGTCCAAACACTCGCCAGGTTTGAAGCTTGGTATGAATTCAAATGAACCAATTCTTTGACTCTTGTATTTGAAATCCTGAATTAAAATACCGCCTGATTCAGGGCAGACCATGGTAGTAACTGCGACCGAGCTGATTCTCTGCACTGTAGTATTTTGGAGCTTAACTTTGAAGCTGAAGAGGCAAACTGTGTTGTATCAATGTCAGCAGGTCATGAAGCAGAAAAATTGCCCAGCTGCCAAGCTATTGGCTTGCTCCTATCAAGCACCAACCAATCTAGATGTGCAAAGAAAACTGAAATCTCACAGGGAAGAAAAAAACCCACTCGGCAGCAAGAGAACAAATTTCCCTACTTGAAAAGCAAAAAGGAAACCGCATGGGCGCAGATGTACCTGTAAAGCGACCACGCTTCCCTGGGGACTGAAATATTTTGAGCCACAGCTTCTAAGTTAACCTCCATTTCAGCAGCTCTGGTCTCCTGCCTGCAGCCTGTCCCCGTGCAGGTCCTGACTACCTGTGGTCATAACATAAGGGGCCATCTGCCCGCCTGTCCTTGTCTGGGTGGGCTCAGCCCTCAGCAGGCAGGCAAATTTAAAACTAATCTGTGAATCTGCAGCAGAAAGTGCCAGCACACAGGAGACAAGGAAGAGGAGATGGTTTAAACCAGAGTTTCGGGTAGTCTTGCACATGCAGCGGCCCATGGAAGGCACGCAATTGCCTTCCCTTTTAGGCCTGCTTTGAAATGTGGTATGAAACGTGTTTCTGCAGGAAGGGTAAATAATGACAAGGTGGATACTAATCAGCCACCACAAATCTGCAGATCTTAGGTTTCTCTGGAAACGAAGACTATTCAAAAAAAAGCATTCTCGGCTCTCAAGCAGTTTGACAGGCTTTTTTTTTTTTAATACCATCATTATGGTCGAACTCAGCTGTAAAAGCAATATAAATTTTTAAAAATTGTGCTTCACCTGCATAGAAATAAGTATTTTACAACGACCTGGATGAAGTGACAGAGGCCCCCTCAACAAGTTTGCTGATGATAGAGAACTGGAAGGAAGGGTGGACACCCTGGAGAGCTGCTCTGCCACTCAGCGGGATCTGGCCAAGCTGGAAAGATGAGCAAAGAGGAATCCTGCTCTTCAGCTCGTCAGCCCTCAAGTCTGTATTGGTGGCTGAAGGGCAGCTGCAGAGAAGCACCTGGGAGGCCTGGTGGACAACAGGCTGACCACGAGCCAGCATCGTGCCCCTGTGGCCAAGGAGGCGAATAGTATCCAGGGTGCACTAGGAAGAGCGTTGCCAGTAGGTGTAGGGAAATGATCCTCCCCCTCTACGCAGCCCTGGTGAGGCCACATCTGGAGTACCGTGTCCAGCTCTGGGCCCCCAGTACAAGAGGGACATGGTGACCCTGGAGAGGGCCCAGGGTAGAGCTATGGAAATGATGAGGGGATGGAGCATCTCTGCTATGAGGAGAGGCTGAGAGAGCTGGGCCTGTTCAGCCTCGAGAAGAGATGGTTGAGAGGGGATCTGATCAGCGTGGGTAAATATCCTAAAGGAGGTGTCAGAGGAGCGTGCCAGACTCTCCAGTGGTGGCCAGTGACAAGACAAGAGGCAACGGCAACAGATGGAAGCACAGGAAGTTCTGCCTGAACATGAGGAAAAACTTCTTAACTGTGCAAGTGACACTGAAACAGGCTGCCCAGAGAGGCTGTGGAGGCTCCTCTGCTGGAGATAGCCAAAATCTGCCTGGACAGCATCCTGTGCAACATGCTCTAGGTGACCTTGTTTGAGCAGGAGGGTTGGACTAGATGATCTCTAGGGATCCCTTCCTACCCTACAAACAGGCATATCTCCCGTGCCTGAGAGTTAGTTACAAGATAGCTAGTATATTTTTGACTGAAAGAATTTGTCTAATAGTTGAAAAACTATCATTTTCCAAGCAATAGTTATATGAAGATGCAAAATGAAAACAATTTATTAACTAAAATTAGCAGACTTTTCTGAATAATTCCAAAGAAGTTCCAGGATTCAGATACAGATTGTATTGATCTTCAAATTATATTTACAGCACCGCAATGCCAGATGTCATTCTCATTACCCTGCTTGCCTGCAATAGTACATCATAAAATCTGCCAAATGTACAATCAGCAAAATGTAAAGAGTGGCACTAGCACACAAAATCAAACCAAGTCCTTGTAACATTTGTGAGAAGTTTTATTTTTAAATCCCAGGCAATAAAAACAGCCAACATTTTTTTCCTTATGAGACAATATATCCTGTCATACTGTTATGATCTGACTTTGCTGTGACATTCAATCTCTATTACTTTGTTATTACATCTGTTAGAAGGATTTTTTTTCTTTCAGTGGGAAACTTCAGTATTAAAAACATTTTAGGACGGAAAAAAAAAGAATTTGGACATAGTAGAAAAGAGCTAGAACCCATTTTAGATCACACATAGGGAACAAAAAAAATCTTGAAATATCTTCTAAAAGGAAAACCTGCAGAGTATGAGGGAAGGAGAAATGAGGGCATCACTCACACCACGAAGGCAGCACATTCCCTGGCTGTGCTCCCACACTGCTGTCCTGCCCTGCAGAGAGGCCTTGTTCCCAGGTTGGATTCAGGACATGCAGACCCCGTTCTTCAGCAAGGCCTCTTAGATGAAAAGTGCACTGGCAAGCAGCAAAGAATTGAGAGCAAGGCACAAGAATCTACAGATGAGTGACTACACGCAGGAAAACCAACTTACTACAAAATTGTTTATATTGGTAATTTTCTACTTAATCCCTCAAGTCATATTACAGAATTGGGACCAAGATTTAAGGGGGCTATACTTTTGTTCCCTCTGTGGTACATATATATACTTAAGTAGACTATAGGGAAGATGATAATGAAGTTGCAGAAGGAGCCCGCTTCAGTTTTAACGGAGAAGACCCTGGAGGTCAGTGATTCAGTGGGGACCTAGGAGTGGCAACTCAGCTGCAATATGGATCTGATGAATGGCACCGCCCTCCCTTTCCTCCCGTGGCCACACAGCTCTGCAACACGATCCGCAGTCATGAGGCTCTTCCTCATGCTGGCAGCAAGTATATAGTCAGTCACTCAGTAGTGGCTGTGGCTTACAGTGTCCTTGACCTAACTGAAGAAGTACCTATACATGATAACCACAGAACTGACTGCATATATATAAACACACATATCTACTTACATATGTATATACACACATGATAGTGGCACACATCAAATACATACCATGTTCATTTCTTCATCTTTTGCTTTTCTACAGCACTTAATATTATTATGAAAAAACATGCATTATTTGCAAATAGTAATACATCTTTAAAATCTAACATGCGAGTATTACAAACAAGTATTTGAGACTCAAACATGAGGCTCTCCATTTTCCAATATGAAATATCCCCCTGACAAAGGGTGCAAAGCAACACGGTTCTCATGATGACTGCTTGGTGTGCATTTAAATCAATTCCATCACCAAGAAGCAACTAAACTGATAAAAAGCAGGACACAAGGACATAAATGAGTCAACAGTTGTAGAGGTAGCAACTACCACTACCCTGGAGATAAGCATTTGTACTACAATATCAAGTTCGGGTTTCACATAATGAAAAATAACCCCTAAACTGAAGCAGAGGGGAAGAGGACAATAAAGAGGAGGAGGAACAGGCTGGAAAATTTGGACAGCTTTTATAATTACTTGGTTATAAAAAAATACACTGGTAAATAACTACTTTGGATGATGGGAACACTATCTGGTTTCAACAGAGAGCAAGCTAGTTATATTCTTAAAATTTTTATGCCTGAACTAGGTGGAGGTGTGCACACAAGAACTAATGAGGTGGACGCTGTCGCTCCTCTCCTCCTGACAAATGACCAGCAGCTACTATTGATTCCAGATATTATCTGCTATAATTGAAGTCAGGGCTGCTCTGTAGCATTTTTTAAGGTTTTTATTCTGCCATTCGTTCACCAGATAAGAGTTTCATGCACAACTCCTATGGCTTTACCATTCCAAGGGGTTTCTTTTCTATACACCAACAGGAAAAAATAATCAGAAAAGCTGAATTAAGTGTAATCAAGGGCCTCTAGCAATAAAAAGACAGCTTTAGGTTTAATCTAAGTATTTATTCAATGTTGCATATTTTGTTTATGGTAGAAAAACAAGCTGATTTGATGCAGTTGCTCTTTAATTGATGCATAAACTGGTACATGCATTAGCTTTGAGTAAACCTCTGATTCAATGGTTTACCATTGCAGAAATGTAAATAACCTATCCATTGATAAGCTCTTATGGATAGCAAATACAATACGCATCTGGCACTCTAAACAGCTGCAGAAAACACAACATTAATTTGAAGGAGTAGGACATGGTAACAATCAGCTAAGCACACGCACTCGCTAAACCAGACCTGCAGTGCCACACACCATTCTCCCTGCCAAATTTTGAAGCTATCAGTCCTTGGCAACTTTGTCTAACCAGGTTTTGAACCCATCTTCATGCTGGTGTCCACAGATTCCCAAGGCAATGAATTTCCCAGTTTAATTATTTTTTAATTTAATTATTTTAATTATTACTCTAGACAGGTTTCTAGACAGATAGAACTTCTAGAAGCAGCAACCCCCATGGACAGACTCTGCTAATGCAGGATAGCCAGAGTTTATTGTGCAGAGCCTTCACACATACCAATCTTTATCTACATATGGATTGATCTGGATGGAGTGTGGCCTGATAATGCAACTATAGGTCATGCTTCCAGTGGAGTCGTCAATGCAGTCATCTACTCAGTAATGCACTGCTACCTGCCCTGGGAGGTTTGCTGCTAACTAAAAACAAGCTAATAAAAAGCAGTGACAGAAGTGGAAAGGGGAAAAAAAATCTAATGCCCGTTCAACTGACATAATCTATAAGACTGTTAGTCCCAATACAGAAATGATCTTTAAATCTCTTACACATCACTGAGGACAAACACCCCCAAATTTATATAGAAAGGAAAAATGAAAGTTCCCTCGCCTACAATAAGCACACCACAATTACAATGATCCAACACAACTCCAGAGGATGACAGTCAAGGACTCCTAAGCCACATGCGGCTTCTGAACACCCTTTATGCTGCTCATGGGGATCATAGAGGTGCCCTGATGTGGGACAAGGACATGCAGGCTCCAGGGTGAGCAGGCTCCCACAGTTCCCCAGAGGAGCATTCCTGTGCAGGACACAGACGGACCAGGAAAGCTGCCAGGTCTACTCTCCTTCACAAAATAATCAAAATTAATGAAGCTTTGCCAGAATGTGTGGCCTTTTATAGAATTTAGAGAATTAAATTTTACCAATATCCCTGTATCTTTAACACTGTAACTACAACTAGCTCAAGATACCTTAAAAAATATGAACACTGTCTGCAAACATTTCCTATCTGTGGAATTAACTATAGTATTTGATTGCTCTGAAAAGATTATTTTTTTCAAATACGAAAACTGACAGGATTGCTATTCATCTATTTCACCTTGAGGTGAGAACATCTCAAGGCCCTTCTAAAAAGTATAAAAGTGTGCACTCATGGCCAAGTTAAAGCAGTACTATGCAAGGAGAATCATGAACGTGTTCTCTGCTTGTTGGTAAAAATTCAAACCAAAAAAAAAATCACTACCGCTACTTACTGCATCCAGTAACTACTAGTTACCTACATGGACGAGGCAAATAACCAGGTCTGAAAGACAAAAAGCACGGACAGCAGGCACAAACAGCCCTCTTGATTGCCTGTTAATATTTGAATTTAGTGTGGTTATCACTATTGGATCTGTTTATAACTCTGTCCAAGAAACACAGGGCTAGTTTAATAAAGATAAAAAACTTAGCACACAAACATGCATCAAACATTCTTCAACCAGCATCTCAGCTAAAGGGAGGTAACTCAACCATCTGGTCAATGATAAGTTTCATCAGTTCCCCCAACATTTGTGAAAGTTTTCACATAATCACAGAAAGGTCACTTTAGTCTTTGGATCCTTCTGTTAATACGCACATGAAGAAATCACTTCAGTTACCAATAAAGAAATTGGTCACAGAATCTCAGAATGGTTGAGGTTGGAAGGGACCTCTAGAGATCATCTAGTCCAAACCCCTGTTCCAGCAGGGACACCCAGAGCATGTGGCACCAGGTGACATCCGGGCGGGTTTGGAAGACTCCAGAGAAGGAGACTCTACAACCTCTCTGGGCAGCCTGCTCCAGGGCTCTGTCACCCTCACAGTAAGGAAGTTCTTCCTCACATGGAAGTGAAACTTCCTGTGTTTCAATTTGCACCCATCCCTTGTCCTGTTACTGGCCACCACTGAGAAGAGTTTAACCTGTTGGCAACCAGGACTCCCAAATCCCTCTCCATGGAGCTGCTTTCCAGCAGGTCAACCCCTAATCTGTACCGGTGTCTGGGGTTATTCCTCCCCAGGTGCAGGACCCTGCACTTGTCCTTGTTGAAACTCATGAAGTTCCTCTCTACCCAACTCTCCAACCTGTCTAGGTCCTTCCGAATGGCAGTACAACCCCCTGGGGTGTTTTGCCAGTCCTTTCCTCTGGGTACCCTAGTTATTGAATACTTCCCATTTGAGCAATAACGAAGCAGCAAGTACTAGTTTTGTGGGGCACCTACTGGCTGCTGAGAGCAGAAATGGAAGACTTCAGCTTGTGCCACCAGGGTCCAGGCCTATTCTTGCAGGTTTTTGATTTCACCAATAGCGATTACTATTCTATTAAGGAGTTAGTTATGCCCTTTCCACTTCTTATACTTCTTGTACTTTCACTACCTGTATGATGACCTTAAAAACAAACAAAACAAACAAAAAAGGTCTTTACAAGTCTAAGAAAAAAAATCTAGTACACTACGGAGTTTGAGTAAGACGATACAGCTCCTCACCAAGAGTTTCCTTCCTTACCCCAGAGCAGGAAATGAAAACCTGACAGAGCCAGGTGAGGACCAGGTGAGGTGAACTGCTCCCCAGTAGTTACAGAGTTCCTGCATTCAATCAAACTGCGACAAAGGAGCTAATTTACACCCAGTTCCACTCCCTCGCAGTCCCTTCGCAGAGCTCCAGTGCAGAGCGACTGCTGCAGTTGGGCTGCTGCGCTGAATTACGAGCGCGGACACAGTGCCATCCTCCTCGGTTACTTGGAAACAGCAACAGCTTAAAAATCTAGCTAGTACAAAGCAGAAAGTGGAAAATTTAGACTCAAGTTAATGACATTATGTATGAGAACAACCTTCTACAGTTAAAAATAACTATGCTTTTAACTCTGACTTTTATTAAAGAGTAATTTCAAACTTTTTTCAGTAAATGGTTGTAATTTTTAGTAGCATGGTCATGGAAAAAGTTATTTCTACATGAGTTTAACTTGAGAATGTCTCCATTTTTTTCCTATAGCTTTCTAGGAACCAGTATTTCTGATTAAAATCAGAGCGGGTTTCTTTGCTACTTCCTGAAAGTGTCAGATATGGCAAAGACAGAGTGCTAACGTGTTCATAGCACAAGGGTGCTGAGGTCCAGAGGAGCTGACAACCTGTGATCATAGGCATCAGGTCTCAGACCACCATTCTCTCCATTTTGGACCTCATTCAAGGCTAACGTGGTACTCACCAAAACTTTCCATAGATTAAAGAGACTCAAAATTGCACATGATTTCAAAACAAAATCATGGGTGATATTCTTCTGTATAGTGGCAGGCTGCTTGGCTTTCTGTTATTGGCCTCCTCAGATAAAAGAGTGCAAAAGAACAGATGTCTCTCACCAAAATGGACACAGGAGAGATTTCCCAGAACACACAACCCTTTTTCAGAGTAATAATGTACTATAGTGATCATTTAAAAGTAGGAATAGATAAGTATGTCCAGGCAATTTCATGCTGATGTTGCGATAGTGGGTAGGGTCCACAGTCTAGTGACTCCGTCCTTCTCCTCCTTCCCAAAGAACCTTGGAAGCCAATGTCCTGCTGTGAATTTGGGGGGGGCTCTAACAGACCGACGGCAGTACCACTGCGCAGCCTGTGCTCCGGAGAGCTGTAACCTCATGAAGGACAAGGATGGCAAGAGGGCTGTACCAGCAGCACCGGGCTCTGCCAGAGCCAGGCAGGGAGGACACAGCTCAACGGCGGTGCGTTAGCTGAGAAATTCCAGGGGTTGGATAGCCACTTCTCCCCTTGGAATTCCACTCTTTTCTGCCACTTAAGTAAAAAACGGTAATCAAGGATGCCAAGAAAAACAAAGTACTCCTCTCTGATATCCACTGTTTCATTATAAAATTACCACAGATGTTACCATTTTACCACCAATAAAAGGAGCCTTTTATTTATTTTGTCTTTAATGTCTCTCCAATCTTCTCTATCCTATTTTATAACTTAAGATTATTCTGCTTTTGTGGACCTTAATTATACTTACGTTGCATATTTTAAAAGCATGGCTTTAATCATGAGTAGTCATTTCTTCAGTAATGAAGCAAATAAAAACTTTAACAATTTATGCAATAAGCATTGTTTAAAATGGCATCAAAAATTAGCAATAATTGTGAGCCTCGTAGTCAGCCATACAGGTCATCCAAATATCTTTACATATGAAGCCAGCAATACTAAACTTCCAAAAGGCTGCATAGTTGGGCAAGGTGTGGAATTAATTAAGCACCGCTAAGGAAGACTGTGACTACAAAGAACCAGCAAGTACCCTGTATACATACGCTCTATTCTTGAATGAGGCTTATCCCTCTTCATCGAGTATAGCTGACAGATGTTACCAACTCACTGCAAATATAGCTGCCATGACTGGTGAGGCAAAAACACTTTCTGCTGTGAAATTCCTCAAAGACCACAGAAGGAAAGTTCAAACATCTAACTCTCCCTTAAGACGGTTTAGGAGAGGTGTACGCAGCTGTAGCGGTTAAAAATAATCTTGTCATTTTTTCTGGCTGATTCAGTAGTTCAGCCAGCAGAACCGGATGCTGTTAGCGTCGCCGAGTTTCATCGCTAATCCGTAACCTCTGTAAGGTTAAAACTTCAGGGATACTTGAAGTAATCCCACAAGCATCTTAAAATGTATTACCAAATGGAAATTGTAACTAGTATATACCCGTATTGCTTTTCCTCCTAATCAAAGCTTTGAAAAAAGCCACCTGAGTATATATAATTTATGTGCAATCGTGCTGCACACTTTTGGAAATGCAATTGGGTAACTGTCTTGACAAATCTGAACCTTCACATTTTACTTACTTACACTTGCTTAACAATTACGTGAAAATTAGGAGTGCAGAGAGTATAGATTCAGTTGGCAATCCATAAAAGCAGACCAAAGCATCCCAAAGAATATCTGAAGAGCACATACTGCAAACTATGACTATGGAGATAGCTGACTGGTGGTGCACGATGTTGGGTGGTGGGAAGGACGGGAAGGCAGAGAGCAGAAGAAGCGCGAGCAAACAGGCCTCTTGAAACACTTAATCTACTGTTCAGCACTGCCTCCAAACAGGCACCTTTTGACATATGAGTACTTCAAATAAAAGAGTCATTTCATTGGTGAAGAGTGCTTAACACATGGGGGAATCGATAAAAATAATGGCCATTGTAACAGTCGTCTCCTTAACCATTCCTCCAGAGACCCCACAGAAACCTAGGAGTAAGTTTTGGGATACTTTGGGTGCAAGAAATCATGGAAAACAGTGAAGCAGTGAAGTATTCTTAAGCAAATTGGTACTGCATGACACAGGCCATTATCTTGCAGCATGAAATGCTGTCTGAGCAAAACTAGCCAAGGTCTATGACAGGCAACTAGATTTTTTGTTACTATGGGGTAGCAGAAAATCCCTGTGCCAGCCCATATCACCTGGGAGGGAAGGCCAGATGTGCAGTCTATGAACCCCTCCTTGGCTCATGCCATAATAACACTGCACGGACTTCCTTCGCAGTGAACAGAGGCAGTGAAATTCAACAGCAAGGAAGCTGCCAAATGAAATTTAAAGGGGGTTTACGTGAGCAGGGAAAGAGAAGCAAAGCATAAGAAAGCCAAAACTAATGGCAAAGGAAGAGCTTCTCGGCGCACGCTGCCGTGGAAGGGCCGGGGCCATTCCCAAGGAAGGGCTGCAACCAAACAGGGAGCCGCAGAGGCAGAGTTGAGCACAGGTCCTATAACCCACTGAGAGGGCCATCTCACCAGCACAGACAGCTTGTGTAATTATTAACCTAGTTTATTTTTTTTAATGCCAATTAACAGCCGCCTGGGGATCCAGACAGGACAGAGGCTTCTTGGGATTCGTGCAGCACGTGAGGTGAGGGGAGGACGAAGTTGCACTTTCCTCCCACAGCCCCAGTACTAGAGAAAACCTGCAATGAGATCGTGGAACTATCAGACAGACTCACCCTTGCAAAAAGAGATTCTAGAAATAAGTAAAACGTTTTTAATGCAAATGAACATTTTCTGCACGATAAACCTTAGTGATCATAGCTGTATTGCTAAGTATGTGGTTAAACAAATTATTCAGTCAGGTAATGGAGTGTGAACTGATCTTCTCCACTGCACAGCCATTAAAAACACAGAACATCTGCTTTCAGAAATTTGTTCCCCATTTATTCATTCTTTTGTTTGAATGCTCCTAAAAAAGGTATATTAATTCAGAAACAATTGGCAGCAATAAAAAAACCAATATCTTATCACTGTTGATTTAATTAAAAAAAAAAAAAAAAAAAGCTGCCACAAAATGCCTTCTCATTGTGCTATATTTGCTTGAACAAAATTGTTCTGCCCACAGAGGAAGAAAGAACCTGATCCCTGATTGCTGCAAGCTGCCCAGGGAATTGTTTGTACCATGTTTTTTGCTCTGCTGTAAGCCCTTTAAAGTAACATTTCAGAAAGCAAAATTTCCTTGTTAAATATTGATTAAATCATTCCCCACAGCTAAATACCTATTCTTTCCCTTATTTGTAGCTTCTGACTAGAAGGCAGCATGTGTGGGACAAGCCCAGGCTTCCATACACAGGTCACCAAGACTTGGCCCCAGGAGAGCCCACACAACATCTCTCCCATGTCCTCTTCCACATCAGGGGCTGTAAATAATTTATTAGCGCACTAGGGCAAGCTTAGTTCTTATTATCAAGGACTAACAGCCACTCTCGATATCCCTGATGAAGCTATGACTTCACAAAGGCTGGATCCCCATTTCTGGAAAATATAGCGTTAGAAGAACCAGAGAAGGACGGATGGGCTGATCAGAGACACACATCATTTTCCATTGCAGTAAGAGGCTGGGATTAGAAAAGAGATTTAACTGACAAGATAGGACAGAGGTACATAAATCATGAACGATATGGGAAAGCGATCAGGGAATTATTATTCCCTAATCCTCACAGCGTAACAACTTAACGGAAGGAATGGTCTAGCAGAGGGCAATGTCATTTCTACCAGAGACAATTCTAGCCAAGGTAGATCACTGTCAAGGATACCAAGAATGTGAAAAGTTTCTTAAAAAAGAGACTGCGCATGCAATAAAATAGGGTCCTGCTACCACCTCTGGCTTAGGAAGTCCAAGTATCAGGGCTAAAATCTGTATTTTCCCTGTTTCTCACATTCTTTCCCAATTAATGGATACATCCGTGGCTCGCTCCAGCTTGGAAGCTGTTCAGTTCTCAGGCTCAACGGAACTGCCTCTAAAGAAGATTTCAAACTCAGTGATGATGCATGGTGTGGAAAACGATTAAGTTAGATAATTAGCAGGTGCAAGGATTTAAAATAGAGTGAAACAGGCTTTTTGGACTGACAAGAAGAATGGTATTTCTATTATGTGGGTTTCTAAGACTTTCGAAAATAATGAAAAGTGTTAGCTCCTAAGAGCCAAACCAAGTACAGCACCTGAGGATGGCTAGGCACAAACATGCTTTAAAAACCCAAAACAGCTTTTCCCAGAGTTACATCTAAATTAAAACCAACCACATGAATTAGTACTTTTGCACATTCCCTTCTACCGCTCAAAAATATGTTTAAGTCCCGCGAATTTAAGTAGCCAAGATATCAACTCAAAAGTAGAATCTCTAGAAACAACATACAAGTATGAAAGTAAGTTTGGGATTTGGTTAAGAAGCTTTTGAACCACATCCTAATCCTACACATTAATTAAAACTACTACAGGTCTGCAAAATGGAGACAACACCTAATTTGCAAAGAATCTGCTCTTCACAACAAGAGGTTGAAGAGAACAAATAAAGGACAATGTCATTTTTACGGGGAAGGAAAGTATTCATAACCCAATAAATACTCAATCTGCAAAAGGAAGTGGAAGGTAAGAGGCAGACTGAAGTTTATCACATGGCTTTTAATTCCCCTAAACAACATGAATTTAGTATATTCAACTCAAATGTCAGACATACACAGTTTGCTAACTCCAAAATTACAACCTCAATTAAAAAGAAGTAGTAATTATTTTCTCCTTGACCAGGATTGTCTAAAAGCTCAACTAGCAACCATTGCTGGGCTTGCGCTGAA
This sequence comes from Crypturellus undulatus, assembly GCA_013389825.1. Classification (NCBI taxonomy): domain Eukaryota; kingdom Metazoa; phylum Chordata; class Aves; order Tinamiformes; family Tinamidae; genus Crypturellus; species Crypturellus undulatus. Next base: position 1,746,274 of record VWPW01014076.1, on the reverse strand, counting down.
ACTTGGTAGTCCCAGGGGCAACACGTTGAGAGAGCCGGTCACTGCGTTCACGGTGCCGAGAAAGGCGGTCACTGCACTCACGGGCTGCTCTGGTGGCCTGCAGAGCCAGAGGGAGATCCCGTTATGTGACCAGTGCATGGTCAAGGCCTGCAAGATCTGCACGTGAGTCACAGCAGTATCACGGAAGGGAAGTCACGCACGAGCCAAGGCGGTGCACTAAAGTGTTATGACTTCTCATGCTTCTGTTTTCTCAAACACATGGAAATTAGATGATTTTATGCTTTCAATCTCCAAAAGAATTGAAGGTGTCAAACACACCAAAATAAAATGTTCTTGTTCAAGTACATCTCATGAAATCTGCAGCCTTTGTACTTCAGCTGGATTAGACAAGAAGAGACAAACTGAATTTTATCACAAAACGCAGCTGCTATTTTACCTTTTTGCTGCTATAGAAAAACAGTCTGCCTATGAAAGTTTGGTGTGTTTATTTTCACCTGCCTTATTAGGTTTACTGTTTCAATTCTTGCCCCTTCCTTTTTCTTTTTTAAGCAATGAAACCAGTGCCAGCATGGACATTTAACAAGCAACAGACAGTAAAATGAGTGATCAAACAGTGAAGTGATGGAGTCATTAGAATTAAAAGTTAAACTGATGCAATCTTAGACTCTCGCCTTTTTAAGAGAGCGAGGACAAAACACAGAAAGGGCTTTACAGAACAAGTGCGGAGGTCGGTCTCCATTGCACTGAAATACCAAACTGATGTTAATGGAATTACTCTAAACTAGTGGGAGCACATGCGCAATTGAGAGAAAAATATCGTCTTAAAGATTCAACTTTGCACTTGCTTTGTCCAGGCAGGCTTTTGAGCTATGAACATAACTACATCAGGACTAGGGATTTACATAAAATATTCAGGGTTGACCTGGTTTCATCGACACTGGCCCTATTTAAAATCCACATGTAAGGGAAGCAGAATTAAGTGGTAGGACACTGTTCGGGCTTTTATTTCGAGGGCAGGAATTAAGAATTGTTTAGAAATATATAGTAGCACTGAAAGACAAAAATAATTCCTAGGTTTTACTCTCTTACTTTTTCATAAACAAAATGCTTTCTAAATATTATTTTACAATGCAGAACTCTAACCCATTTTTCTAAGTTATAACACTATTTACGTATAAAGAGAAAGATACAAAAGCAAAGGCACTCGCACTCCTGAGCTCCTCAGCAGAGGGGGTCAGGACAACGCTCTGGCAGTGCCTGTGTATATGCTTGGCCCAGCAGAGGCCAGAGGTATTTGGATCCACCCGAATCTAGTAACGTAAAGCCGATTGCCATGACACTGTCTGGGAATCTGCAGCCGCAATATTTTGTCAGCAATAACTCTGCAACTTAAAGCCCCCAAAACAGAGCCGCATTCTCTTCATAAGGAAAGGAAGGAGGAAGTTGAATCAAAGTCTTGGTCCGAGCCTGGCTGCAAGTAACTGCGCTACTGCCTGAGAAACTGCAGTGGTAACGCGCGCACCAGTGCTGCTCGGCCTGTGCTGCAGATTGCAGCATTCACTGGATTCCTAAGCTTGTCATAAGACTCCAAAGTAGGTCACAACAAGCTTAAAATTTGACAGAAAGCGAAGTCTGAGGGGGTGATATTATGCAAATCACCTTGTTGAAAAAGTTGATGTCTCTTTTTCCTTTCAATGATTTTGGCCAAGCCTGAACTACAAAAATGGTCCATTTTCTCTTGAAATGGAGAAATACCTGTATATACACATTGAAAGCAAGTATTTAGTGACAACCCATGGCCTTTTAGACCACTTCTAATTGATCTAGAATTCTTATGGTATTTATTTTGTCTTAAGTAGTGATTTATTGCTGGTGGGTATTATCTTAAATGTTATGATTAGAAGGCATTAGGAAGGCTGAATATATTATATTTAAATCCTAATTCAAAGTATACATGTATTTATAAACCAGGGGCCTTGAGGGGAGCAGGGGCGGAGAAACTATACTTTTAGACCTCAGGTTTAATGCAGAATTTAATCCAACTTCTCCATAGAAATATTTCATGCCAAACAAGTCAACCAATTCTCATTAAATGATGCACTTCGGCAAGTTAAGGAGAGAAAAAAAATACTTATGGGAAACATTTGTACATAAAATTACAGTCAGAATCATAACTAAAATGTGAGATTGCACTGCACCAATACTGCAACTTCAATATGGCACTTTAAACTTAAAGAAATTGAGGCAAGGAAGAAGTGTTGGGGCTTTTTATGCACTGAAGGGAGCAATAACAGGGAGAAATCCTTGGGAAACACATACACGTGCTTACAAATCTTTAAAAGTCTTTCCATAATCTTTTTATGGATAGATAACTGCAAACATAACAGCAAAGCCTGGGTCTCTCCATAGGACTTGAGAGATCACAAGCCATCCTGGCAAATCAGCACTGGCAAATTTAAGCCATAATCAGAGACCAGAAGATTCATCTCTGTAAACCATCAAATAAGTAGCAGATGGGCATTATTTTGGGATTACATTCAGCATTTTGGAGGTAAAGGCCCTTTCTGGCTAAACCATCAGTACTCCTTCCCATTTTTGGAGTATTATTTCTATCTCTTATGTAGGCACAGACCCAAGAGAGACAAGAGTCAGCACCTCGTATTTAGCAGCTTCAGCATGAGCCACATGATGCTCATTACTGCATGGAAAGGCTCAAGGTGCTCTGATGTGCCATAGCAAAAGCTCTGCATTTGGCACAAGCCCAGTGATGGAGGGACAGTGCGACCGCCAGCATCCACCACTACCAAAACAGCAGCTGAACTGACTGGTTGTATCTGCGGTTGTACAAAGGCACAACCTCACAGCAAACACCGTAGCCAAAAGCATCTATACATGCACAAACAGAGCAACTAAGGCAAATAAATAACACTCTGACATGGCAGAGGAAAATAAGTGGCCGACACAAGTGCAGCGTGAACAAAAATTGAGCCCATGTTTACCCTAAAAACTAATTAGCAGCCAATTTATCCCATAGCAGTGCTCCAATCAGCTAGTGCCTTGAGGGGGTTCTTTGCAAGGGGTTAAAGCATGCCTGGGAAGCCCAGGTTGGGCAGCGCTCGAAGCCAGCACACCAGAAGGGCCCTGCGAAGGCCAGGCTGCAGCAGCACTGCCCTCCAGGGACTCTCACTCTGGCCACAAATCCCATTGAGGAAGGGAGATGGGAGGGAAATCTGTTCTTTCAAGATGCCAGCACCAGGGTCAGAATAACCCATCCAGTTTTCAGGGATTCAGGGATTCATTCAAGCTGACCTCAAAGGCCCTGCACTTCCCCCAACCATGGCCACAGTTTCACTGTTATTTTTGAAGGATGTGCACAAGGGTGCAGAGATACTCTGATAAACACAGACTTTTTCCTTCAGGCTGAATAAAAGCAGCAGCCAAGACATTCGCTTCTCCACATCACATTTGGGAACGCTCCTCTCCATGGAGGACCCTGTGTGAGCACATACATGGCCACAGGCAGGACGAAGCTCCACCTTGGGGACTCGAGGGCATCGCCGCAAACACCCTGCTGCCATTCCCAGGCACACCAAAAAGCTGAACCAACTAGATTGTAACTGCCTCCTACGTTTTAAATGGCACAATAAAAAGAAACAAAATTGTTAGTATCTTAGTGCCAGGAGATGACAGCATGTTTCTTCAACTACATTCCCCCTTCTCCCCACATACCCTTTTCTCGGTGTGTGCTAGGTAAGCTTGTCACATGGTGTGCTAAATTTTGAACAACATGACTGAACCAAATACACTGCCATAAATGCAACCAAGCTAGCCACACAACCTCAAAATATTCTTTTCCAAAATGAAAATGAAAGAAGAAAAAAAATGCAGCCTTCTCTAGGCATCAGGGCAGACATGCCAGAGTAAATTATAAGTATCTGTAGCCCAGAACAAACATCGCAGCAATGTCCAGACTAATGATTCCAAAATAATTAACTACTTCAAAATAATTAACTACTTCATCTTAAGGGACAGCTATCAAATTGTATTTACTAACATAAAGTACTTACTACTGTAAAGAGCCTTCAATTAAAGCAAGCCCAAAGTAATATTTTCAAGATCTAGGAGACTCTATTCAAATAGCAGAATATGCTTAGCACAGAAATCTAAAGATTTTTTTTTCTTCAAAAGACATCTGAATAGCTTTAAAAGGTCTGGAAAGGAAAGAAAAAAAAGAAAAAAGAATAGAAATCAATCTCTGGAGTGGCTGCTGATTCAGTTAAATGGAGCTCAAGGCCTTTTCATATCTAGAAATCTAATCAAAGCACCTGAACAACCAGGTAGCCAAAAACATGAATCTCTGTAATCACTATTTTTTTTTTCCTTTCATCCTACAGACCAACAACAGGACATCATTCTTGATTAATATCCCTGGATTAATCAAAAGGTACGGTCCATTCTGCTGGAATTCATGCCCACATTCAAAGAACCCCACATGAGATGAAGTTACTAAAGCTACCAAAGGAAAGATAATACCTACCAGCAAAAAATCACTACTAAGACGTAGCCATTGATATAATGAGCTATTTAATGCTCCAGGGAACCAGGGTTTGCTGAAATAAAAGAGAAATGGGGAATTCCTCATTACCTCTTTCAGGAAGCACTGAGTTCCTCCCTCCATAAAAAAGTACCAAGACATCAAATCTGAAGGAAACTGTGAACCACTTCAGTGCATCATTATCACCAGGCCTCAGAAAAAAAACAGCCTCCCCAAGAAAAAATACATTTAAATGTATTACACCACACATTTATATGTATGTACACCATAGTACCCCAGTTGCTTAAAAACAGGCAACTACAGCGTACCCAGCCCACCACACACTCGTTAGAAAAATCTCTCCATTGCAGTGAGATCAACGTAGCTAGGACAAACTCCAACCAAACACCTGAAGCATCGATTAAGGGTAGAGGCCTGGGAGGTACAAAGTAGTATTTAACATAAAGAAAAGAAAATGATAGGTACCTACTCAAAAGATGCAAGGAAGGTTAAAGGTGCTTTCTTCACTTCTCAAAATGCCCAAGACTTCCTCAAAAAAGCAACGGCATTGAGCATAAACAGAGCCTCAGAAATAGCTCCTTGCACAGAGCAATCTGTTACAAAATTGGAAAAACAAAGTGGCAAACGTTTATCTGAGGTTTGAATAGGCATGTACCAACCTAGATTTCTGTTCGTCTTTTCAGCGGCCAGGCAATACCTCCAGGACCCCGGAGCCAGGCACCACCACGAGGAGGGTGCAGCTGGGCCCCCAGAGCGCTCCTGTAGGCCTGCGCAAACGCTCAGGAGACCCACACTCAATCACAGGAGAAGAGGTTCACACACAGGTTTCTTTTTTTATTATTATTATTCCCCAGGATGTTTCCCAAATTGCCTTCTAACAAAGGAAAAGCTCCATTCTCCTTTTTTTTTTTTTTTTTTGCTTTTGACTAGCATATTCCGATGCTTTCAGGCCAACTGTTACACTCCCAGAGATTTGAGGACGAAAAGCATTTTTACAAATGTTAAGGCAACCACTTGCTACATTCCCTTGAGGAGATGAGCACCCTTTTTGCCACACAGAAAAACAGCAACGTTTAACCCGTGCCAAGTTCCTGGCGTCGCTGTTAGCTCACGGGCTGAGGGCAGCGCTGGTGAACAGCGTCTGCGCGGCCCATGCGCCACCCGGCAGACACTCAGGGCGCTGGAGGGCGGCCAGCTCAACTCCCACAGGAAAGGCTCCCCCTTCTGCAAGTTTTCCCTCCATTCTTCATTAAAAAAGGTTTCCTCAACTACTCTTTAGTTTCCAACATCCCATCATTGGTTAGTTTGTGCCTGTAAAGGCAAGTTAGATGCATACTTGATTCTTTCTCCTCAGCTAGAAAATTTAAGTTTCAATTCCCAGTTTCACAACTTACACAACTACAACTTAACCACAGCAGCAGTTCATATAATTTACTTATTCGAGATGACAATAAAAAATATTACTCTATTCTTAATGAAATCACATATCTTCTAAAGGAAAATATGTGTATTAAATATTCTTACCCCAATGGGTTTTCATCCACACTGAACTTTGTTTTTCAACATTATTTTTTTCCATAGCTTACCAAAATTAACACCAATTGAGAATTAAGCTATGTGCATGTCAGTACAGTATTCTTACTGAAGCAGTTCAGAGACTACCATATCTTAACATTTCTGGAAAAAAAATGTTAATTACATTGTAGTTTTTGTAGTAGCTTAATCTTTCAAATGCATATTTTTGAAATGTGCTATGCTATCCTTAAACACAAATGTGAAATTGTAAAATAACTGTGGCATATTTCCATGTTTACCATCTGTACCAGGCTTTCAGTGTCAGGGATGCAATAAGTGCTTTACATTTACTGCTACCAGTAAAGTATTCTTGACCATAGTTTCCTTTTGTGGCTGCTTTTGTCTACATTGTTTACAGGCTTTTAAAGAGACGTGCTTGTGGGATATTCAGTGGTTATACATCAAGCCAGGGACATTAGCACACGTGGGGGAGCTGAGGTTGAAGCAGAGAGACTGTGGAGAAAAAGAAGAGGGAAAAGTTTACACGCGTGAAGAATGGAGAGAGGAAACTTAAAGGAGACAGGCTCCCTTCCCCTCCTTTCCCAGAGCCCTCTGAAGACCTACACTTTTATATCTGGGTTCTGACGGGATATGAGGGGAAAAAAATCATCGTGAGGCAATTAGGCACTGGGGAAGGTTGCCAGAAATGCTGTGTAGTCTCCACAACTGGACGTTTTCAAGACTTTTGTCTGGATAAAGCCCCAAGTGAGCTGGTGTGCAAGAGATTAGGATAGACTGTTTTGAGCAGCAGATTGGAGCAGCTACCACTGTCAGGTCCCTTCCCGCCTGAACCCTCCAATTCTGTTGTCTGATTTATTTTGAGTTCTTAAGTTGAGATTGTGAACACAGTCCTGAACCATGTGTGGAGAGAAAACATAAACCACTTATCAGGCAAATGCTGAAGAGCCATTTTACTGTGTTTACAGCCGTCTTGCCTTTCATCATGCTCGCAAGCAATTACGGGTAATCTGCTTGATGTTCAAGTGGGAGGAAGGAGAAAATTATTCAGTATTCTCATGAAATTCTTTCCTCTCAAAGCCATATAATTTTACACTTTGTACCTAGATCAGATGAGACTACGGTGAGCACAACCACTATCTAAATGAAGCCAGAGACAAAGCCAACAAAGCCCGAAGCTCCGATGCTGTCCAGAGGAGCCCCTGCCTGCCTCTGCCCTGTGCTCATGCGGAGAAGGAGAGACCTTGCTGGGCCATGAGGATGGGCAGCCCTCCTGCATCTTGCTCAAGGACATCTACACGAGTTGCTGCCCCCGCTCCTGGCGACAGTACGGGCATCCACAGCAACAAGGACGTAACAACTACTTGAACGCTGAAGGCTGCCTAGGAAATCATGAAGATAAGCCCGTGGCAAATCCTCCTTAAGTAAGTCCAAACTAAAGGGCAGAAAGGTATTCTGAGGGGAAAAAGACAGCTTAAAATAAAGCACAAGTTATTTGCATCCGCACATTCCTGTATATACTGCACTACAAAACTAGTCATACATTATGCTTAAAGTAAAAAGACATAATTAAAAATAATGTAACTAAAATAAAAATCTTGAGAACCAATTTTGGCATTTAAAATACATCAGGATAAGACTGAAAGTGAGAAGCAAATAATGATCAGCTTCAAAAAATTTAAGTTCCATTTACAGATAAAAAAAATCGTAGGTAGACACCTATCACAACACCTATCATCTCAGAGAAGAGCAGAAAACAAAAGGCAAGAATGACTAGCCCTTCAAAACTACTGACAAATTTAGAACAGCAAACATGTACATTTATATGTGTGTGTGTGTGTGTGTGTGTGTGTGAGAAGGGAAGGCAGAGGCTCCTCCATTTTTGCTTTTATTGGACACATGTACATGCCTAATTTGTTTCAGGAAGGGGTTGTGCCTGGGGAGGCTGAAAAATTAAGGTTACCAGCCCTTTCACTACTAGATTGACTAAAAATTAACATTATGCTTATTTAAATTTTTTTAAACCCCATCATCAGACATTTAGCAGTCTGTACCCACTAAACACTAGGAACAACACCACAGGCACAGAGAGTTGTTTCCCACAGAGTTGAACACTTTATGCTAATAAAAAAAACTTCAGAACATCAAATAACCCTACTTTTTAAAAAAGACTGACTTGTTTGTGTGTGAACACATCTGTGTCCAGAAGTCAAAATCAAATCTGAAAAAAAATTAAATGGAAGTCTTACTTTCTCTTCAACCCAAATCACTCTGAAAAATTAACTTAACTAGGTCTGCATTATAGGAGAGCAATAGTTAGAAATAAAAAGCATCTATTAGGTCATTAGCAGATTCCTCTACCAAGGCAAAATTAGATCTTACAGTACACAATAGTGTTTTATTGAATCCAGTTAAAATGCCAGTCAATAGCACTTTCCAGGGATGATTGATCACATAGATCCCCCTGGAAAGAGCTATGCAGTTCAGCCCAAATTTTCTTTGTTTAGTTTCTTCCCATCAGTGGTAAGGTAAAACACTGGGTTTTACTCTTTGTAGCACCTTAAATATTTCTTTTCATAGAGGCTCATGCTGCCATCCATCTTGCAGTGATGACTACCCTTCACAGCCTCCAGGTGAAGTTTTCCCCCCTGGTTCCCCACCATCCAGCCGTGCACTTAATTTATTCTGAAATGGGGTTGCTAAGAACTGCACAATTCATGGTACTTCTCACTACATCAGCCCTGTCCAACACTAATTCAATACAAAGCCTCCAAAGTAGAATGCACTTCTAGAGGCCATCATTTCACAAGACACGAGCCTTAGAAAGAGCAGCAATACACAGTTATGAGGAGAGAGAAAATAGGACGAGGAACGGAGCTCTGCAGTCCTCAGAAACAGGAAAGAAGAGAGCAAGTGACTAAGTAGGATAGGGTTTATGAAACCAGGTTCATGTTAAGTCCTGGGTGTTTGGTCACACCTTTCCAGCAAGCAGATTTCAGAGCTGACTATCACAGCACAGTCCCTCTGCGGTGTCCATCATGTGGCAGAATCACAAAAAAATTAAGTGATGAAAACAAAATTGTGCATTTGTTCAAGAAGAATCCGTTGCAGGTCAAGATGCACTGGCAGGCAACATTAGAGACTTGTTCCATCCCCAATTCACGCTGAAAACCATAGATCTAACTTGCTTAAGCAAAGTGCACACTACCTGGGAAGATGCAGACTGATCCATTGTGGCATTCCATAAAATCTGAAGGAGAAAAATCTAGGAAGCATCTGGCATTTACATTTTTGTCCTCTCACCTAGTCCCCACACTGGGCAAAGCAAAGGCACTCTCCAGATCACCACAAGACTCACCATTATCTGCGGCCACCCGCCTGAGACACAGCTCTGTGGAGGGGGTTTCTCTAGCCGATGGTAATATCTATGCAGTAAATCACTTTTATTTCGTTTTTCTGGTGCAATAACCTGCAATGTCTCAATTAGGATTACTTCACAGTATTGGAAGTCTTATGTTCCCAGACATTATCTCATAGAAAAGAAATAAAACAGAAAAAAAAAAGACAATGGAGTGTAGGAGAAGGAAGAGATTATTTACTGCAATTACATCTGTGTGTGCTGTCACAGCATTTAGCTGAGTGGAATCTGCGTCTTTAACTGCAAATATCACCACTAAAACAAGAAGTAATAAAAGGACTTCTGTTCCTCTTGGTCCTCTCTGCATAAACAGCCACAAGCAAAGTATGTTTCTAATATTAGAGAAATTTTTTTTGGACTATCTAGTATACCTGCTCCAGACAAAACGTGTTCTTACCTCTAACGTTACTTGCCTCTACGGATAAGCCTGTTGGAGAGAGTTTTCCCTGAGATGCAATACAAAGTTTACAAAAAAAAAAAAGCACTATACGAAATAGAGGTTAGAAAGAATTTGCTTGTTATGGGAAAGAGAAGGGAAAAATATATACACACACTTGCTCTCCCCTGAACATTTAAATACTTCAGTAACGCAGCTTTTTTCAATGCTTAGGAGCATTTGAATGTGTCACTAAGAAATTACAGTGGCATTTTCTGCCATTACTGAAGTAAGCTTTTTTGCATTCTCAAGGAGCTTTTTCATGTCAAGCAAGTCTAGCATGCAGGATGACAGAAAGACAGAATTTACTTGAGCTACAAATATTGAAAAAGGTTTTCTGTTATTCAAATTTCCAGCAAATAGAAATGGGTACAGACTTGCACAATAACCAGAAAAGCAAAAGACATAGGTATATTAGAATAAAATGTTAAAAAATACATTACTTTCAAAATATGGAAGTCTTTATCTTCTATTAAATATTTAATCAGAAGCATTTCACTAGAAAACAGAGGATACTCATTCTGCTGAATGCAGAGGCTTCCCATTTTGGGTATGAAGAGGCGATGACCTCCACGCTCCCACTGCGCAACATGAAAACGAGTGAATGAGGCACCACTGAACTACAAGGCTGCCACTTTCTATGCCAGAGTCCTGGGCAAATCCTGTGATTTCGAGCACCTTACCAGTGCGCTGTGCGCGCGGCGGGCCCAGGCGGCTGGGTTTGCTCAAGGTGAAGCTTGTGAGGGGAGGGCAGGGGCCAGTTGACAGCCCCATGCCCAGAGCAATGGTCCAGCTGAACCCTGCCCTCTTCCCGGCAGAACCGGGGCAGCCCGCCCACGAGCCCAGCAGCCCGGCCCTTGGGCGAGGCTGCTCAGCGCGCACACATCCTCCTCGCCTCTCGCCATGCTAAAACTTCAGCAGCCTCAGTCACGCCGCTCAACATCCGCCCAACATCCGCCCTTGAATGCAAAAACACAGAAGCTTAGAAATACCTGATGAGTACCACAGTAGCTCAGACAGGCTCTAGGCATTCACTTTTCTTTTTAACGATACCTGGCTACATATACCTTTTTTTCATTGGCGTATGGCAAAGGAAAGAGTAAGATTGGCAAGCCCATTCTTCAACAACAGATGCACACAGCAGCAGGCTTGTTATCTGCAGTTTACTATTCCGCATCACTACAGCTTTGACTCCATTCGGGATACAGCATCCATATAATACTTTAAAAGTGCCTTTCAAATACTCTCAAAATGCCTAGCATTACCTAAGCAGAAAGGCTTGCTTGTGCATCATGCCCACATTCATGGCATATTTCAGTAAACTCAATAACTTAATGCACTAAAAGAAGCCAGTTTTCAAGTAAAAAACTAGCATATATACAGTTTACGTATTTGTCAGTAGTTCATATGCAAGGCATTAGAGGCATGCAAAAAGAAGATTAATCTTTTCCTCAGAAGTGTTATGGGGCTTACAAATATGCCCTAATATCAGCCACTCCTAAATTGTGGTCTGCATGCCACTGATGGAAGAGGAGACCAGGTATAGTGGTATTCCCAAAAAACAGCATCTTCATAAAGATTCTTATTAGGCAGAGAGATTTTGGGGGTGAGAGCAGGAGGAGCATTCATTGTGAACCACCTCCTTACTGTATTCATGGGTAAAGGTTACAGGAACAAGTAAGGGGAAAATAACAATGGGCAAACAAATAACTTCCCAGCTGAAGTACAGCTAGATTGACTACACATCAGCAACACCACTCAGCAATTTCAGAAGACTTTCAGAGCTGTCAGAGGCTTAATGGCTGCAATACATCCCACTGAGAAGTCACATCATAGTATTTGATCAAATCAATATTAAACATTCTTGCTGCGAGGAATCAAGTTTCACAGAAGAGGCTGTGCTCAGTTAAGCAGAACCGCATACTCTGTTGTGTTAGCAGTGAAAACAGGTAAACCACCAGGACTCACCCCCGCAAAAGTGTAATCACTTTCCCCAAGTCCATATCTAAGATAACAATCTCTATGAGCTACAGGAAGAACAATTTATTACCAGCTTTCTCATTCAACTTCCAGTTATCTCAGAAATCTATTTGAGAAACAGCTTAGGATGAGTAAAATGAATTAAGAGATTCGTTGTTTGACTAAGAAATTGCCAGGTATTTGCCACACATTGCAGAACTGAGGATGAGAAACATTCATAGAGCAAATGAAGAAAGAATACCGTAGTGGTAAACAGTGAAATGATAATTTTGTATTATTAGGGGTTTCTGTAGCAGTGAGTTGTGTTATTACTGACAGAAGTAGCAACTTCTATCAGTAGAAGGGGTATGTGTCAGTGCAGTGATCTCCCTCCACAGAGACACATCTGTACATAACTCTCCACGTGCAGTTTCCCTGCAGTTAATGGCCCAGGAAAGGTGACACACCGCCTCCAGCTACCAGGAGACAAGGAGCCTGGGGCCTACCCCTGCCCGTGCACCAGCGCAGGCAGCAGCTCTGCAGAGAAGGGCCTGGGGGTCACGGTGGACACCAAATGTCCACGAGGCAGCAGTGAAGGCCATACCAGAAACAGCGCTGTCAGTGGGGCAAGCGAGCGGACTCTTCCCCTCTCCTCAGCACTGGGGAGGCTGCAGCTGAGTGCTAGGCTCTGCCCGGGCTCCTCAGGGCAAGGGAGGCATGGACGTACTGGAGTGAGCGCAGCAAAGTGGCCCTGAAACGAAGGGACCAGAGCATCTGCTCTGACACTTCTGAGGTGCAGTGTGACAACTGCAGGCAACGAGCATAAACTGAAACACACGTAAGTATTTAGACATAAAAAAAAATACTGTGAGGGTAGTTAAAAACTGAAAAAGGCTGCCCATGGAGGTGGTGGAAATGCTCAAAACCGCACTCAGTACAGCCCTGAGCAACCTGCTCCAGTTGACCCTGCTTTGAGCAATGGGGTTGGACTAGACAATCTCCAGAGGTGCTTCCAACCATAGCAATTCCAAGGTCACGGTCTTTGGAGAAAGCATGACTAGAAGTCAAAAAGAAGCAGCATCTTTCTACAGATAGGCTCCTTTTACCCAGTTGAATGCCTGAGGGAGAGAACAAAAAGAGCATTTGATTCCATGAGGGGAAAAAAATAACACAATTGAAGTAACTAAATAAAATCATGACCTGTCCTTTAAGGTATAATAATCACCTAGTGCAAAGCTACAGGGTCCCTGGCACAGTATCTGCTGAGAAGCATACCCTTCTATTGATCCAAGATCTGGGAGACCTAAACCAAAGGGAAGATCATCCTAGGTCTTTAAAAACTCTTATTTTCTCTCAGGTCTTCTAATCTCACGAGCTAACCACACTAGTGCCCTATAGCTATGACAAGTATAACATGGGAGTAAGTAATGTAAAGGAATCCACCTTCTTATAAAGGAAACCGAGGCAAGCACAACAGTTTCCAGTCTCAGACTCTTACAAGAAAATTTCTTGGTCCAGTAAAGCAAATGATCAGCTGTCCCACAGAACAAGCATGTGTTCAGCTACCCTGCGACACAGGAAGCAGGACAGTCCCGCAAGATTTCCTTTTTTGCCCGGATGAGAGATAGCAGATGTGTAACTTCAAAGGACACTTTTCAAGGCATGGTCACTTACTACCAGCCACACTGATTAATGTTTTTTATTCTCTAATATAGTTCTCTACATTCAAAAAATGATCATTTTTGGTGTTGCATGATTCTTCTCTTTCTGTGCATACAGTTACATTTGTTCAGTATTATTACTCCCCCACTAACTAGTTCAAAAGCACTAAAACATCTAGGGTGTATGCTTCACGACTACAGACAGGATATCACAGGGACTCTCCTAAATCTGTTACGCTTTAAACATCTAACCTATTGTTTTGAAAAGCTTTTCACAGGAAGCAGTGTTTTCTTTCCTACCACATTAAGGCAGACTGATAATGGAGAATGAGAAAATAAGTGCAAAGCTGAATAAATAACTAGAAGATGCTGGGAACCTGGTCATTCATTCATTCAAGTTAACTTCAAATCCATTTGTTAAATGCCTCCATTAATGCAATTTGATGAACCTGCATTTTGAAATGGCCTTTTAAACAGCAGCCTCCCATGTCTTGTAATATGAGCGATACCGATTCTTATCATTTAAGACATTAGATGCTTACTACATAGCTGATGGCATTTATGCAGGTTCCAGAATTCGCTAGGATCTTCCTAACAGTAAGAAGGCTCACTTAAAGTCTTACATCAAGCTCTTAATGATAAAACAGCCTGTCAAATCTGATTGAATTAGATAATCAACGATTTCTGGGAATCAACCAGGCCTTTAGACAGTGTTAAGCAGTACTTCCATACTGAAAATGAATATACTGTAAGACTCCTCCACACACCTAATGCACATTTGGCAAGCAAATATTAAACAACATTAAGTCTCCTAAAAATGTTCTGCAAGTTTATTATAAGATTTTGTAAAATGCAGAAGCATGCATTCAGTCATAGCTTAAATACCACACATCTCTCCCCCTGCTTTTCCAAACTGGCACTCATTTTAATTCCTTCACTGTGCAGATCACCTGTAGAAAGAAATGTAAATACAAAAAAGAGAGTTCTGTTTCAATGCTGGTTCAAATAGTATCTTCTTCATTTTTTTTTTAAATTCCTACTGACAGCTGAAGACTAGGGTTTAGATGGGAAGATACTAGAGTTTTTAAGAGATGTTTTGCCTCGAGCTGCCCATGTTACTACTCCTTTTACCCGTCAGCGCTGCCCAGCCCGGCCCCACTCACCTCAGAGCCAACCTCACAGAGACTCCGGCTCTCTCCAAATGAGCAATTACCATTCACCAACTCCAAGTAGGAAATTTGTGACAAATATTACTCTAACTCCCTAGTTCAGAGTGCAAAGAATACAAGGTAGCGTTTTATCCTACCAAATAAGTTTCTGTAGGCAAGGGCTGCTTAAAATGTGCTTAAAACTCCACCATGCTAAATACCACACAAGAAAAAAAATAAGGCTGATAGTAATTAGAAAGTAATTATTGTTTCACACTTGAAAGTTAGTCTTTTAATACTACAGGAACATCATTCAGAAGTGTCTAGGCAGCAGTCATTAAATCCCGGGCTGTTTGCGCTCATATTGCTGAGGGTTCACTAGAGAAAGCAACAGACCAATCTAAAATTTCTACATATTTGAACTTACACCTGAACCTCAATGGGATGCACAAGCTGTTGTGACACAGTTCAGTTAAACGGACTTCACCAGCCTACTGTTACACACGAGGACGAGAGCTATGACAGATAATTCAGAGTAAAGGGGGAAGAGGGCTCAAGGGGGAAAACGGGACTGGGAACTCAGAGGCAGGAAACACTGAGCTTCTTACCATTGCCCTAGACTGTCAAAGATGAGTTCACAGAAATATCCATGAATGCTCTATCCCTAATGACCGTAACCGTAGTAAAATATCAGCAAAAAAACAGAAGAGATAAAACACTTCGACATGTTTCACAGCAGTATCTTCCCATTCATTTTTTTCAGATCAATAAATTGCTGTCCTTTTCAACAGGACACAGTTCAAAGATCCCATTCACTTACTACTCAATACAAATAGCATACTCCACGGTTCAGGACCATTGATCTGTTGTAGATTAAATTAACAGTGATCATGCGATTAATGGAAAAACTGATATATTAACACTACAGCAGAGAGCAAAGATTGCTTCCAATTGGATCTTTGATATATGCCAACAATTTGAGAAAGCAGAGTAATCTGTCATGGGATTACGGTGCCTTCACTGGCCTGGAGGGCCAATATTAGAGTTTTATATAAGAGATGCTCTACAAGCAGCTCAGATGTTTGTTTATATTAAAAATGTACTTCTACAGTATTAAAGTACATGCTGCTTTTAAGTCATACTTAAAAAGTCTAAGTTTGCTATTCAAAGAGCTAAGGCCAGAGCAGCACATTTTGGTGCAATTCTGCTGAGAGCTCGTTTCGATTCATCTGCTGTGCACACAAATACGTAGAGCAGGGGACACACTTAACACCTCTGCTGTTTATTTGTTCCCCGTATCACTGATCTTTCCCACGCGCTGGCGGGGCGAAAGGCTGCAGTGTTTAGGCAGTACTGACAGTGACAAGAGCAGCTGTGGCAGTGGCAGCAACCTCCTCTTCTTGTTTTCCTGCTGTCCTTCCAGGAGTGGGGCAGGTAACAGTAAACAGAGGCCTCCATTCCCAGGTCAGACGAGGGCTGATGATCCTTTTCTTCTTAGGGGTCCCCATCCCCAGGGGATTCTGCTGGAAAACTGGAAACTCTGCTCAGAAGGCAAGAGAGGACACAAACCACAGAGCCAAGAACTAAACCAGGGCAGAGAACAGCAGAGGTAGCAGATACATGATGACAAACAGAGGAAACAGGAGGCAAAGGACAGGTGCTCTCAGGGCAGGGGAGGCTGATGAGCAGGAGGAAGAGAGCACTGAACTCTCGCACACACAAGTTGCTGAAGAAATCCTGGGAGCTACTGCAGATTTCTAAGGAATATCCTACCCAGGGGTCTGATTAACATTAGAGACCAGTAAGGACAAGGGCCATAGGGCACCTAACTGTGCAGCCTCAAGCATTAACGGAGGCCTCAGGGAGAACAACACAGCAGTGTCCTCTTTCCCACAGGCCAGACCAGAGCGGCCGAGGAGCAGAGGCTCCTGCACTGCCTCTTGCCTTTGTCCTACAGCTCCAGGCACATCATCTATCTTACCCATTAAAAATGCTATAAAATTCAAAAAAGTGACAAATACTACGTTATTAAATATTTATACCTCAAGTATCAAAAAAGAAATGTAGATTTATAGAGAATGATCTAAAAACAGGAGAAAATAAAGCCACTGGAAAGCATATCTATTACACTCAATTATAATCAATGCATAATTTCCACAAACTGCATTTAGGGTGAGTATCTAAGCACTGCTTGGATGATTACTGTATTGCAGATGTTGCTCCAGTGTCTTTAAAGCAATGAATGACTTCAGCTTTTTAGCTTAACTACAGAATATTATCCAATCTGCACAGCTGCTAGACCTTACTGGAGATTAAAGCGAGATGTCTCCCACATAACATGTCTTCTAGCACAAGAACTACATGAAAAAATGTAGGCGATCCTCTAGTCTGAAAAAGCATTGGGAACTCAAACTCCAACTTCAGTTCAACTTAAGGGTGTTGAATTTGTTTAGGAATTGTTTCAACAAGTATTTAGTGTATAGCAGCTTCAGTTCTCCAAAAATTGCTCTAATTTCTGCATCTCTATCACAATGACCACAGACACAACCAAACAGAAATAAATTTCTTGTTTTCCTAGAGGTTTTCTGTGTGCTTTTGACTGAGCCTCATCATAAAGGAACCCTCCACCTCTGCTGCTCTGCAAATCAATATTAACTGAAAAGCACTGTTTGCCTCAGGCCACTCTGTGAACCACACTGAGGACAGGAATGCATCAGTACTTCAATAACATAGTAGGAAATGCAGTGGGAACAACCCCCACCAAATTTCCATCCTCTCTGAATGGCTGTATTACAGACACATTAGACTTTTACTGCATTAGACTATATTCTGCAGGAGATTTTGATTCTGTTTATGAATATCACCCAAACAGATCTTTCACGGTTATACTAGATCTCTTCCCAATATTTTATTTTTAGTTCACATTCAGTAAACAAAGTTGTTGTTTCCATATACCTAACCCCAAGCAGACTGAGTGAAACAACGGCACTCAGGATGAGAACAATTTTGGACAAAAAAGCACTCGTGCACACAAAAGGATGTGGAACCTAACTAGAAATCAAGATAGTGATTTAGCAGGTTACATTTGTCAAACATAGCAGCAGCATCCCTACTGTGTTGTTACAGTAAATATGACAGCTGGAGACTTGATTCAGTGAATGTGCAGCTCTCTTCCAGAGAAAAGGGAAATTTGCGAGAAAATTGAACTTGAAGCTTTTCTGGGGGTTGCAACAGAAACGAATATCTCGGAAGAGGAAGATTAAAATTACAGAGCAGAGGATGTCTGACATAAACCATTCAGAATTTAGTGAAATTGAAAGAAAAAGCTCTGAACCAGGTAACACCTAAAAATACCAACTCTGATCTTATTTAAGGAGAACTGACCATTTTTCTCCCCACCAATGCAACCATAGCCTCAATTACTAGAGAGGAAACAGTAGTCTCAATTACTAGAGAGGAAACAGTAGCCTCAACTCTCATTAACACTAGCAGGCAACTGAAGAGCTACCAAGTAGCATTGAAACTGCCAATACAATTCTAAGAAGATCATTGCAAAGATGTGAGGAGTACTCTAAATGCTAAAGTGAAAAAAACGTGAACCTTAATTCCTCAGACTCCCTTTTCAATCATCTCAGAATTCTGTCCCCTATTGCTAGCTTATCATCCTAAAAAGCAGTAAGTGCTACTTTTTTAACTTTTTAAAAATCCTGTATCAGTACGTGCTCACGACCGCCAATCGCAAGGCAGAAACACCAGCGTTACTGCTGAGGGGCCAACGCTGCCACGAGAGGAGCCCGTGGCCCCGCACGTCCCGCTCGCCGCTCCACACGGCCTACCCAACCAGCGCCCACCAGGCGACACCTTGGCAAGCTCAGGCCCTCCCTTGCTTGCAGGAGGGCTACCCAAAGCAGACCTGCCAGATTTAAAGCAATCACAACTAGAGGTCAAAATGAGCAACTACGATGCTGGCTCCAGAGCGGTATGCACACATTGTAAACACACTATTCCACGTTTTCTTGCTACTGATTTTCCAAAGTTACTTGCGTAATGTTGTCTTTTCCAGCCAAAGCTCCCCAGGACTGAACAAAAGCACTAACACTACGGAACTAAGCATAAAAAGCCCAAGAGGAAAATACTGTGTCAAATCAGATCTCCAAATTGATTAAGGCTATCTTTATGAATTACGTAAATGCTTTTCTAGTCTTGGATGCAACAAAGCAATACATTTTGTCCTTGCACAAGTAGTTTAACCAGGGTCCTTCAATTAGATTATGCTGCCAGACTTGCTAGGACTTCCTATAGACGTAAAAGGCAGTCTGAAATAACTGAATGCAAAAATCAAAACATTAAAACATTTTTAACATCCAGCATTTTTACTGAAACTTTCAAAAGACTTCCAGGCTCCAGCAAGTCTGAATTCAAATAGTTATATAAAATTCCCTTACAGGCTAGCTGAACAAATCTGAAATTCCTGTTTATCCAGGGAAACATTAAATACATCAGATAGTGAAGACAATACTGCCCTTCCTCCTCACACAACTGCACCAGATTGCTGAAAGTCTCCCAGTTGGAAACAATACAAAATCCAACAGGGTTTTTGCAGCAGTAGCAGCCTGTGAAAGATACACAGCTAGTTAACACACAGGCTCGTAAAGCTTTTAATGTCCTTCTAAACAACATTATTTTTACTATTTGACTTCCTATTCATCTTCATAGTAGTGACCACAGACAAGAACAATTCCACAAGCAAACAAGCTCCAGATGACCCTTTGAGAATATTTCATAGTGTCTTAAGGTGTTGTGAGATTTGTTTGTATGTGCATCATTACACATGGGAAAACACGCGAGCTACAGCTGCAAAGATGATGAGCAAAGCCAATGCTTAAAAGAATTAACATCCTTGACACTGCATTTCTGTACTTTTCCCAGTACATAAACAATAGGAACATGGTCATATATTTTACTGCCAAGAAAACAGTAGCATAAGCGTTACCATAAAAATGTTGGAATTGCACCAAAATGCTAAGTCATCTGCTCATTCATGTCTGACAAAACTGATGATTGCAGAGGCTAGTCCTACAGCTCTCATCTAACTGGGAAATGGGAAAATAAATATGAACTGAAGAGACTTAGTTATTTTATCTTAGAAGAGACTCAAATGAGATGTAGAACAGTAGCTGAAAACTAGGTACTCTTAAAAAAATTTTTTGAAATAAATTAAAAAAAAAAAAAGAAAGAATTTGCTTTTCAGAGGCTGACTGCACTCAAGAAGTTTCTTCCATATCTACAATTAAAAACTTAAATTAAAAAACAGCAGAAGGTGCTGGTACATGGAAGATACTGACCAGTGCAGCTCCATCATTCACATGTGCATATATGCAACAGCAGTCTCACAGAAAAGGCTTTCTGCAGGGAACATAAGACAAAGTTCAAGGACTCGTAGCTTTTCCATCTCACCTGTATGTGCTTTAAAGGCTACAATTACTGCTCTGCTCCCCGCTCTCCCCATTCACTGCTACTTGTGGTTTATGTTCTCTCTGGAAATGCAGCAGGCACTTAAGCACATGAGCACTATTTAGGGGCTGTGCTGAATCAAGTTCTGCATCTCTCAGAGTTGCAATTAGGGATAAAGGACAAAGGTACTATCTACCCACTGCTTGCATAACTAACCAAAAAAATAAACTGAAAATAATAAGAGGCATCTTTAGATGTCAGCTTGAACGCAATCAAGCCCGTAGGGAAGCAGAGCTCAGCCTCACAACATGCATGCTTTTAGTAGTATAAAAATGAAATATTTTGAAAAGCAAGCAAGCAGTGGGATGGGGCAAGAGGCTTAGGAGAGACATGAAGCAACCAGTGAACCTTGAGGTGTGGAATACGTGCAAAATTGAGGAGGATTCTCTTAGTGCAGGGAATTATGCTACAGGATGAAAGCATTAAGGTAGAACCAGGGACAACTTCTTCAAGCCTTAGTACAAAAAGCCAAGGAAAATAAATTGCAGGAAAAAAAAGATTTAAGGTTGTTTCACTGAATCATAGAATAGTTTGGGTTGCAAGGGCCTTCTAGAGACAACCTGGTCCCAAGCCCTGGTCAGAAGGTGAGCTAGACCTGCTTGCTCGGGTTTCAGGCATCTCCAAAGATAGAGTTTACACAACCTCACTGGGTAGCCTGTTTCGGTACTAAATCCCTCAGGAAAAGGACTGTTTTCTTGTGTTTCAATGGACTTTTCTGCATTCCTATTTGTGCTCATTCTTCTTATTCTATCACTGGGCACCACAGAAAAGAGTCTGGTCTGATTGTGGACATTGTACACACGTTGATAAGATCCTCGTGAGACTTCGCTTCAAACAGTCCCAGATGTGCACTTCCCCCCGCTGAACTTCATGAACTCTCTTTCTCCAGGCTGTTGAGGTCCCTCTGAACAGCAGCCCATCCTTCTGCTCTACCAGCCACTCTGTTCAAACTTGAAACATCTGCAAACCTGCTGAAGGTGCATATGGTCCCATCATCCAGGTCATTAAGTCTTGCTCAAGATTTATATTTCCTTAGTTGTACAAGAGAATGGCTATTTAAATCATTATAGTTGCACTGCATACTTTTGTATTAGATTACTGCATTTTTATATTTTCTCTTAATAGTAATAGTACTCCAATACTCTAAGGTGCCAGAGACTCCTTGTGCCAGTCACTGAGTGCATGTGCAGTGTGACCAAGTCCTTATAAGACTCCACAAACCAAGCAGAGGGTAAAACAAACACCAAACACGCACACACGAGACAACATGCACCAAGGATCACACCGGAGAGCATCACACGCGCCAGAGAAAGGCTTATGCCAGGCTCTTGGCTCCGTGTCTGCTCCAAAGGCCGCCCAGCTCTGCCGCTCTGCCAAGAGGGACTCATATTTATGATGATGGTTAGAGCTGTGCCCTACTATTCTTTGCAAATATAGTACAATAATTATCTTGCGCATTATTTCCCAAAACAGTAAAACAAATACTATTCAAGTAACAGAATTGAAGATTTAAAAAATTGTTGCTTTCATCTTTTTTAATATAGCATCACATAACTTTTAATAGTGCATTTCATCAAAATATCTACTTGTATCCAAAGACATTTATTTTAAGAGCAAGAAAAAGGCTTTACTAAACATTTTTCTGCAACTCAGATACCTAAAACCAATCTGTGCTAAGAATAGATGAGACTAGTGTCCTCATTAGCTTAAAATTAAGCTGATGTTACATTCATTTAAGTTTTCTTCAAAATGAGAAATTCTGAATTATAATCCATTTTCAATATCCATTTTTTAAAACAGTCTTAATAAACAGGATTCAGAATGATACTGTATGACAGTACTTTATAAGATCTACTCTGGATGTAGCCCTCGCAAGACACCTACTAGCAGCAGTTAAACCAACCATCATATGAAGCGAGTACAGAAGCAGTTTTACAGCAGTGCAAAAATAGCTTGCAAGTTTATTTTATTATTTTATTTATTATTCAAAAGTTCAGCAAAAGAAATGTTGAAAATTTAGTTCCAATTCCACAGACATAGTGGGTAGCTCTAATAGGCCCTCATGTCAGAAGAGCTACTTAGGAAAATTAAAGGCGGCAATTTAATGACCTCTCACTGTAAGACAAGCATGAAGAGGACTAATAATTCAACAACTACTTTACAGGGAGGAAAATTAGTAAACAAATCAGACCAAAAATAAGGCTGAATGATTTCAGATACATCATGCAGACTTGTAAATAACACACCATGAACATTTGTGACACACCATGAACATGATTTGTGATTTTTTATTTATTTTTTTATTTGTATTTTTATTTTTAAATTTGGGGGACAAAGCTGATAAAAAGGCTATAGAATTTCTTGGAAAAATACAGGCAAACTACAATAATCCAAGCTTTTCTGTTACAGAGCAGTAATGGCAATGGATGCAGACACAAAGAAACAGCTCCCCGAAGAATGATCACACATCTGGTTGGGCCTCTCCTCCCAGGACCTACAGTGTCTCCATAGCTTCTGTGAAGAAGATGAGCTCAGAAGCTCAGCAAAATCCATTAGCATGAGCTTTGTGCAGAAGCAGCTCGGGTCCACAAAGGCCACTTTGTGAGGGTCCACAGCCACTACTGACCACATAGCAGAAGATACCCACCCTTCACATCCCTACCCACGGGCAGTCAGGACTTGCTAATCCCAGGAGCATCTGCCTGGCTTCGGAGCCACCTCAGGTGCCGCGTGGCTGATGCTCAGCTGGGTCACTACACCCACTAGAGCCCCAACACATCTCGCACCACGCGCCAAAGTGGCGACGTTGCCCAGCTTTTTCCTTTCTTTCGATCTCACTGGAAGTAGAAAATTAAGTTACGAAAACTATGCCAGCCTGCACAGCTATTAATTAGTTTTCTCTAATCAGATCACCCCACAGAAGGACAGGCTCTTTCCAGTCAATTTACCTGCAATAACTCAAATAGCTCAACGCATGACCTCAGTGTGCGACAAGAATGTGCCGGCTTCGCTCGCGGCCTCTCAAACACAGCTAGGCAAAGGCTCCACACAAGAACCTCGCTGCAAGGGAGAAGAGCAGCATTTCAAAGAGGGATCCAAGCTTAGCTGACTGGAAGCTTGATTTTCCACCTGAAATTGCAACTACTTAGTACAAGCTGCAAGAGCCCAAGGCATCTTACAGCCCACCCTTGGTGTTGGACAGTTACTGCTCTCCAGCAGCCTCCTTGACCCTGTGAGCAGAAGAGCAAAAGCCTCCGCAGGGCCAGGAGCCCTGGCATAGCTGCCCCAAGGCAAGCGGAGGAGGCAGCAGCAAGAGCAGCTTCTAGCAACTGAACTCAGGAGGGGCAAGGACCCACCTCTGGTTGTTTAGGCACTTCCACCAGCTGCACCTGGCTTTGAGAAGAGTGCGCAAAAGCACCTCTGAGATTCGTATTAAAAAGTTTCAGCTGGAAAGGAACTTCATATGGTCTGATTTTTCAGATCTAATACATTAAAAAAGACAGGATTTTGTTCCAAGCTCTGCAAATCAGCTGTAGACATTAATACATAAAAATTAGAGTCTAAAGGGCATAGGCAGAATTAAGTTCCACTAGTCTACCACTATATCAGCACACTATAAGATCTGTTCTCCAGATTTATACATTAGCAAAGCAGAATTATCATTAAGCAAATAATGAGAATCTAAATAACACACATGCAGTAAAGGGGCAGGAAATATTTCACATATAATTTTTATTCTCTCATTAAAATAGCAGCTTTCTTCAGGAATGTACCAGCAGGTACCAATAAATCCAGTCTTAAGTAGAATTGATTGTAATCTAGATGTGTAAGCATCTCAACAGTCACAAAGAACCAACAGTCTGAATTCCTGAAAATGCAGAATCAGCTCTAAGAAAAAAATGGGTTTTGGTTTTCCAGCACAAACTTTTGCTTCTTTCATAATTCTAAGCTCTTCCATAACCAACAATAAATAGTAACCATCTTTGTTTTTGGAAAATATTTCAAAGCACTCAAGAATATGAAAACAAAACAACAACCAAAAAACATGTATACCAAAAAACATAGAGCATTCCCACTAATATTTTCAGGAAGGGGGAGGGAAGCTGAGTGCACCCATACTGCTAGGTAGTTAACCAAGCAAAACCTGAAGCAACAGCGAAGCACTCTTTTTTAAACACGTACCATGAATCCGTATTTCACCTCAAAAGAGTAATGAAATCTTCCTTTTGTTCTTGGCAGGCTAGCTCTCTTCGCTCAACGTCCAGTCACCGGGCAGAGCTTGGTGCACGACGCCAGGCGCGCAGAACCTGCGAGGACGAGCGGGTGCGCAGCCACCCGGCACACCGGCACCGTGGGGCAAGAGCAGCTGCTCCTGCTGCCGGAAACGGGAACACAGGGGCTGCTTCTCCCCGGGCTCTGCTAGCAACTGATCGGATTGGAGCAGCCATCGAGTAGGGTGAGAGCTAAGGTGTCCAAGTCGGGTGTCACTGCGCAGCTGTAACCGCAGATGCCTCTGCACGTTCCTAGCCCTTAACCCAAGCAGCATACAGGGGCATCTGAACGTCCTCTGCCCCTCCAAAAAGGCTCAGGCCAGCAATCCATTTCAAACACTTGATAACTTTACTGGTGAGACTGAATAAAAAAATACACATGTACACACACAAAACACATGATTTTCTGATTCTGCTAGACTTCCTTGAGACTAATGCAAACAAAATTTTAAAAAGCATAAAAATTCATCATTCCGATTGAAATGCAGGACTTCCTTCGTCTTCACAAAGGATGTACTCAGCAGAACTGCTTGAGCTGAAACATACAGCTCACAGGCCTTCTTACAGAGAATCACAAATCTTTAATTTGCAAGAGGCCATGTTTAATGACTATAAATAGACTGTAAAGTCCAACTTCTCTGCTGGGTAAAGGCTAAAAGAAGGGTTATCTGCTAGAGGTCCTTTTCCTCTCATTGTGTTCTGTGCTATATACATTTGACTAGACGCTCATACAATTGCAGTTTAGGAAGAGCTAAGAATTGGGAGATGCTTACGTTTACATGAGATTGAGTATACAGATAAGTTGCTATAAATGTTCCACACATTCAATGATTTACAAGTTTATAGAAAGGTTTTTTCCACATGAAGCAAGTATTTCCAAGAGGCGATGCTTTGACATACCAAGGCCAGTCATTTATTTTTTTTTTCCACAAAACACTTGATGGGCTTTTCTAACAGAGCTGAAAAAAGAAATACATATTATCCTTCATATTAGTATTCTTTAATCATAATCTTTCTGTACAGCCCACCTGAAGCAACAGTTAGCTTCTTTTTCTAGAAAGACACGGATTTTCACTAATAGCTCCCCCCTGCACAGAAGAGCAGCGTGTAGTCATTCTGAACTCTAATGGGTGCCTGTATTTTTAAAACCACTCCTAGAAAGGTTTATTCATAGTTACAGGCTGCCTACATTTTTCCTTCATGCAAATGGCTCAAAGCACCCATCATTTACCTTTTTACAGACCTTGTACATGCCCCATACACTTGGGGAAGCATCTTTTTCAGATTACCTTCCCCTCCACACCAGTTCCTTCTTCCCCATTATGGAGCTTGTCTCCCACAATCAGTTTAGACAAGTTAGCCATGCCAAAATACTCATCCCTATAATTACAAATTTTAATGTCTCAGTAATCCCCTACACCAACTGCTTTCCGGTTCCTGCCCAGCAGCAATCTGGGAGCATTTCCCTCAAGGCCTCCGGGAGCTCAGAGTGGGATTACAGGGCACTGGGACCCACACAAAGTGGCCAGGTTGATGTTCAAGCACCGGAGCGGGACAGGGAGGCTGTTCTGGACAGCGTCTGGGAGCACCCAAGCTTCAACTGAAGCCTCCCCAAAATTAACACACTCCTCTACAGCTCATTTCTCCAGTTACAGAATCACAGGCTGTTTGAGGTGGAAGGGACCTCTAGAGATCATCTAGCCCAGCTTCCCTGCTCAAGCAGGGACACCTAGAGCACAGGGTGGCATCAAGGTGGGTTTTAGTGACATTAGAGGGACTCAAATCACTGGCTCAAGGTGTTGACTGCCTCAAGGAAAGCAAGGCAATTTTGTGTTTATTTAGATGTTAACGCTTGTCTTTTTTTCCGACTATAAATATTGCTATTTATGGAACCTCCCACATAGCAGAGGACCTTTGGGAGGGGCACAACCACGTCTCTCCCAGTTACACCAACTTCTGCACGTTTTGGAGTCCCAGGTTTCTGCAGGAGATAAAGATCGCAGGAGACAGTGGAGGGGAACCACACACATACACTTCCTTCCTACTTCCCTCCCTTTTAAGATCATTTTTCAAAGCTCTTCGGAAAGGAAAGACTGCAAAACCTCCAAATACAATTACAGGTTCCAAGAGGAGCAAGCAGCAGTTGCAAGGAATTTGAGAGTGAAACGTGGTTTCTAAAAATATTTCTCAAGTTTCAAAACATGGCATGCTGGAAAACAGGAACCAGCACTGACAGCATTTATCCCTAAGAGGGAATAAAGAGGCAAAAGAAACTTCTCAATTAGAGGAGCTTGTTATGGCTAGGATATGGGCTGCCTCTCTGACCTCTCCCTCCACTCTTCCATGCAGCTTCCAGCATGTTGTCCTGGTAGTACAGGCTAGGCTATAGCATAGGCGCAATACTATAGCATAGTAGTACAGGCTATACATATAACGTGTTAGAAGGCTAAGGCAAGCTGAAGATATGGTTACACCTTAGCACGAGCCTGCGGTATCTTCACTGCTTGGTGCCTTCTCAAAGTACCTCTCCTCCAGGCAGCAGCTTTAAGGAGCTTCAGCTCTTCGAGCTCCCAGACGTTGGCTTTGGGAAAATAGAGCCACCTGACAGCCACTGTGAAATTACCTCCCCGTGAGGAGCATGCTCAGAGTTTCCTGGAACATGCACTAGATAGATGGTATTTTGAAATACGTCTTTGTTTCCTTCAGAACCTCTTCTGATTTCATTTCACTTACACAGTCAGCCACACTATAATTAACAGGGGAAACCAAAGGTACAGTGGGTATCTCCCTCACTCACTTCCCTAAATGTTTTTGAATATGGAAGTGTTAATATCCACTACTTATCTCAGTAGTTCGAGATAAGGAAATAGCAAGTCCAATGATGAGGCAAAAATTGTCAAGGCAACTAGCTCAAGTTTCCCAGTATTATATACAGGAACACGCAGGAAAGTACTTGTAGCATTAGGCAAGCATAGAATTTGCAACAAACATAAGTGGCTTTTATCCTGAACAGTAAATTTTTTCAAGAGGCAAAATAAGCTTTGAGGCTCTTTTCTCCTTTAGTGACACATTACTGTCAAGAAAAAGTCAACCATACGCAGCAAAGGATAGATACTGCCCAGCAGCCACAGTAATAGAAGGCAATTAAAACACAATTAATTCCACATACCTAACTAATATCCACCGAGAAAGTGTCTGACATTAGAGTCACTGACTCTAATGATTCTTCATCCCTGCTAAACCATTTGCCGTAAAGAAAAGCACCTCTTCGACCAAACCCCAAGGTGGATGACTATGCAGCTCAGGCAGACACTGTGAACGAAGTTTGCCTGAAACACCAGAGGAGTATTTTAAATAGCACCCTGAAGAGCTGCTCTGAATGAACCAAATCCAACACTAGCCAGAGCTTAGCCTGATCTACAAAGTGCTCCTTTTCTCAGGGAGCCAAAATCCTTTTGAAAAAGCAGCAAGAATCTTGTGCTTCCTTAACCTTTCTATTGTTGTAAAGCCATGAAACAAAAATAAACTGCAAAGGACCAAAGAGTCATTGCAAGCTGTAATTTTCAGATATGACTGATTTTGTCTTGAGGCCAGAGGACAATTGCACATACATAATTTAGTACCTGGATATAGGAAACCTCATTTCTCAGTCCTCTGAGAAAGATCTTTTTGCTGCCAGAGGGTGAGAGGAGCAGTGGGAAAGTATCGGGAACTAAGAGACTACAACTCATAACAGAGAAGTGTTTTGGGGGTCAGGTATGAGAAGGAGGAGAATATTTCCTTAGGGAAAATAATTCCTTTCAAAAGCTTTCCAACAAATGTCACAACAGGGAAAACTTTCTCTTTGGGGACTGACAATATGGAGATCAACACTGTAATTTTGCCAAAGCAATTTTTATTTACCCGTTAAAAATAAAAACAGCTGAAGCGTCTTTTTTTTTTTTTCCAGACAGCACAAGTATGTCTACAAGCTTATAGTATGATTCATTTCTTTGAATACAGACGATATTTTTCCTTTTGACTCCTAATGTTCTACTATCACTGTTCTGTTTCTTGACTTACCATTCCTTCAAGCTCATTTTCTATGAGCAATTACAGGACTTTCCACATTTCCTATTGCAAGTTAATAGCTCACTTCTCCCCTAACAAGCAAATTAGAATTCCTTGAAAGAATTCTCACCTTATCGACATACACTGTTTGCATAATTCAAGAGAGGCTAAAGCAACTTCCTTTATGTCTTCTACTCCACGGTATCAAAGCACGTTGCTAATAGAATTATTTGTCGTTTTTCCTAATGTAATGGAATACTTTCTAGTGAAATGAGGAGGTCACTTTAGCAAACTGTTTTGTTTTGAAAGTGTTTGCCTATACTATTCTCTTGGATTTGTCAAGCATTACAAGAATGAGCCATGCACAGCATTTCTTGTAGATAAATCAGTTAAATTCACAGAAGTTTCACAGCCAAACTTAAGATGTACAAACACTGGCTGAAAAACAAACAAAAAACTACAGTATTGGACATTCACACTGAGGATATCACTTTCAATTAAAAAAAAATATTTAAACAGAAAGAAGGACAAATACGGCTAAGTCAAGTAAAAAAGATAAAAATGCATTTACCTAGCTCTGAAAAAACGAGATTAGGAGGAATTGGTCATCCTGAAAATAGCCCCTAAAGGGGCAGCATGTGAGAGATGCACAGTACAGCAAACAGTACAGAGAAAGTAGGCCAGGTACTGGCACTCATGCCCTTCCTGTGAAGCTGCAAGGAGCGGGCATTGCAGCTGAAGGGCAGCAAGTTAAAAACGCTAACAGGAAACACTCTTTCCATACAGAAATTTCTCTTCACACATTAGTGTAATTATTCAAGACCAACAGAAGGAAAGCGCTTGCCAAAAAACCCAGGAAGAACTAGGTATTTACAAGGGCAGTTGAGATCACCAGGAGCAGCATTTCGAACAGGAAATACGTGGGAAGGAGGCAAAGCCGCAAGCCCAGCCCTGCTGCAGGTTCTGCAGCCCACGAGAAGCTCCCTTCTCCCCTTCCACTGCAGCAAGACAGCCCGGCCCCCCTGGAAGGAGCAACTCCAATCAAAAGTGGATTTTTTTGTGTATTTTTGCGGATGGATCGTAGCCTCTTTTGCACAAGAACTAAGTTGTAAAATAGAAAGTTATTAGGGTAGAAAGCTCATTAATTTTAATTCATCGCTGAAATATTATTTTATTTCAGACTAATTAATCCTTTTTCAGTTACTAGTTTCACCAGTATTGCAAAATTTTGTTGCATTCTTACTTCACTTTCTTGATACCCATTTCTTATAGCTACACATAGGCAGTGAATTCAGGTTCTTTTTCTCTGTGGCTATTGTGAAAGAAGTAGAACTTCCAAAAATTTTCTAACTAGATACTATTAAATTTTAGATTTATGTGTCTGAACAAAATAATTGCAATGGGTCATAAAAAAACAAGTTACATTTTGCCTTCTTAGCTAGACAAATTCATTTAATCTTAATTTAAAGAATGTATATTTAGTTAATAAACCTTTTTTATGATGTAGCTTCATTAATAACCTTATGAACTCTCAGAAAAGGCAAAAAACAGATAAACGTGGTTGTTACAAAATCCTCCTAAGTCTTTAGCCTTATACTGTTGACTAATAGTATAAACAAAACTCAAGCATTAGTGTCCTCCTACACACTTACATTTTCAGGTAAAGTAGACTGTACATAAAAAACTGAGCGGCTTATGAATATTCTGGACATCCATTATATCCTGCTTGATCTTTGTCCATTTTGATTAATTTAAAGCAATTAACTGCTGTTCCAAAAGCAAGCCACTAGCTCAGGAACAATGCATAAAGGAATTACACCTAGCAGTTTAAAACTAATGAGAGACAATATGTTACTAACCTGGCTATTTGTTTGAAACAAAATTTATATTAAGTTTCTGCAGTTAAGCTTGCTCTATCAAAAATGAAATAATTTTTCTAATAATTTGAATGATATTGAACTGAACAGTAGAAATATTGTTAAAAGATGAATAGCTGTGGGAGAGTTATGTGCTGAAGTTCATTTATTATACATTATGCTAAGATTTAGAAGGTTGTCACTTCCATAAAGCTCACCACAATTAATATTTCACATGGCATTAACTCAAAGCATTCACTAGCAAAATTTAAAATAAGATCTCAGACATCACCTATGTGTTAAATATTCTTTTTTTTTTACCACATACATTATGCTGCAGTTCAGCCTATATGAACTACTGCTATAATAAATATTGGTTCAATCGGAATTCATTCCCAAGTTCCTCATTTCAAAATCCCCAGAAACCCCCTGAATAAATCCCCAGATACTCCCAGCTATCTATTCTATACAGGGTTCGCACCCTGCATTTTTATTGCCTGGCTTTGCCCCTGTTTTCACTCTAAAGCATATTGCAAAATTCCCTCCAGAATTTAACACACTAAACATACCCAAGATCATGAGAAATTATTTTCACCAAAAGATTCATTTAAAAATTCATACTTTAGCTAGCATGAAGAGCAGAAGAGTAGAGTTGGGCAGACCAGCTTGCTGGTCATCTGGTTGTTGAGTTTGTTATCGGGGTCACACAGAACAACTCCCCTTTGAGAGGAATTCAGAGTTTGGATTTGCTTGGTTTATAACAAGGAGTTCCTGCCGCTGGAAGATCAGAACGGTGAAATCACACAGCGTTCTGTGGTCAGACCTGGCTCAGCATGACAGCGTCCCTAGACCTAAGGCACATGAGAGGTGGACCTGAAAGGGGCCCTCAAAACAGCACCTCGCTTGGTAGCAGTGGCAGGTGCCACCTCCAGTCGCGCTGGATTTCAGCGCTGTACAGGTTCTATCGCACAGGCTCTGAGGAGTCTCTCTCCACCTCTTGAGTCATATCCTCCCTGCTCTTGTCCTTAGTGAGGCACCTCTGTCTCTCACAGTAATTTTCATCCAATACTTTAGATGAATATTTCCTCAATTAAACCAAAACTCAAATGCAAGAAGCACCCATTCCTATCCGCTTGCTCACAGCGCCTCAGACAAAGGAAGAACACTCTCAGTTCCTCCAGGGCACTGGAAGGAGCAGCCGTAGTAATCAGGTAGAGCTAAAATACTCAGCTGCTCAACTTCTGTGAACTGCTGTCAGAAGTTACACATATTTTTAACAGCTCCTTTGTAAGTGTAAAATTTCCAACTTCCAAGCAAGTTCAGGCACTTCATTTTTTTCTCCAAGCTGAAATAAAATAAAATAAAATAAAAAGCTGTTCTCTATTTGAGAGGCAGTAAGATGGCAACAGAATTTTTTTTCTTGGTATGCAGAGTATGTGAACACCAACTCTGGGCTAAAAGTAAATCTAAATTAAAATAGCTTTACACTAAATGATTGCTTATGGTGAATACATTAGAGAGAAGTACCAAGGTTCAGTCTAAGCCTGCTGAAAGGGAAGGAGATGGGGCAACGTTACACCCAGAGAAGCAGCACAAAAGGCTGGCGAGGGACAGGACGAGGCGCTGTGCTGCCTTCAGAGGGCTCTGGTCTGTTAAAGCATTTTCACTTTTTAATTACGCTTAGGAGCTTTTGAAAAATGTATCCACTTTCACATACTTGGAATGAAATCAGACGATTAAACCTTTCCTTTTAACACTTCCTTTCATTCTTTGTATCATTTTTCTTTAGCTTATGAGGTGGCAAAAAAATCAACATTCTCTCACTTTTATTAAACGTTCTAGAAATGGCACAGCAATAAAGCTGAAAATATCTTCTTTCCAAGAACAGCCTCTGCCACAGCAACTCTTCAAAATCACCGAGGGGAATTTTTCAGCTCAGCTCCTATTATCACCTCTGGAGACTGGCTGATATTACTAAGAGAAAAATAGATCCCCAAGACAGTAGAAAAAAATGCCATTTCTGCAGTTTTCAAGGAAGTTTTAATATTCTACAGCAATTTGTTATGTTATAAACCCAAGAGGCAGCATTACAAGTAAATGTTTGTTTAAAAGTTGAATCAGCATTGGAAACAAAATCTTTCCAAGAAAGAAAACAGTTCTCATTTTCAAAGAATGAAAATACAGCTAGATGGCCAGCTATAGTATCCTTATATTGCAAGCAGGTAGCACATGAAGAGTCTCTGAAATCTGTACTTCACAGTACACACACAAAAAATAATTCAATGACTTCCACCCTCCCTCTCCCCCCCAAATAAGAAAGAAAATAGAATTAGATATGGGAGCTATATTAAGAATCCTGCTGGTATCAGTCATCTTCGTTACCTACAGCTGAAGTTAACTAATAAATTCTGCTAAATATTACACATTCTTTGCAGAAATAAAGCAATTCTTCACAACATAGTTAAACATAAATTGCTAAATTTCCTTTATCGCTGATATTCCTTGACTAGTACTGCTCCTCTTCATTTTAGGCTGAAAGTCTATCTGAAATTAGCCAAAGGCCTTTTGGTAAAATTTCAAGTATTATGAAACTGTAATTCAGAAATTCAGAAAAAAATATATATATGCACGAAAAAAAAAGGAAAAGTTTTAAAAACTGAGTTTGGTATAATCACTTCAACTTATACAGCTTCTAAAATAATCTCTTGGGTTGTTTCATGTTATTTTATTCTGCTATTCCTAGCAGAAGGAACCTTTTCTGAGAGCAGAGACATGCCTTTCAGCTGCAGATTTATAACACTCATGTGCTGCTTTTTACCATCTCATCTGATACAAGGCCTTTAAACTTTTAATAGCAGCTTATAGAACACTTAAATACTCGTATTACTTTTCTTTTTCTCCCAGGCACAAGAAATACATTTCTGCAGACCACAAAATCCAACGCAGTTGTTTAACATAAACATTCAGTCACTTCAGAAAAACCTAGAAATAAAACCAGTTACCTAGAAATACTTGGCCCTTTTCCTGAAGTAGCTGCCCAGCTTGTAAGAAATTAAAGAAAAGGGAGCACAGGTAGCTTCCTATCCCCCAGGGACCACCTGGACACACCAAAATTGGGAGTGTGCTCACCCCAATGTAACTGACATGTATGGTTTTTCTTCATCTGTGAGAAAAAAGGACCTGTGATGTCACCAGATTCCCTAAGTGCCTCACCTATACACCTATACACTGACAGGGAGGGTGTCCCCACTTTCCCCAGTCAACCCAGGGACCAAAACAACAAACTGCTCCTTCATCACACAGCAGCACCCACCAAATCCAGTCCCAGCTGCCATATGCCCCATGGAGACAGAACAGGAAATAGGCACAACACAAAAACCTGCAGCAGGCCACCTGAGACTCAGCATATCCTACGACCCAGGGGATCCGCAATGTCACAAGAGCTGTCCTGTGGCACCTGCAGCACCGCACCTGGAAGGCAGGGGCAGAGTTGGGCTCTGCTCAGTTTGCCCCACGCTTGCGTCCAGGTGCCAGGAGAGGCGCCGAGGGCCCCTCAGGGCTGCGCTTTCACGGCCGGGGCACTGCTTGGCAGCCGGCAGCAGTTCAGCTCGGCTGCAGTGGTGGCCGCAGACCCCGCTGCAGCGCTGTGCTGCACACGGGGTCCAAGGAGAGGGTGGCTGAGCGTTGGAGAGCCTTGAGGGTTCACAGGGCGCTCCTCGCGCTGCAGCCGAGGCTTCTGCGGTGCCCAGAGCTGCTCCGAGTGTGGCAGGGAGCGTGAGGGCTGCCTGGACCACAGGGGTGGCTTGGAGCTGCCAGTTCTTTTCCTGCCAGGATCCCAGGGCCCATCCCTCCCTCAGGCAGCAACAGAAGCAAAACCTTCCCTCTCCCCTCCTTGGACATGGGGACATCTTGCGCAGAAGCCCCACTTGCCTGGGGGAAGCCTGCCCGGAGGAAGCCTAGCACAGCAGGGCTGCAGGGGACCCTCGGCCCAGTCACCTTGCCAACAGGGCTCCTGGGGGGTTTCTCAGCCCTGACGGAAAAGGTTTGTGAATTCGGGAGAGCTGCAGCTGGGCAGCTTCTCTGCTGTCTCTTTCTCTGCCCACATGGCNGTGAGGGGAGCCTGGACCATAGGGGTGGCTTGGAGCTGCCAGCTCTTCTTCTGCCAGGATCCCAGGGCCCATCCCTCCCTCAGGCACCAGCAGAAGCAAAACCTTCCCTTTCCCCTCCTTGGACATGGGGACATCTTCCGCAGAAGCCCCACTTGCCCGGGGGAAGCCTGCCCGGAGGAAGTCTAGCACAGCAGGGCTGCAGGGGACCCTCGGCCCAGCCACCCTGCCAACAGGGCTCCTGGGGGGTTTCTCAGCCCTGACGGAAAAGATTTGTGAATTCGGGAGAGCTGCAGCTGGGCAGCTTCTCTGCTGCCTCTTTCTCTGCCCACATGGCTGCGCACAGTTTTGCCCCCTTCCTCTGGCAGGGCTCGGCCTCGGCAGCAGAAGACCATCCGGAACACAGCGGCTTTTCCCCAGGAGCTGCTGTGAGCCAGGTGCCTGGGGCAATGGAGCCACGCACCTCCGGAGAGGAGATGTGCCCCGTCTGCCTGGGCACGGCGACGCCTCCTGCCTACCCGCCCACCTGCCTGCACCAGTTCCGCCTTGGTTGCATCTGGCAGTGGTCGGTCACCAAGGCAGAGTGCCCGCTCTGCAGGCGGCCATTTGATAGGATCCTCTGCCAGGTGCCAGGGGCAGACACGGTGCAGGAGCACCACGCCGAAGGCCGCCAGCACCAGGGCTCTGGGACGCCCCAGCCCCGAGGAAGACTGCCGGCGTGGCTGCTGTTGAGGAGGCAGCACAGGCGACGGCGATCACGCACACGCCACCACAGTAGCCCCTCCGTGCCCTGCACGACCGTGGTCCCACGGGGCTGCGCGAGAGGACACGCACCATGTCCTCAAGGCAAGATGGCGACAGCCGATGCCCAGCTCGGGCATGGAGGGCCAACGACTCCTTCCTCCGGGCGGCCCGCGCGGAGCAGCAGGGCTCAGGCGACCACCGTCACCGATGACATGGGAGTTCCTAGCTCTGTGTGCGGGCGCCAGGCCTTTTGGGGAGGACTCAGTGGTGACACCAGCGAGGAGGCCAAGAGAGCTGGCACTGCTGCTGCCCAAGACACCGAGGGGCAGATGACAGAAGCAAAGCTCCTGCAGTCCTGCAAGGACTTCGTTCTGACCACATAATTCTGATCTTCTGACCCTATTTCACCACGTCTCTTTTGCTTTTTGGTGCTTCTTCCCCATGTTAACAAACCATCACGTATCAGTTTCAACTTGGGGCAGAGCCTCCTCTATAGAAACCAAAGCTCCTTGGGCTCTCTGTGGATGCAAGGGCAGATACTGCAACAAAATCCAACACCAGGACAAACTCATTCTTAGGTTTCTATGTTGTCAAAATGGAAGAGAAGGATAGAGCTAATAAGCACCGTAATTTTACCAGAGCAATGTCTGCGATGAAGTTGATTGTTGACTATTTTAATGTTTTAATTGTTTAACAGGCACAGCTACTTTTGAGCACAGTTCTATTTTAGATCATCCTTGTGCAAGCTTTTATGCATTATTTATGCTTTAAATCAACTGTGAAGTCACTCAGAAACTCCTTTTTATACAAAAATATGCAAAACAAGAGCTACTTCAGCTATCTGACCTGTGTAAAGGTCCGAAGAAAATACCAAGTATTAAAAGAATAAAAAGTACAGTATAGTAAGCAGTAAGTAGAGTATGCAGTACACTGCATTTCAATTCATTATCTGAAGTATCTCCAAGTATTTTGCCTGTACAAACCTAGGAAGAAAACAATATTCTTCACAACTAAGAACCCAATGAAGAGATTTATTAATTTACTGCATGTCATAAAAAACAAATTGAGGAACAGCTAGAAATAGAACATGATTTTCCTTATTCCTATTCCCTGCTCTGTATATTATCCCATAATTACTAGAATAAAGATATATTGCAAGAAATTCATGGCTGACAGCAGCTGGAAGGTAATTAAAGGAGATAAGTGAACAATACAAATCCCACAGTGAAGTCCTTAAAATACTTCTTTAATCCCTAAAGAAATATATTTGGCTTTTGTTAAAATTAAAGCAGCAACTAGAGTTTTTGCCTCCATTAAATATTGAAACAAGAAGTCTGCAATGAGGACTTCCAGGTTTAAACAGCAGTCACATATTACACAACTCCCCACTCAGTCTATGGTTACCTGGAGCCACAAAGCAGAGCGGCGATAAGTAACTTCCCCAAATCAGTGTTCTACAAACATTTTCTTTGCTAAGAGGAAGATTTCACATTGTTCTAAAACTTGTGTTAAAATTCATATAAAATATTTTAAATACAGTAGAAAAGGCATCAATATATGTGGATATATACACATATATACATGTATGGGCAATACATATGTGTACACACATCACCCTAGCCCTTCTTTCAACTTCTTTGTTTCAACTACTGTAAATTTTGACAGGATCCTACCCAAGCCTCTTATCAGGACAGTTGATTCTCAGAGCTCTTATGTGGCTTTTGGACAGCCATATTCCTCTTACCTCCAGAGTAAGGAGGCACATCCAGAGTGGAGTTAAAGAAGTCACCTGGAACACCTCTGAGAGCTTTCTGTCATGTTTGCTAAAACCGAATCCAAAAGTTTGCTAAAACTCAAATAGCTATTCCATGGCATCTTCTGCACTGTGAATCATGGGCTGCAGAGTCAACTCCAAAAAGATTACGAGAAATGGAAAGGCTGAGAGATATTCCAATAATTGCAAATAACTTTATTATTATTATTATTATTATTATTATTATTATTAGGAGGAGGAGGAGGAAGTGCTTGCTGTTTTCTGCACTTGCCAGTCCAAAAATCTTTGCATACAGAACTTTAGGATGCTAATATTGTATTTCGTTGAGTGTGCCCTTTAGGCAAGACTGCTGAAATTTCTCTGTGATTAACAAACTCAGTCTCTCAGTTGCATTCTACACAAACGGGAGCAACAGACGTTCAGTGACTTACATCAGCGTCTTTGCAACTTTAAGACAAGTTAGGGTGGCGAGAGGTAAACTAGCACCCTTGGGGTCCTGGTGACCACCTCTCAGGTGCACCTATGGCAAATGCAACTTCAGAGATGCTCTGCATCTCTTCTGTGAAACGAGATGACACTAGCTGTCACAAGCCACAAAATAAAGATATCTCATCTGGCTCACTTCAAACAAAAGGTTCCTAGTTTAGGAAGTTCTGATTTTACTCTTACAAATGCAGTTAAAGAAATTCAGCGTAAAGCATTATTACACACAAACTCTCATTGCATAGATTTACAAGAAAGGTACTTAAGCAGATAAAAGGTTCGTGCTTAACTCTATATAATCCCTTTACCGTGACTTTTGCTGAAGTCAGATCAGTTCAAGTATAAACATATACACATCCATTTCAGAAGCAGGGAACACAAAGTAAGTTTTCATGGCAGCCTGGCAATTAGGCAGCGGTTCTGGAAATTTTGTTTTTGTAAATCATAGAATCATAGAATCATAGAATGCCTAAGGTTGGAAGGGACCTCTAGAGGTCATCTAGTCCAACCCCCCTACACACGCAGGGCCACCTAGAGCACGTAGCACAGGACTGCATCCAAGCGGGTCTTGAAGATCTCCAGAGGAGACTCCACAACCTCTCTGGGCAGCCTGTTCCAGTGCTCTGTCACCCTCACCGTCAAGAAGTTCTTCCTTAAGTTCCCGTGGAACTTCTTATGCTTCAATTTGTGGCCATTTCCTCTGGTTCTGTCAGTGACCACCAGTGAAAAGAGGCCAGCCCCATCCTCCTCATTGCCTCCCTTGAGGTACTTATAGACACAGATCAGATCCCCTTTCAGCCTTCTCTTCTCCAGGCTGAACAAGCCCAGCTCCCTCAGCCTCTCCTCATAGGGCAGATGTTCC
>VWPW01014076.1:1686005-1707114 GCA_013389825.1 Crypturellus undulatus | reverse complement strand
CATCTATCCAGCCGGTCATCCCATCATAGAAGGCTATCAGATTAGTCAAGCATGATTTCCCCTTGGTGAATCCATGCTGACTAGTCTTGAGCACCTTCTTGACCTCCACGTGCCTGGAGACAACGGCCAGTATGAGCCGTTCCATCACTTTTCCAGGTACGGAGGTGAGGCTGACCGGCCTGTAGTTGCCTGGGTCCTCCTTCTTGCCTTTTTTGAAGACTGGCATGACATTGGCCTTCTTCCAGTCCTCCGGCACCTCCCCCGTTCTCCAGGATCTTTCAAAGATGATGGAGAGCGGCTTAGCTACAACATCCGCCAGCTCACGCAGAACTCTGGGGTGCATCCCATCGGGGCCCATGGATTTGTTGGTATCGAGGTGTCTTAGGTGCTCTCTGACCCAATCTTCCTCTGCTCTGGGCAAGTCTCTCTCTCTTCCGTCTTCTTCTCTTGTCGCTAGGGCCTGGGACTCTACAGGGCTGCCCTTGGTAAACACCGAAGCAAAGCAGGCATTTAGCAACTCTGCTTTTTCTGTGTTCTTCGTAACCAGGGTGCCCATCCCATTCACTAGAGGACCCACATTTCCCCTGATCTTCCTTTTACTGTTAATATATTAATATATTAATATATAACTTTAAATATTTGTAGAAGTTCTTCTTGTTATTAAAAAATGATGAAATACCATAACACTGTCCTCCAACTTAAGTTTCATTTCAGGGGCGATTAACCTTAAAACAGAGGTGTATGACAGTAACAAGCATTACATTTTTCTAACTTTATATCTTTGAATGGAAAAGTTATATCATGAAAGTCATCTAAGACCAGACAAATTAAGAGACTAAAGATACAGGAACTACAGAAACATTCTTAAGAACAATAAATAAATCTCAAAATTTAAGAAGTTCCAAAGCTTGAAAGTTCAGCTTGAAATACATCATTAAGACACGACACAATACATTTAATTTTTAATTCAATATGAAATATTGACATATTTTCATTAATATAGCACCACAGTGTTTTATCTTAAGACTTGCATTTTGAACTTCAAGTATGAATACCTATAGTGAGTATATTTAAGTACTACAGATTCTGAAGCAGATCTGATTAGAGTAACAGTTCAGAAGTTGCAAGTTAAATAAATGCCTCTCTGCTCTCTTATTTTGCAGGAACTGGTAAGTCTGTGCTTATACCTATTTACTGCCTATTTGACTCAGCTAAAGCAAAACTCATATCTATTTTAATTGCTACTAACATACAATTATTATGCCAATGAATTTCTTACATTTGAACAAAGGAAATTATGAATTTACTGTATTTTGCACTTTAGTTATATTTTTAAGGTGCCTAACCCTAAGTTGGCCATTCCCCAAGAATGGATTCCATACAATTAGCAATTAAGAACTGAAGTAAATTTCTAAGGGGGAAAAAGGGTTTTTTAGGAAGGGCAAGTAAGGTGCGGCACCTCCCTATCTTAGAAAGCCTTACAGAATGAAAGGCTTGGCAACATGCAAGGAAAGGGAACTTTATATTGCATGAAGCAGGAAAAGAAACAAAGAGCCCATTAAAATCTGCCCTCTATTCACACTTCTCTGGAGAAAGCAGCACCAAAGATTAAAAATAGAAATAGTGACATTTTTTCGATGATATCCTATGTACTTGGTTGGGTAAATGGCTACTTTAAACACAAACTCTGTTCTGTGGTTCTGCAAAGAATGCACATATTGCATATGTTCCTTCCCAAGTAGCTCAAAAATTTAGGACAGCTTCCATGTTTCATGGATAAATATTCTAGTTCAATACACAGAGCAATGTGTACTGTATCAGAACAATTGCTCTCTGCAAGGAATTTGTAAAGACAGAGACTGGCATTTATTCTTCCATAAGATAAAGGCTCTCTCATATCTTACAGAAATATTGGCAGAGATTAAATAAATCCAGACAGGGCAGGCATCTACCAGGGCTGAAATGTATCAGAGTTCCCATTTACAGGACACAAAGAATCTAGTTCATTTTTGTCAATGATTTGACTCATTATAGGCTACAAGTCCAGTCCAGAAAAAAAGAATAAATCAGCACTATACATATATTGAGACAGCAAGAAATGTTGGACACATTGTAAAAACTATTCTCTTTGGCTGCTTTTACTAAGTAGCAGATAGCAGTATCCTCTTTTCAGGGAAATAAGCGTAGAAGCAGTCTAATTTTAAAAACAAACCTTCAAATTCATTTTTAGGAGTTTTAGAAGTAGATCAAGCAGTCATTCAAATTAGCTGAGAGGTCACTGCGTTTTCCCTAGTCTTTGTAGATCCTTGTTTCCTTTTTATTAGCCTGCTTTCATGACTTAAAATACTTGTGGTTAACATTATACATTAACATTATAACATTGTATATACTTACACAACAACTCATGTCACAACAACTCATTAATACTAAAAATCAAGTTATGCAAATAAGAAATTGCCTAGTAACTACCAGAATTGGCAGAAAAGCTGCCAATTATAAGTTACAGTACTGTACTAAAATCATTTGTTTAAGCAGAACAGCATCTACATTAAGTAAAACTAGTTCTGAATTGTTTTGAAGATTTAGTCTTATTCATCCATTTCTTTCTAAGAATTAGGTATGATCGATACTCTTATGTGCTTGTTGAGTTACAGTAACACACCACAGTCTCCTTTCTGTTGCTATGCATTTATATAAATGTAAGTCTCTTCAAAGTCTCTTCACTTGCACTACTTCAGATTTGCAAAGCTTTGACAAAGAACAAAGTTTGCTTCTCTACATTCACTAACTTCACTCTGGCTAATTGGAAATCCTAACGGTATTTTACTTTATATGAAACCCAGGAAGGTGAACAAGCGTTTCTGACCAGTGAGACATGCCCTGGATAAGCCTCGATTCCTGGCGTCCCAGACTGACCTGAGGCTCAGCCAGAGATCTCTAACACTCTCCGTTCCCGGCTCCTAATGGGCCATCCTCTGACATTTACAGTGCATTACACACACATTTCGGATTGTTGTTTCAAATACCCAACCAAAGCACCTGTATAAGCTCCAAGTACTTTAAATTAACCTCTACTGCATGACTGATTAGACAAGCTAAAAATCAAGTCCGAGGTTCTCCCACACCATGTTGTTTGTATTTCTGAACTTCTTTCCCCCTCAGCAATGAGTTGGTATCGCCTCAGGTCAGACTCCCTGTGCTGGCATGCGATGAGCGACAGAGCTGAGGCAGCCCTCAACACCTTCCACTCTCCCCTGCGTATCTGGCCACAGCACCTACAAGGGAGCTGACCCTGGCTTGTATCCTGCAACAACCAGAATTTCACTCAGACAAGAAAGAGAGAATATGCTACAAGAAGTTTTAAGTACATGTCCGATTATGAGCCCTTAGGGCGGAACTGCAATCTGAGTGCACAGGCGCAATCCTGCATGTTGCTTGTGGCCCGTTGAAGGTGCACAGAGATACGGAGCATGGATGACGGTGGAGACTGAAGAGGGAAAACACAAACGCTATTTCTGTTACACTAGAACATGAGGTTCTAGTGTAAGGTCCAGGATTTTGTCATGACAGACACTGTATAAATATATTTAATGATGGCTTTCAAGTTGCTGCTACTGATGTCCTCCAGCTACTCTAAGAACTATTACATGAAAAGAACACAATTTATTTAAATTAAGAATTTCATGCCTCCCCCACACTTTTAGGGCCAAAAGGTATTTCAGATGTTCTTGGTACATGGAGGCGGCAGTAAGCAGCTTCTCAGCTGTTTTCCACCGCTTCCCAAGGAGGGACGCAAACGGCACTCTCCGAATGGAAAGACACTGGGGAAACAGGCAGAGCGGAGGCCTGCAGCCAGACCCGAGCTCTGGCACGCACAAGGGGCGCGCGGAGCACGTGGGCAGAAGAACAAGCTGGCGCAAGCAGCCCCAGCGCAGCATCTGCCCCTTACTCATCGGCCTGTTCCCACTTCCTCTCCTAGAGGGCCCATCTGAGCTGCCTTCCACTTTCACAGCTCCAAGCCTTCCGACTTCCCCAAATCACTCCAACTGACTTCTTGTTGTCAGCCGCTCTCAGCCGTAACCTCTTGCGTGGCCTGCAGGAACTTCTCAAAGAGCACGGCAGAAAGCGAGGATGGTAGAGCCCAGTTACATGAGCGAGAGAGGTTAAGGGGGACCTGAGCAGAGGTGCTTAGTTTAGGCCGCCCAGGGCAACAGGCAGCCACAGCCTCTGCACTGAGAGTACCTGGATTCCCACTTAGTCAGTGCCAGCCAGATGGACCGGATGCCACTTCCCCTGCTCCCTGAAAAGGGGAAGCAACGTCTCCTTTTCACTGTAAAGTGTTTTGACA
This sequence comes from Crypturellus undulatus, assembly GCA_013389825.1. Taxonomy (NCBI): domain Eukaryota; kingdom Metazoa; phylum Chordata; class Aves; order Tinamiformes; family Tinamidae; genus Crypturellus; species Crypturellus undulatus. The sequence continues at coordinate 1,702,766 of VWPW01014076.1, read as the reverse complement.
CATGCTGACGGAGGGGATCGCTGCCAAACCGCAGACAGCGAGCGACGCTCCAGGAGCGTTCATCAACCCCATGTGCCTGTCGCGCTGCTGCGGCCACCACAAGCCACCCGAGGCGGGGCTGCCCGGCAGCCTCTCTGCCCAAGCCCTTCTGCCCCTCGCCTCCTCGGCCCTTCCTCACCCACGCTGCTCCTGGGGCCAAATCCCACCCCCAAGGGCCTGCTCTGCAGCTGCTTCTCCCCACACCAGGAATTTGACTTTGTCTCGTTTGTCTCAGCTTGGATCTCCAAAGTACGTGCAAAGCACAACTAGCAAGTCATGGACATAACTGATGAGGAAACTTCTCTAAAAGTAAAACCTCTACACTGAAATAGCCATGGGCCTTTTCCGAGTTCATGTGATGCATCAGAAATAACTTAAGCAGAGTATTGCTCAAAGCTAGCAGAATCTTTACTAGAGGGAACAACTCTAACTTTAAAAGCAACTGGGACAGCTAACAGGTTATCTGTACAAACTCTGGACTTCTCTGAGAAACCCAGTACTAGTAGGAGAATAAGATGTGAGCACCTTAGTGAGAACATGTGAGAAAGGAGCAGTTTAAAAAAAAAGAAAATTGAATACTGAGAAAACTAATACTCCCTTTAAAGCAGCTGTTTTAGAAGAGATGTCCACATGCCAGTGTTTAAAGAAATGCTTCTTAAATTTACTGCGCCGAATATGGAAGTAATTGCAAGTATTACTGTCAGACAAAATGCTTTGGTCTTGCTTTAAGTGATAACCCCAATTCAGCATTACAGAAAACTACCAAAATCTATAGATCCAATAGAAATACTAGTAACAATAAAAAAGGCATTTCAGAACTAGCTTAGAATAACTGGGCATTTTCCAGAGAAATCTTAGGCAGGAAAGTATATCCCACTTGGGGATATATTACCCACTAGGGGGTACCTGAACTTAGGATTTCTTCTATAAGCAGGTCACTTTCTTTTAAGGATAGTATACTCACACAGAGTTTTTCAATAAAAGTGTGATTTAAAAGAAAATCCTACATTGTTAGGCTTAGTTTTATTAGTTTATTAGTTTATTTTTAGTTTATTAGTTATTAGTTTATTCACTGTAAACGGTAGCCTGGTTATAAACCCATCCTTTTTAAGCAGTGACAGAAAAGTCTCATTTGCATGAGTCCATAGCGTGGAACAGCTCACTGAAGCACTTGCAGTGTTACCCTGGCAGTCAGCAAGGGGCGTCCCCTCCTCCCCAACTGACAACTCCCAGCCTGACTGACAGAAACGGGGAGCCACAGGGGTCAGCTTTGTTGAGGCACTTGGGATCTGTCTGTCTATCACCAAGTCTGCTTTGCCTGGCAAGGCCTTTCTGGTCCCAAACCTTGAAGCTTGCATGCTGGAAATAGATGCTAACTGGATAATGCCATTTTTATTTCAGAAAATGTTTTGAACACCACAGTCCCCTACCAAATTACTGCCCATTCACACTGAATAAGATTTGTCACAGCAAACTAATGTAATGATGATTTATTCATGCACTTAGATGCTGCTGCACTCAGCAGCTTGAGAACTGAGGCCACTCTCCCTGGAATACTTAAAAAAAAACACGTATCAATAACTCACAAATGGCACGAACGCATCGTGTTTAATGTGCCATGGCAAAGTCAGCTGGCAAACCTCTAGACCCTGAGCAAGGCTTGCCCCTGTGGCAAAGCCAGAAGAATAGCAAAGGATATTCAGCCTTTTTTGGGTAACATAACAGCATAAGACAAATTAATGGTCCGTTTTCAATCCAAATGTTATTGCATTTCTAACTGCTTTTGACACTGAAGAAAAAAATGAACCTACTGTTAACTAGCATAACAATCTATGTTTATTTTTGCCATTAAATACAGCCTAAAAAATGAAGAATAAAGCTATCTTTCAAAAACTCAGATGGCAGTTTGAAAATGTAAAAACAAAACAAGACAAAAAATATGAATTTTATTGAATTATGCCCATCTTTTTTGCATTTACTTTGAGAAATAAAGGCCCTGTATTTTCACTGCAAAAAGTGCTACTGGGCTGTATGCTGATTTACTATGGAAATACATTTCCTCCTCTCTCTATGTCTTCCTAAGAGACATGCATTAGGATACATGGGATAAATCTCACATATCCTCAACCCACAGTTAATGAAAGTCTTTGGAGAGCCTGTTTACTTTAACAACTATCTGCTGATGGTACATCAGGAAGATCTGGTTACCTGTAATCTTAGTTCAATATTACTACCCTATAGTGCCATATTGCCAGCACAGATCAATCCACTACTTGGCAACACATTTTTTTCCCTATGTGAGACTACAAACCAACTGACAGAAGGGACCTGCACAAGCAGCCTGCAGCAGGAAACAGTTCAAAGGGGCGATATTTTCCATTCTGATGTTTAGAATATGCAATTATCATACAATATTTTGCCACTCCAAGAAGAAGCCATGTCAACGGAGACAAACTAGAAGTCTTCCTTGGTAACATGACGCTAAGCCCAACATTTTTGCACTTGGTTTTGAACATTCAAGACCAGCACATTTAAAAAGCATTCTGAATTAGTTCCAATTAATTTTCTTTGATTTCATTGCCTTTCTAATATCCTAAAAGCAGATTAACTAGACTCTGACTGCTCCAAGTCTCACTGAGTTGTGAAGTAATGGGTGGCTGGTTTGTGTTTGTTTTAAATAGTGCTCTGGCTGATATTCTTGCAAAGAAGGGGAACAGAAAAAGGAAGTAATTGGAACAGAGGCACATTAGTTGGCTCCAAAGGCCATCTTTTTCTTTAAACACTGCAAAGTGCTGGCATGCAACCTTCTTAGTAGGCAAGTGGAAATCCTTATTTCAGCACTGACAAGTCCCACAAATCCGCCTAAAGAGGAGCACTGCTATATCATTCCCTGCTATATCGCTGCTGTTGCAAGCACAGCTGACCCATATTCCAAGCACATCCAGAGCCACTGACTGCTCAGGTCACTTTCCTTCCCTACCTGAACCATTAGCACCGGACAGTTGGGGTTGTCTTCTTCCAAATGCTGTTGTTCATGTTATTGTTCTCTTTTAAAAGATGTTAATTCTTGCTGCTATTAATGAACACAGTTGAAAAGAAAACCCAAACAGAGGTTGCCTTTCTCTGGCCATCTGCAGAGATCCTGTAGCTCCTCCATCCCACACAAGTGCCACCTCCTCAGGGAACCTTCCCTGCCTTCTCTCGTTGAGCTGCAAAGGCAGCGCACTACAGAGGGGCATCATGACATGGTTTTCCCCAGGGTTTACCCAAACCAGTTCCTTCTGTGAACACCGTGCCAGAAACAGCTCAGAAGAGCTGTGCTGGCACAGGGATTCCTTGGCTGCAGGCAGCAGAGAAGAGTTCTGGAGCAATGGATGTTGTTAAATTTCTCCAATACTTTTTTCAGCCTCCTACAAGGATATCCAGGGTGCTTATACAGTAGCCACTCCAAATTCACTTGCCTTTTTGGAGCATGGAGATGTGCAATGCTTTCATTTCCCCACAGGCAATTCAGTGCAAAATTGTACTAGGTAACTCCTTTATAAGATTATGTACACACATCTGGTCATTGCAAAGGCTAAAATAAAGTGCATAACCTAAAACAGTTAGAGGAAGCTAGACCTAGATGCTTACAAGGTTTTCTGCATCTTCAAACAGCAGCCCTTCCTTTCCTATTTTTAGGAAGAGCAGAGGGATGCTGCACTAGGTGGACCGAAGGCTCATGGACGTGGACAAGTCACCATGTAGGGCTTCCCCGGGGGCAGCCCTCAGAGCAGCGAGCAAAGGAAGTGCAAACACGTCTTGTTTGTCCATACACTGAAATGCTTTAGATAAGCACAACACACAAAAAAAGCCATTTGCACTGGCACTGATACCAGAAGTAGCTTTTAAGATATTTATAGTTTGTAAATTCATTCTCAGTATCTGCATGCGTTCAAGTCACTGCATCATGGTTATATTTGAACAAAAAAAAAGAAAAAGAGAGATGTTTAAGAAGTTACCAATAGCAGTGTTTAAACTGCGAGAAGCCAAACCCTTTTTCCTTGTCAGCATCCTGTCACAGAAGTAGCTTCAAGCACCTCGGTGACACTGGATAACAGCACACAGCCTGCTCTGCAAGCCGGGCAGCAAGGTCCCTAGTCTGGACATTGTCAGTAAGCCAGCTGCAGGGAGAGGTGGGAAGGTAACTTATGACTGCAGGCTCTGTTTGGTACTCCAACCACTGTGGGCTCCTGTTTTTCTGTGCATGAGTCTATTCCCACATTTACACCAGGATGCTTTGGGCTCCACAGAGTTTTTAATGTTGAAAACGTACGAACAGAGACAAAACTTAAGCTACATGTTTTTAAAGCCTGAGGAGTGCCGTGCTGCTGGAGCACTGTGTCACTGCTATCCGGACATTTCCTCTGCGGATAATCACAAAGGTTCTGCACAGAGCAGAACGCTACAGAGAGACCATTATGGCCTTATGGTCCAAACTGCATGAAACAGGTAGGGCTGGGAAAACCCAGATGCAGACATTGTCATTGTCTTTGCTCTTCTCCAGAAAACCCATGCTTGAATGGCAACTGAAAACTCAAATGACTGCTCTGAAAGAAGTGCAAAGACCTAAGTAGTCCAGAGCACAGACCTTGAAGTGATTCAATTTCTTTCTACAAAAGGCCAAGCTGAGATGCCAGAAAGTGAACAAACATCCCGCATTTGCAAAGGGAAGGAAAAAACAGAAGCAGGTGGTCAAGCAGCTAAGCTGCCAGAGCATTTGGACTGCAGCCGAGTGGCCTGAATTCAGTCTTCAGTGAGGCCACCAGTGCGTCCCCAACATGCAGCTGTATTACTTTTAAAAGTCATGCTTACGATAAGAAAGCAGAAAGCATTTTCAAATACACATTTACAGTTGCAGAAATGAACTGCATAGGAGAAGAGGAACTGGAGAACAGTTACCTATTCACAATGATTCACAAGCAAACAGGCCGCTCCTCATGCGCTGCAGGCGCTCGCTGTCCTCCCAACGCGCACCCTTCACGCTGACGCAGCCCCGCAGCTCCCGCAGCTACCGCTGCTCGCCCTGCAGTGGCCCTTGGGCAGCATTGGAGCAGTACATAAACATACACACACATTCACTCTGTCTTTGAAACAAAACTGCCTCTGTTTCCAGAGCACAGGCTCTGAGTAGCAGTCTACAGAAAAAGAGAGAAACACCCTCCCTTACAGTGTGTGCTGTCAACTGTAGTTCAAAGTCAGTATACTCATTCATCACGTACTACCTTTCTAAAACAATATATACCTTTAATTTTGTTTAATAAATGGTATTTTTGGTACACAAGTTCCACTGATCCCTGCATTTCCCCAGTCCTGAGCAAGGAGGGGCAGAGGAGAGCGGGGGGGGAGAGGAGAGCAAGGAGGAGCAGCACTAGCAAGGCTCGTGCTGAACCCCACGAACCAAGCGGTTCTACAAGGCTAACCGAACGCGTCACTTCCCTCGGATCTGCCTCTGCCACTTGGAAGTTCACCAGCTAATGAAATTCAAACTTGATATCCACAGCGACAGATACTGCTGAAATCCACCAGCCTGGTGAAGCAGCATTAAAGACAACAATTTTTTCCTGAAGGTACTTGTATCTTTCAGCATCAACTACTGCCTCGGTCATCTATAGGTCACATAAGCATCTGGATCCTGAAAGACAGCTAAATCCTGCCTATTCATTACTAATACACTAACACCTAAACAGCTGCAAGAACAGAATCTAGAAATAGCATTATCCCAGGAGGTCTCTTAATTCAAATATTCCTTCAGTCACAGTTAAACACTTCTTTTCTCAGCCAAAAGTTTCCAAGCGACCTTCTGGAAGTGAGAACTCTATATGCTCAAAAATAGCCCATTTTGAAGGCAGCAAGTCCTTACTTAGTACTACAGCAAGAGCACTTTTGATTAACCCAAAGCTCATTAGCAACACTCAAGAGTCTCTCGGAGTTATCTGTAACTAAAACCTGCATGACCTACAAACTATGATAAATACAACCGATTAAGAAAGTTTGAATTTGAAAGTTTGAATACCTAAAACTGCACAGCTAAACAAAATGCCATGAAGTTCAGGCTGAATCATGTACTTCAGAATTTCATCATCATCACCTATGCTTTAATGACATCCAAGTAACACTTTAAGAAGTTGCACATATCCGTCCCAAAACACAGCCCGCAACAGTGCATCGTCTAGAAACATGACCTAATTAATTACAGTGTCTACACTGGGCAAGTGGACAGCAGAGGCCAAAATGGCCTATCAGGGAGCATAGGGAGGGTTCCTCATCCTTTCATATTTTCACTACAGTCATAAGTCTTCTTCCCTGCCTGTGCCCCACTCCTCTCCATCAATTTACTAGAAGCCCTTCTGAGTTCCACTTTATGACCAGACACAGTCCACTAAAATGCTGACCTCTTTTCCCTATCACTTAGGCTCCACCATCTCTTAGTCAGTCTCTTCTTCCCAAATGTAGTACTGCTCATCCTGCATTACTGTTTACCAAGTCTTTTAACATCCTAGGCCCATCCCTGTCCAAGACTCCCATCACTTCTGACTGAAGGTCCCACAGCAGCCTTCAAGCAATGTTTTAAAACATTAAAACACACACACATACACTAAAAAGAATGTTTTTACTCAAGTTATTTACACTGCTTGGTTTACAGACAATCCACCTTTGCGAGGCCAAGGAAATGGAGCTACTAAAGTAACCCGTAACAAACCATACAACATAATCAATATAAAATCTTTGCATATACTTTCATCTCCCATGAATAATAATTTAAGCTTTTCATTCTTCCAGAAAACACTAGTCTGAGACTAATGTTGTACCGAAAGTGCAGAGAAGATGCTGTAGCCTGGAAGGAGCATAGGGGCACTGCATGGGGGAGAAGGATAGAGCTAGAGCTGGGTCTACATCACCAGTGTGGGTGATGCACTGGTGATGCCGAGAGGCAGGGCAGGAGTAGCTGCCGAGGGCTAGCCATGGACGTGGCCTCTATGAAGGCGGCTCACTAAGAGCCTACAGCGCAAGCTGCACGAGCTCCCCTCTCCACCTCCAAATGAGCAGAAATGCGTATTTAAGTGTGCATGCCGGGCCGCTGACGTGCCACAGAACTGCACACCAGCAGCAGCACTTCACAACGTGTTTCAGCGTGATGCCTGGGGCCGCGGCCTTCCTTTCCCTTCCCTTCCTTGGGCTGGCACCACAGGCCATGCGCCGCGCACACTCCTCCTCACATTCCTTAAACCACTTGCACACAGAATACAAAAAGAGTTGTTTTCTTTTTTTTTTTGCTAGTTCAGGACAATTTTAATGCCAGGCAACAGTTAAAAAGTTATGATGAAAATACACATTAATAAATCACTCAAATCCTCTACAGAGGAAAGAGTCTACTGTAGGAATAAATTCTATAATATCTAACCTCGGAACTTAAAAATCATATATGTTCAAATAGTTTTTCTATTAAATATATATCTGATAGACTAAGCTATTTTTTTCTAAATCAGATACAGATATTAAGCTGTCTTCAGGTCTGTCCTTTCAAATCAGGTACCATCAGTTTTAAGCACTTCCTTTTGCAGAATGATATTGCAGATACATAACAAGCAGTATGTATATTTGAAAATCAAGGTTCACATAAGCTGTCTTTGGTAAACACACACACACACACAAATACTGCCTCACAACAGCAATCGTCCCCTTTACCAATTTTATAGATTTTAAAGATTCAAAGAATACTTCAAGATGTGAATATTTCCCTGACACACATCAGACATTCTGTATTTTAAGACCCTGTTTCAGAACTCTTCAAACATAAAATCCTGGATTTGAGCCATCTCAATGCATCAGACACAGGATAGCTTCTTTCCGTCCCCCCTGCCCACCCAGTCCCACTTTCCAGGTCTTTGTGGTAGGGTTCACAGCAGGAAGACAACAAATTGAACATGCTGCCTGAAAGTGGGCTGGAAACACATTCAGCAGCTGGAAATGCGTCACAAGGAAGGTGACCTCTAACTTGAAGTAATTGGGAGAAAATTCTTACACAGACTATCTATATGTATCACATTTCAGTACCTAGTCTTATAGGTTTCTATAGACTAAGCACATCAGTCTGAGGGGTTGTTTCAGATAAAAATTCCCCTAAAAAAACACTTTATTAAATATTTTAAGAGAGGAGTTAATATTACAGACACAGTCCCCCAACTTTGGCTATCACACAAGACCAGTCATAAAGATGCAGAGACACTGAAGTACCCAGCATGTGCACAGATCACAGGCAAATCAGACATTCGCTCCTGTGCTAAGAGGCCAGCTGTACGTCTAAGATAAATGTTGATACAGAACATTAAAATCACACAATTTGAACAAAATACACCCTTCTGCTGAGCTGCACTCCTACTTGCATTGGGTAGCAGCCTCCAAGTGCCAGGTTGGGACAGCTCTGCAGCAGCAAACTCCACTTTGAAGGCCCTTGGCGCAGGAGTGAGGAGCACCAGGTTGCTCACACCTCCAGTGCTTCCCCCTGCCAGCCCTGCCAATAGCTGTGTGGGAGACAATCCAAGCCCAGCTAAAGGTGCTAATCCAGCAGAAATTCCTCAAGCTTTCGGCATGATCAGCTCTTCTCAACTGCTCTCACAAAATCTGCCGCTCACTTGTGCGAGAGGTAGATTCTGGGAGAATCCCAAGGCCAGAATCAGGCAGCCCTGGTTGCGAGGGCCGCGCAGCTCTCCCTCGTGACCACCATGTTCCACCCAGGTTTTGGCCATGGACTCAGGACAACAAGCTAGCCTGAATTTCTTGAATTGCTTTTGCATGTGAAATGCAGCAGTGCATGCTCTTACTCTACAAAAGACCTTCCCGACGCCCACTTCAAAAAAAGGTGCTGCAAATCAACATGTTTTATTGAAAACCTATTATCTACAGTCTGCAGACTACTTTCCATTTTTTGCATGAGGTAGTTAAAGCATAGATGGTATTTTGGGTAGGGCTACAGAAAAACAAACCTAGGACAGTTCTCAAAGCAATAAATCCAATTCATTGAATAGATCAAAAAAACATTAAAAAAAAATCTTGTTAACTGATTGAACCAACCAGTCTTGGGTAGTTTATTCTATATTTCTGTTTCTCTAAAACCAGGCACCTCATTCTACTTGTTGTTATTTTGCTGGGGAATCCAGACAGGGAGGCAGAACACACTGAAAGACGGCAGAACTATCACACCGAAAGCCACAGTTAGGTCCCAGTTTTTAATACAGTTACCTGGCAGCTCAAGAGGAGAGCTAGAGGACAAGTTTATAAACAGAAATCCAAATAGATCTTTTTAAGAAAAGTGGTTACATTTTCATAGTGACTGTTACTCAGTGGGACACAGTCCCTTGCAGAAATAAAACAAAACCTACATTTCTTGCACACAAATATATTGCAGTGAATTCAAGTTCAGAATTCAAGTGATTTTTTTTGGTGTCTTATCAGATTTCTTATGCCTTTTTTGGTGTCTTATCGGATTTCTTATGTCTGAAGATAAGAAAAACAGTGCACCTGAACAACAGACAAGTTGCAGCAGCAGGACTGACACCAGTCATCACTTACACTGCCAAGGTGCCAGCACTTTCAACTGACAGAGCAAGGTTTAAAAGATTGCAGAAAATGGGGATATGAAAGAGCTGCTCTGATATTTCTTGTAGTAGGTTAGAATCACTCAGGTTGGAAAAAAAAAATGTTTTTAATTGGAATTGTTGTATTTTTGAAAAGCACAATGGTTTCCAGAAGCTAGCTTGAAAACTAACTCTGCAGATGACTATGGCACCAGGGATTTCAGTATTGCTCTCTCATAAACTGGCGAGCCCATTAGCTCGGATTCCTCAGAACTGTTTAACATGCTACATCTCTCAAAATAGGCTCCAAAGATGATCCAATTGCAAATCCAACAGACATGCCAGAGTGCACTTTTTTTGAAAAAATAAATAAAAATGCATAATATACTAAAATTCTTACTCATTCTCACCCTTTTTACTATGCTTTTAACAATTTCTCCATCCACCAATAAATTGAAGTCATTAGGCAACTAAATCATTACAAAGGCCCTAACGTGCAAGCAGAAATTACTACAGATAATTTTTGTCTTCCAATACAATACTTAATACATTCACAAAACAGATGCAGTCATACATACCATGTTATTAAATTCAGTATTTCAAAAACTGTACTACATTTCCAGGTATGTAGGTAACTGGAAAAATATAAGAGATACTATTGTCATTAACATTTTGACATTAACATTTTGAGAAAAATCTTCGGGCAGCTCTGTCCACTCTTACTTTACTTATTTGAATATAGAGAAAGATAGGAGTAAGTGCCTTAGTTCTGAATATTCATCTGTGCAGAAAAGTCTGTCCCAATCAGAAATGGATTTTAGCTTTGGGGTCTTTTGTTACTCCCAAGGGGAAGAAAGGATATCATGAAGTGATGTCATTTTGGCATGAGTTATAATTAGCAATTCCCTTTTTTTTTTCTCCCTCCCCCCATATGGATGGGAAGAGGAAGAGAAGTTAAGTATAGCTAAGTAAGGAACTTCATGCAGCTCTGACTTGTGCCCTCTTGCACTTAAGCAGATGAACAGTGATCTTCTGTTATTTTCCACCTTGGGATTTCCTCCTTTTTTGTGCGAAGTTTTACAAATCAAAAAAGGAAGGAAGCCACGTGGGGATGTAAGGGAATAGAAATGAGACAGCTAAGTGAAGAGTGTTTAAAAAAGTTTCCACTATTAACTGTGGAAAACAGTAGCCCTATAAGCTATTGTCCAGTCAGCCGGCACATTTGTATTTCTGCTACCATCCTACCAGTTCTAGTACTTACTACTTATTATTACTGTGATTAAAAATAATTAAATAAATAGCATTAATGCCAGAAAGGAACAATTCTGAATCCCTTGCCAAGGCAGAAATTGCAAGTCCATCTCCTATCACAGAGGCATCCAACAATTCACAACTATAATCTTCTATATCATAACAATTTGTTTTTGCGGGGAGCAAGGGGGAAAAAGAGGAGGAAGAAGCAGATGAAATTTAAAAAAAAAAAAAAAAAAAGGCATACATTTTAACATAAAGGCCAAAATAATGGTAAACCACCATGGACTCCACAAGCCTTTCAACTGTTTAAGCACACTGCTTTCGACAGCAAGTAGGTTTCCCAAGTTGTGTCTCACAACAAAGCTGCCAGATAAGGAACTTTCAAGATGCTTATGTGAGAAACAAGTACCACATTGGCACTGACAAGCAGGCACATTACCTAAATGACACATGAAATAACACTTCTGATTTACCCGATAAAGCCTCAGTGTCCAGTTTTGGACATGGACCAATTGGTCAGTGATAAGAACAACACTGAGAACTATCAGGAAAAGTTGACTCGGGCTAACTGGGGCTATTTCATACAGAGAAAAGGAGACATCAATGGCAAGTACATCAGCTAAGAATAAGAAAAGCAAAACTATTCTCCAAGCCTAAAACACTTTCTAGGAATGCAACTGCTAAGCATTGACTCCAGAAGCTGCAGTCTCTATGATCAGCCTTTCCAAGCACATGCTTCCTATAGAAGTGACACATAGATTACAGTCTCTCAAACTGCTTTCTAGCTATTTTTTTATGTTTATACTGATCAAATCTCCAAAACATGATTGTAATCCCCAGATTTATGTCGTGTAACATTTTTGTACCAGGTTAATCTTTTGTTTTACAAGTCATTGGGAGCTGGATAGTGGTCAGCTCAAAGGCATTCTGCCGAAATAAAAATAAAAGCAACAACACAAAAAAACAGCTATTCAGTGGTGTACATAGTTATATGCAAAACCAGACATTAGTAACAAAAGATACGCTGCCTGGAAGAGAAGCAGGACCCCTTCCATTTCAACCTTTATGTGTAGAAACACAAAAAGTAAGGCTTGAAAGGCCTTCTGTGAGGTTATCCAATTTACTTCCTTGTACATTGACAGAATCACCTACAAAAACAGTTGCCCGAAAACCTCAGTCTTTCTCAAACCCAGAGAAACAAAGAGGTAATTCCAAGGAGAGAGAACACTCTCTGCTGCAAGTACCTTGTAACTGCTGAGTACGTTTACGTGTCTCAAATGATCGGATTGTCAGAATGCCCTCATTGGGGTTTTCCTTTCTGCCTGGACTGAAGTTATGGGCAACTTTACAAACCAAAGCCTGTACAGTGAATTACACTCAGAAATACCTTTACACTAGGAAGTGTAGGACTTGCACGCACATTTACCTTGAACTAGTCAACAAGAGTGAAACATATTTCACACGGAAGGTATTCCTGCGCTGCAGGGTAAGGACGCAAGGAGAGGCAGTCCACGGTTTCACAGCAGTGCCACAAGCAGGAGATATTTATATAAAAGTGAGTAACAATAGAGCTTCCTTGAGAGAAAAAGCAGTTAAAGGGACTCCATCACCTGCCCTCCAACTTTCCAAAAATGATGATAGATCCCATTAACCTTTTCTAATAAAAGCAAAAAAAAAAAAAAAATCCTTTCAGCAGGCAGACTGTACTCTTACTTGCATTTCTTAGGCCGTTTAGTTTACCACAACTCTTATCATATTTCAGCTAAACCGTACCCAGCTAGTTGTCTTACAAGCCCAACACTTAGAAAGCTGAACGATGGGAAACAGAAAACTTCAAAACAATAGAACTGGGAAAAAAAATAATGCCATCAAATGCACAACTGCCTTCGTAACATGAGTCTTAGCCTTCCCCCAGCAGTTCCCCCTGTATGCGTTGCAAATAGGAAAGGTCTCTGCTGAGGGCTCTGACGCGACCGTGTGAGAGGTGCTGACAGGCCCAGCCAGCCCTGGGTTGTCTTTAGCAGATAAAGACATTCACAGCACCACATCCATGCAAAAGGCTTCAGATTTTCTGTAGACAGTTATTGAAAAGCCATAAAATAATAATAAGGAATCCTTAGGTTAATCTCATTTTTAAGGCAATTTCACTGATTTAATCAATACACAGAAATTAAGGTTAGTCTATGTCTAAGGCGGCTTCTAAAAGTCTTATTATTGATATTTTCCTCACCACCTGAGTGCAGTCAGTGATTGTCTTAGCTCAAAAAATGTAAGTTTAGATCTTTTCTTTTTTATCTTCAGAAGTGGTATGTTTACCGCCTTCTGTTCTTGTAAATAAATAGTAATTCCAATTTAACATATTAAGTTATTCCTTATACAGAAGATGAGCAAAAATACTACTTTGACTGACATCCTAAGTTGGCGTAACAGCCTTCAGGGCTACGTGTTCTCTATCGAAAATCCCCCCATAGGCAAGGCCAAGGGTCGTGTCTCAGACAGCCAGGAGCAGCACCTGACATGGACACGAGAACGGCATCTCGTGCCAACCTTAGTCACAGTGCATCGTGGTACCCAGCTTGTTCCCATGTGCAAGCAGCCAGCCCCACAGCCGTGGGCCGCAGCTGGAAGACAAAGAGCATCCCCCAACGGCTCAGTAGTGGGATGGGCTCCACAAGTCCCACGAGGGGCCCCACGTTTGGCCTCTGACTCTCCAGAGCGATTAAACAGCTTACGGTAAATTCTGTACACACTAATGACTGCTAATAGTGAGATGCAAGACAAAAAAAAAAAAAAAGGATTCCATCATTCCATATAAAAATGTGAGGCAAGAGCAACGCAGTAGAAACAAGGAAATGCGAGCAGCAGCTTTATTTACTCGCAATGTTTGGGGAGGCAGGGAAGGGAGGCTGATGTTAGAACTGTCCTTCTGTGCACCTGAACAACATGCATCTTTTCAGGAGCTGGCAGGAGATTGATGGAGATCACCTTGTCGACAAAAGCCACCTTGGCATCTTAGCCTTTGTTTTGCTATGCCAAACAAAGGTTCCTTATGGCAAAACTACCTTGCAGTCAAAAAAGCAATTGCAGCATGAAGCTAAAATACCTTAGCTAGCTTTCAAATGGGTTGCTAGCGAGACTAATCCAATTGCAACTCAAAAGAGCAGGGCATAAGCTAATTGATTTGGCTGTGGTCTATGCACTAGCCAATAGGCCTCCTGCGATCAGCTAACACACGCTTATTTTTTCCTCCTTTAAATCTCAACCCACAGCCCAGGCATGTAAACATCCAGTTGCTCCCTCTATGAAATGAGGGATGGCCACCCTTTACACCCCTCTGGGAGCCCACATTTATGGGCTTAACTAAAAATATCACATGCTACTTAAACTTGTCCAACTTAAACTAATATATTATGCTGCATGGAATGATCTCAGGATCTGGAATAACATTCTGCTTATAAAACTAATCTGGGTTCAACAACTAATTTTAATTATTCGCTAATCTTGCACACTGAAGTCTCAAAAATGCCCTTAAAGTGCCCTGTACCCGAGAAAGCACAACTGCATCCTAACATATTTAGGTAGAATCAAGAAATACAGGTGATAGGGCACTATGCAGAATGTGTATCAGGTAATGAAAAAAGAAAAAAAAAAAAAGATCCCCCATAGCCAGACAATCTACACAAACTTTGTCTTCATTCCAAGTTGCAGCTATAAAATAAGCATTTACTTCTGGGTTTATTACAATTAAAAAGCATCCAGTTTGCATCAACAAGCAAGAACAGTCTTTGAACACAACACCAACAGATGCTTTGCAGACTGTAAATCAGGAACTGTACAGTCTTACCTGGCAATGAAAAAAGAGTATTGCAAGTAGCAGTTGCAAGTAGCACCTTAGAAATTCATATAGAACAACTATATGTATATATATATATATGTGTATATATATATATATATATGTAGGGGCCTTCTGCAAAACTATTTAACCCTTTTTTAGCTGCTATTCTATCAAGATGATATACTGAAGCATCCCCTCTCTTACCTCATATCAACTTCCTTTGTACTATAGAAGTGTCTGGTGAGGATGCCGGTAGTTTAACACAGCAGCTGAAGGTATGTTCAAAAACCAATGTAATGAGAGTGAAATAGGTAAGTTTAACCTTCTAGTCCCAAAACAAAGGTATCGAAACCCAGAAAAAGTAAACTTTCTCAGAAAACAAAATATTACAGAGTTTATTTCACCTTTAGGATACCAAATGAAAACAGCAAATGGCAAGGTCTATAGCTTAAAAAGGAAATCGCTCAACTACGCAGCCTTCATGGTACTGTGAAAGTCACAGCGTTCTTCATCACAGCAGTACACTTACCTACTAGTAAATGAACCCAGAATAAGCCAAGCTGATCAGTAGTAACAACCAGAAACTACCAGCAACTGGCAGCTAGAAGTGTAAAAATAATGATAATAATGATAACATTGATAAACCCTTACAGAATTACACAGAATCACAGAATGGCACAATCATCGAGTCCAACCCCCCTGCTCCAGCAGGGACACCCAGAGCAGAGGGTGGCATCCAGGCGGGTTTGGAAGATCTCCAGAGGAGACTGCACAGCCTCCCCGGGCAGCCTGCACTAAAGCGCACGAAGCGGAGCCGGCCGGGCTGGCCCGCGGCGCCCCGCCGGTGCGGCCAGGTGGCTGCGGCCGGGCTGCGCTCCACGCTGGCGGGCGGCCGTGGCAGCGTGCGGCGCGCGGCATGTGCAAACGCAGCTGGGCTCCGGGCCGCCGCGCGCACCGCGCTCGCCTACAAAGGGTACATATGCTTGCTGCAACTAATCGGGACTCCCAAAGGGGCTTTTATTATGCACCCGTTTCACCAGAGCGGTTTTAATACATACACTGCTATATTATGTTTTAGCATAATAAATAAATAAGGCTGCCCCCCCCATACACCTTGGAAACACAATAATCTGAACGTTTTTAAAAGTGTGTGCACGTGTATACAGATCTTTGGTGGAAAGCATTAGTTCTATTTATGAAACACGGTCCAGATGAAGTTTAAAGTATTATATGTGACAAGGCAACTTTCTCTTGCCTGCCTCTCCCCTGACACCGAGTACAATAGCTGGTACTGTAATTGGATGCAAGGAATTTGGGCAGAAATTGCTCAACAAAGAAGCCGCAAAAAAACATGTAACATACAAGAGTAACTGAAAAAAAAAAGATTAAATGGCTTCTAGGTATCAACATTTTGCAAGGCTGACATATATACATGCATATATGTGAACTATGATACCAGCCCTGTCCTGGTAGTGGAGAAGGACCAAATTTTAACAGTTGCTTTTTGTTACTATCTTGAATAGCCTTTGGAAGGCAATTGCAGAACGACACAGACCGAAGCGGAACGAGAACAAGCATCTTTCTTGTGACACTTATACAAGTAAAGAGGTTTCTCGCAAGGAATTACATTTTCCTGCGTATCCCAAAGAAAGCCTGAGAAATTACGGCCATCCATCCCCAGCAGGTGCTACGGTTGCCGAACACAAACCCCTTAAGGGAAGGGCTGCACAACGGTTCACGTTTAAGTCCCCGGCAGGGCTTACAGAGCACTATTTCTTTTTCTTTTTTTTCCCGGAGGGATAACACTTAATTGTTTGGCGAGAGCGGTCAGCAGTTCAAATAAGGGGAGGAAGTTGGGTCTGGCTGATTGTAAAGCATATAAAAATAATATATTTTTTTTTTTTTAAAAAAAAAAAAAAAAAGGAAAACACGCACACAGCTCGTAAGTCGCCCCCCCTCCGCCCCCCCAAAAAAAGAAACAAAACCGCATGTGACAGCTGTGAAACGACCCGTTAT